>CM031239.1:688936758-689518491 GCA_018340775.1 Taxus wallichiana var. yunnanensis
TTACATCCCATGGCTTGTGTGGGAAATTATATTTCTTTATGAATAAATGAAATTAAATTTTGTAATTGAGTTGTCTATTTCCTTTTGCATTTGATTACTGTAAATGATAATTGTGGAATGAACTAAACAACTCAACACATAATTAATATCATTCAAACATAAAGAAATAACAAGAAATTAATGTACCTGTAACTGAAAATGTACCTTCAGCCATGCTGGACAAACAACTGTGTTTTCTATTATGGAGTCTAACCCCTCAAATCTGTTGTTGTTCCCACCTTTATCAAGGTTGTGTATTAGTCCTTTGGGTATTTTTCATTACTTTGCTAAAGACGAACATGGAAGGGCTGCATATGTGAGGTGTTGCATTCTACAACAACATACATAGATGCATTTTGCATTGCTTTTCAATTTACTGCAACTCATAACATTAGGAATCTTAACTTGAAGTGGATTGTCCCACTGCTAAATTTGGGCTATCCATATTCTCCTTATCCATTCTTCCCGTTTGTTTCAAGATCGTGCACTAGTTCCTGAGAGAGGACTAGTGCATGACTTTGATAGAGATATGTTTGGAAAGACTAGCTAAGAAGAAGATAGACATTCTAAAACTGGTAAAGTGACATTTCGCTTCTCTTTCCCTTTATTTTTAGGTCCATCGCATCAATCTTTCCATCTAAAATGAAGTTTCGAGTTGACCTTTTGCACGGGTGCAAAAATGTCAACAATTACCACGATATATGACAAATATTATCGTTCATTCCTTTGTACAATTTGAATCACATATATCTATTAGTAGTCTTGAGAAGCCATACAGATGTAGGTGATGCATGTTATTCAAATGTTTATGATCTGCATATAATGATACATTTTTCTCTCACCTTTGTTATCTGATTATTAAGAAATATTAATGTAAGTAAGGTAGTTGTTAATTTCCATCGCCATATCCACTTGAGTTGTGCGAGCCTCATGCCACACATGAGGTATATATATGTGTGAACAAAAGATTGCACTGTTGTACTCTTGCCACCAATAGTGCAAGAAATAACATCTTCAAAATCAACCTTCAAACAAGATTCGATGGTTTTCTAGACCTTCAAACAAGATTTGATGGTTTTCTATTCCCTTCTCTAAACTCTTATTTTGACATAGTTGACAAGATTTGAGTTTTATATTTCAATGGGGCTAACCATCACCCTTGGCTTTGTGACATATATCCTCTTTAAATCCATTCATGTTGTGTTCACCATTGCAACTTGCCCTATCACACGCGTTGTTATCCCTATCGACGTCTCCATCGATCGTTATTTTTGCCCCTTCTCTTCCACGAGGATGTGTATATCTATGTACACACATACACATATATCAAGTACAGGGAAAAAGTTACTACTAAAATTCCATCCTTAAAATCATTTGAAAATCCACTTGGAATAAATGTGGAGCTCTTTTTAAACCAAAGGTATTTCACATAATATAATTGACGACATAAGAAACCCATTATGCAATGCTTTTAACCTTGTTACCTATTACATGTTTCCGCTTTTATATTTTAGCCCCTTTAAGCAAAAAATGCTTTCACCTAAATAATGCAACCAAGAATGAGATGATATAGTGGTACACATAAAACATTATTTACGTGCAGACAATCTCAACTCTGGAAAAAGTGTGAGCTACGCAAGAATTTAATTTATGTAGTATTTATTTCCAATTTTCTATTCATGTTTTTCAACTTATCTAGAATTTTAAATGTTGTCCAACCAAAAAAGTTAACACTTTAAAAGATAAAATAAATTAATAGCAAATCCCCCTTTTCCATTTTTCCTTCCAAGTGTTCTATTGGGTTCAATTCTATATAATCGATTATATGCTCTAATACAATTTAATTGTAAGTTATTGGCACTTTTAAGATATTTGAATCGACTACACCTAGATTTTAAAGATATCTCCAAACTATATTCCAGCGTTGTATTTCACTCCGTACACCCTTACTCTCTTGAAGAATTGGCATAACATACTCATTATACATATGTTCCTCCCATGACAAAGATAGCTTCCACTTAAGGCGCATTACAGTTGTTCTTTTTGTTGTGTGTAATACGATTGTGTGATCGTGTTGTTGCTGCTGCTGCGGGGAATTGTTCGTGTTGCTGTCCAGGTTGCTGTGGGAGAGATTGGAATTAGTCTGTTTAAGGTGTTAACTTTTCTTATTCATTAATTATTTGATTGGGTTGTCACGGGAGCGACTCGTTGGCTCGTGAAATGTTTGGAAAGTTTACTTATGTGGACTGTGTGTCACAAGAACCGCATGTTTGGATAATCATTTTTTATTTTGACGTTGTTGTCTGCAGCTAAGTCACAAAAAAATGATTATGACATTTAAGAATATATAATTGGGAAGGTGGGGTACTGGAATGTCATGCCTTCACCTTATCTATAAGCATTTCTCACCAACGTAATCTCTTTTCCTTCCATGCATGGCAAGGCAGACAAGCGTCGAGAGAAAGAGAACTTCATTTCGTCGAGAGCAGGAGAATTCGATCACAAGGAAGCCAAACCCGCCTCGTGGATTTCTTCCTTGCTGCAAAAGCATAAACAGTTTTTTCTGGTAGGCCTTCACTAGTGGACAATAAGAAAAACAATGTCTTCTTACAAAAAAGAGAGCAATTTTAAGCGATTGGGAAGTTCAGTTGTTGTCGGTTGACGCATTGATCATTTCCGTAAAGATTTGTGTGCTGAAATGGAGGCTTTGGTCACTGAAATTTTTCATGACTTCAAACCTAGGATTTCGCTGTGGAAGCCCATAAATTGTTTTTGGTTCTATAATAATGGTGACCTGCCCATCGATGACGATGTCTTGGGCCATAAAGCATTCCAACAAAATGGGTTTTAGCTCTACTCATGTTGTGTAGATCGCGGCCATATGGGCAAAATGGCCGCTCTCCACTATACACGTTGATGCTAACAACTTCTGTAGCAATGTCATGGTTTTCTCACTAGACATAGATGACTTCACGGAATTGACGATGGTTTAGTGATTCACATTTTTATTCCTATGTTTATTTTATCTAAATGGTTTATTTGCACAAAATTTTCCATAAATTTATTAGATGATTGAAAAGGTTTTTGTACATTAAAATTAAATTTATTGCCTATCACAATTGACTTTGTTTTAAATAAAATTTTGACTATTAGCTCTTTATTAGAGACTAGGGATTGCACAAATTGGTTTTCAAATTTTGATTCAAAGTAATTTTATATTATTATATATTTTTAATTTTTTTGAAGCCGCAAGTATTTCCATTCGGTTTTTCGTCTTGCCTTACAATTTAAATGTCGCCCAATCGAAAACTTTGACATCTAAAAGTTCAAGCAACATATAAAATCTACCTATCACTCATTACCGATCAATATATGGGTTCAATTATTGATGATTGTTCGTGCATCAAGTTTTTCCTATAATTACTCGAGCTTGTATCTCAAAAGAGGGGCTACATAATGCTATAAGATACAAGCATTTCGATCAGGTTTCAAGTTGGAATTGTTTGCAAATCCCCATTTTTAATTTTGGACCCTTTAAGAGTAATTTTCACTCATGTGAATAGTACAAGTGAGATCAAGACTATAAAATGGAGCACATATAGAAGGTATTACATAATGCTATAAGATGCAAACATTTCGATCGGGTTTCGAAGTTGGAACTGTTTACAAATCCCCCTTTTTAATTTTGGACCCTTTAAGAGTAATTTTCACTCATGTGAATAGTACAAGTGAGATCAAGACTATAAAGTACTGGAGCACATATAGAAGGTATTATTTGGGAAGGAATAATTTGAGTTGTGGAATAAGTGTGTGGCATGTAGGAAGTTGATTTCCATCATCTAATCAAAATACTTGACATCCTACAAAAATATATATAAATAGAAAATCCAATTTTTTTAGTGGTTCATAGACAAACAAGGCTCATGGCTATTAATGAGAGAAACCCCAATAACTAGCAATAAACCCTAATCCCAAATTTCCATGAGACCACTACCATGGAATTCTAGGGCCACTCCAAATATCCATGTCTCTAAAGTGTCTCGCGGGATACGCAAGTGAATTCCCCTTACATATACATGCATTCTAAATGCCCCCAAAAATAAGGGATGAAATTTTCAACAACTATTGACATTAACAATATTGATGGACCACTTTTTGCATTTTGAGATATCTCTAAAATGTATTCCCTCAATGAAGTGCACACACTACACCCCCTTTCTCCTGCTAACAATTGATAAAAGTGGCATTTGTTTGTATGAAAATAGAGTTTCGTATTGGTTCACACGTTGTTTTCCCCATGCTTGCACTTATCCCACAAACCATTTTTTCATCACCCCTCTTCCTCTCCACTTTTTTGCTTCCTCCAGTTTGATTTTTTTGATCCATCTCCTTCATTTCACGTACAATTGCTAGTTTTATACCCTATTATCTTTCCATAATTGGTGATTGTTATATTTTGTGAATTATTTTCTTTTAAATCGTGATTCTATTTTTACGTGATTTTGATTATATGAAATTTACTTTAATCTATTACAAAATTTAAAATTGTTATAAGAATATTACATTATTTAGATGATATGAAATTCTTATTCATTTCTATGTTTATACGTAATGACAATGACATTATGGAAATGACTCCCTTTTATAAATTTCAAAATTTGACATGCATTTTCTAAAGAAAAGGTTTTCATGCATATGGCTACCTCAACCAAACTTAAAAATTGAATGCCTCTAGATAAAAGTAGTAGATTTTATTACAACATATGAAAATCTATAACATGCATTTTCAGATTCAAAATTTAAAAAAGTAAATATCGAAAGTAATCGTATTAATAAATATAAATATATAAACATTTTTCTTTTACCTTGTAAAGTTGGTAGTGTGATGTAAGAGCGTCTTAGGTGAACAAACAATCTTCATTCAACCAAAAAAAAGTCAACCTTTTACATAAATTCAATTTCGGTTTATCAATTCTACGAAGATTACATGATGATGATGATGCAGGTAAAGAATTGATTGTCGCAACAACAAAGGAAATATATGGCAGGGTTCAAGAAAATCCATTGCACATGTACGTCTTCTCAAAAATAAGATAGTCTACTTTCCATCAGTATTTGTTCACTTTACATGTGCGAATAGACACATTCAACAATCTGCCGAAGCTGAAAACTAATGTTGTCAGAGTTAAAATAGTTGATTACCCTTCAGAGATGAAGTTTATCATAGGCTTGGTTACTAATATTTCAGTACATTTCCTATTATATGTATTTCCCATTTATGTATTGAACTCAGTTCAATATGTTCACATTAAAGACTATATCCTTATTCTTATGCCCTCTATTTTTATAAAAATATTTAATATTCGATGGGAATTTTCTTACTCCTTCAAATGCCTCAACTTTTGAAAAATTATGTGGTGTATTTTTATATTCTTGTACTGATTTCAAATCTCATTTCCATTTTTATGTATAGGTTCTCTATTATTTAATTCGATGTTCATTGTTGCTTTGATGCCCTTATAGCCTTGTCATTTGCGACAAATTTAGAATATTGGACAATGCAATTCTCTATCTATTTATTCGTGTCCTGCTCACATACTTCAAGAATTATTCATTATTTTAAGTGTGATTGCAATCTAGAATTTTATGTACGTTTATAATTACATAATACTTGATTGTTTTGTGTGACACTTTCTATGGTTATCATTAGTATTGATTTGTTTATTGCTATTGTAGATGTCAAACTCAGATGTTTTTCTTTCTATCCCTATCAATCCCTATCGATCCCATCAAACTGTGATCAATCCAATCGACCCAACTAATATTATTGCATGTTACAACAATCCAAACTACAATAGAGATCCTTGAAACCATTTGCATTGTGAGCCAACCTCGGAAACAAAAAAATGTTACTCAATAGACAAGTTATGCAGAAAGAATTGAAGAAATAAATAGACGGAGAAGACAAAGATATCAAGAGAAAAGAGAAGAGATAAATAGAAAGAAAAGAGAAAGGTATCATGCATGAAGAGAAGAAATAAATAGGTGAAGAAGAGAACTATATGCATCGAGGACTCAGTTGTTTGACATTAATTCCATGTTGATACAACTTCAAGCGTGGAAAAATGATTTTACGGTGGCACCTCGCTTGCATCCGCTAGACAAACATGTCATACTTTGCTTATGTTCATTCATTGACTATCCAACATAATGTTGTCATTAACTATGAAGAATACATTGCTGAAAGAGTCAAAGGGAAGTATAATTTCCAACAAGTGTACAATCCTCCATGTAGTAATCGAATTGATCTTAGTTCTTCAAGTACACAAAATCTAAACTACCTTTTGTTGCGAAGCCCACAAACAAAACCTCTTGTTTCCAATAACAACCTTCCAAATCCTGCATTCACAAAAAGGAATTTTGAGCTACAAAACCTCACGATGACTCATAACACATGTGATTTTGCGAATTCTTTAGAATTATGAGTAAAATTATCTTCTAACCTTATGTCCATTCAAAGGTCATTTCGCAAGAGACTGGATAAACTGGAAAACATGCCTGTGTGCACTATTTGTAAAGAGGCATACCCTAGAATCAAAGTCAAACTAACAATCGTAGAACCAATTTGTACAAGATGTTACTCAGAATGTAATGGTCATCACTTTTTGTCATGGAATAGTATGGACCTTGGTGTCCAACCTCATGTTTTGGGTGTTCTCACACAAGTTAAAGAGATGCTTATTACTTGTGTCAATCCGATAATTCAAGTAAGCCATGCACGAGAAGGCATGTACAAGTACAGGGGGCATATTATAAGCTTTCCGCAAGACATAACTTCAATTGCTACGTATCTTCCTCGACATAAGACATGGATATTTTGATCGTTAGAAGACATGGAAGTCAGTCAAAACACTATGATTGTTTGGTAAAGAGATCTCATGTATTAGATGCTCTCCGATATAAAATATGCAATGATAGATACTACAAGGATGTTGAATTATGTAATGTTGTCATTTCAAAACTGCTTGAAGAAGAAACAAAGTAATAAACATTATTGAAAATGAAGGACCAAGTGCGATTGATAGAATTGATTGGCTCCATGATTGGCCTATCTCCGCTTAATGAATATAATCTCAAGGTTTGTTTGACATGGATTTCGGTAATGTGTTAACGCGAACGAATATTATGGAACATATTCTAGAATATTGAAGGGACTAGGGCATATTGGACAACATGTGAAAATGAATTGATGGACATGATTACACAATTAGGGTGCTGTACACATTCTTCATTACATTAAGATTTTCATTGCTGGATCTCATCAAGCACTTACTTTTCCTCAAATGGCCAAATTTTACTACATGAGTCATAAATTCAGCTCACCTCTAAATATATGTGCAAATCGCTACCATTTCTTAAAGGAGGAGTAAAAATATAGTTACCAATCCACATATTGTTGTTAAGTATATGCACCACATGCTTACCTCCAAGATTTTCATTTATGAGGACCTCATCAAACACTTTAATTACTGCTAAACCTTTAGAGACACTTGATCAAGGTATGCTCTTTCTTTTCCTCAATCTTGTCAAATTTTATTAATGTATTCAATGCGATATATGACAAATTGGAATTCATGGATATTCATCACATGGATTGTTGTCTCTTAAAACTTTAGTGATATATGACAAATTGGAAAGTTTTAATTGTCAATTGTTGTCTCTTAAAACTTCACTACTATAATTATTACCATATTTCCAATCGTGATTTAGATTCTAAACCTCCAACGACTACCTGAATCTTACAAAGCTCCCAAATCTTGCATGCTTAACATCATACCTCCATAAACTTTAAACTTTATTACTAATATACTACTTTCAAATACTCCTCCAATCTGCGTATCGGCCTCTCACAAGCACCTTCGGATGGTCTCTTAAAACATTAGTGATATATAACAAATTGGAAAGTCTTAATTGTCAATAACCCTACTATAATTATTACCATATTTACAATCACAATTGAGATTCTAAACTTCCAATGACTACCTAAATCTTACATAGCTCCCAAATGGTGGATGCTTTACATCATATTTCTATAAAATTTAAACTTTATTACTAATTTACCGCTTTCAAATACTTCCTCAATATACCTATCGGCCTCTCAAAGCATCTTTGGATGCTTTTGCTAGTATATATTTTTTTGGAAGAAAAAGAGTTTGACATTCATTCCGTCAGATTTTTCCCCATGCGTGGAGGACTCTTCGTTGAATCACCTACTTCACCCTCCCTCTCTCAAATGTTTCACACTTTCAATTTTAAACTTTCCAAGACATCCCTAAATTCCCTATCAGCGTCTCGATTGCATTTATTCGTGTACGATTGCTAGTTATAGGAAATTCGTCGTCCTCCCGCCAACGATTTCCGAAACCTCTGTTATTTCAAAATTTATACACTGAGAGACCTTAAACCTCCAGGCTCAAGGAAAGTGGGTTTTGATGGGTGATGGCAGATCAATGTGGGAATTGGGGTTAGACCCAATGTGCCTCTCCCATGTGAAGCTAATGGCATTTGATCTTCTCTCTCTGCAACAACCCACTTCCAGGGGAGGCCCTGACAACTTCTGGAGGAAGGGCAGGCCCGTTAGAAAGGTGGAGATGGTGGGTGTGGTTGTCATCAGGGAGAGAAAGGATAAGTTCCTTAAATTTGATGTAGATGATGGAACTGCCTGCGTTCCTTGCATTCTTTGGCTCAATCATCTTACAACCAAATTTTATTCGAAGGTTCAGAAGCCTCAGTTGGAGTGTTTTGCTGCAATGGCTCTTGCACAAGCTGAAGAGACGCAGTTGGGTAGGCTGGTGAGGGTGCAGGGTAGGGTTACTGTTTACAACAGGCAATTGCAGGTATGATGCTTTTTATGGTTTTTAAGGCTAATTGACTATGTTCTTTGATATATTTATTGAATTATATTTGACAGTCTTGGTTTAGGATATCACGAGCCAGGTTGTAATTGCAAACATTTTTGTGTTTATATGATTTCTATTATTATTTTACAATGGATAAGTTAGGAGGAAATCTTTCGTCATGTTTCATAAAAATGAGTAGTTTTGCCAAAATTTGTTTGCAGCAATAGTAAATACCATGCTTTCCCCTCAAAACCAGTCCAATACATATATTTCTTGTTTATTTGAATAAGAAAGATTTGCCAACCATTTTATACTAGTAAAAAAATTTCTGTCCCTTACGATTTTTTTCTGATTGCAGGTAACAGTGAAGTCTGTACTAGTTGAGAGGGACCCCAATGCCGAGATTCTTCACTGGATGGATTGCATTCGTCTTGCGGTGAGGTGCTACGATTTGCCTGCTCCTTTGCCTCCCAAGCACAATGCTTCATGATCCAAATGGAATTGGAGTTGATGGGCAGGTTCCCATGGGCTTATGGTTGACTGGTAAGTGTTGCATTAGGGTATTTTTGTTATTTTTGTCCATTAGCTAAATTTTCACAATTGTTTTTTTAAAGCTAGTCAATAGCTGTATTCTTGATATTTTTACAGGCTAAGTTTTTGCCAATTGGCAAAATTTTCACAAATATTTTAAGAATTAGACTTTCCAATGAGCTACATTTCCCAATATTTTATATAGAAATTATATAAAGTTATTAGTTTGGCCAAAATTTACAAGTTGTTTTTATAGTAAATCCAATGTTTGTAGTCAAATATTAGCCTGTAATACATATTTTCCTAATTTTTTGAAATGGAAAGATTGGCATACTATTCTATTCCTTCAAATTTTCCCTTGGAGCCTGTGCCACAAGAAAACTCAGATTCCAATCTTGTGGACATGTTGCCTGCCTTGCATGACTCTTGCAATTGACAATTTTTTCAGGAAGAGAATTGATGGAAGCTTTAGCTTTTAGTGGGTGTGGATGCCACAATTTGCCTAGCAATTTCAGAAGCAGTAGAGTATCTGATACAGTAGCCACCCTTTTTTAGGCATTTTTACAAACAGTTCGCAGGTTTGTATAAATGGTTCCGTTTGTTTAGGTGCACAAGTTTAGGTTTTTCTTTTCCTCTCATAGGATGCATATAACTCTTCTACGCTGATTTCATTAGGAATACCCAAAGGCATTGATGCTACATCTCCAGCTCAATATCATGGCATTCAATAAATATCATGGTCCTGTCTTTGGGCTAACCATTATCATTGGTAAAGGTGTACAATACTATGAATTGCTCTGTGATGGTGAAGGAAATTCCAAGTTGTAATCCATTCGTCACTTCTGCACTTGAGAAACTGTGTATGTGTTATTACTTTTTAACCAGGCTTCTTTTCTAGAGTTGCTGAAGTTGCCATCTGAAAGCATTGCTCCTTTTTTGCTTTGCACAGTACAGAACAGTTGCAAAAAATAGGCAAATACCCTGTTTTGACATACGCTACAAGGAATGATTAGACAACTCAATCTATAGTGACTACTTTGCTTTTCAGAGAGCAGAGAAATCATGTTGTTTTCTAAAAGGAGTTGAACATAATAGAGGATTAATAGTTGAATAATCTTGTATTTCTTATGAGGGCTTTTCCTGTACAATTTCTGCTGTAGATTTATACAGGAGAAGAAGCAGGGCTCTAATTCTTGAGTAGTTCTCTGACTGAAAAGAATGTACAGAGCATTTTTCCTGTTGAAATGTTGTTTTTTAGAGGTCATTGATAACATATAAGGCTGTGAAGTAAAACAGAATGCTGTTATGATTAATTATTTATACATGGAGTAGTCTTTGGAATCTTTCCCTAGCTGTATAATTATAGTCATCCAATCTCAAAGTTCAGCTGGATTGTACCATGAACAGAAATAGTTTAATAGTATCAATATTTAGAGATTATAAATTATTTCAGACTTGAAACTGTGGATTGCTCATTAAGTCAGTCATAGTTTCTTAGATTGTTACCTGGTCAATCAAAGATACAATTGGCCTCAAATTGTTTGCTTTCTTGTGAGTATACATGATGGGGACTTATACTGCATGTTCTAGTAATCTGTTTTTGTGTGCTTTTGCTTTTTATTTATAGTAGATTTTTTTCCTTTCTCGTGGTTTACTGTTATGAGCTCACCAAAAACGTGTTGTAACCAGTTATGAATCTTATCAGAAATCTAACATGAAATTGGAGACTGAAAGAACTGTAGAAATCTGAAACCGAAAATGCTATAGAATATGAAACTAATGCAACGATTGAAATCTAAAATCTGTTACATAGCTGAAATATGAAACTGTGGGAAAGACAATAGTACTTCAACATTGCTGAAACTTATATCAGACCATACATAAAGAGGGGAGAAACTTGTGAGAAGGCATGGACAACAACTCAGGCCCAAATATATGAGGCATTATGGATGCTGCCCTTGGCCCAAGCACAAACATTGTAGATTTATGCACAACTTCCATTTAAGACATACTGATAGTGTCTGCCTTGATTGAGTTATTTTTACAAACAGTTAGCAGGTTAATACAAATGGTAATCTCATTTTGCCAAGGTGCAAAGTTTAGAATTTTATTTTCATCTCATTGGCAACATATAACCCTCCTATAATGATTTCATTAGGAAAACATGAAGACATTGATATTCTATCTTCAGCTCATAATCACTGCATTTGAAAAAGATCATCATCCTGTGTCTAGGATAACCAATATCATTGTGGGGTTTAAGTCATATAGTTGAATCCAAGT
The DNA here is from genome assembly GCA_018340775.1 of Taxus wallichiana var. yunnanensis. Taxonomy (NCBI): domain Eukaryota; kingdom Viridiplantae; phylum Streptophyta; class Pinopsida; order Cupressales; family Taxaceae; genus Taxus; species Taxus wallichiana. The sequence goes on from CM031239.1 coordinate 688,948,512, forward strand.
TCTAATCCATTTGCTACTTCTGCATTTGGAAAACCATGTCTCTGTGTTAACACTTTCTAATTAGTGTTGTTGGACAGAGTTGTTGAAGTCACCTTCTGAAGTTACTACATTTTATGCATTATTCAGTACCAGAACATTTGCAAAAAGTAGGCAAATACCCTGTCTTGGCATATGCCATAGCCTATAAAGGACGAGAAGACAGCTCAATCCCTAGCAACTTGATTTCCCCCTTAGAGAGCAGAAAATAATTTGTTTTCTAGAAATGCTGAATAGAATTATTGGATACTAGTACGTTGCCTATGAGGCCTTGCAAACCAGAACCGGGACTTCAATTCTTGTGAGTGGTTCTTCCTGAACATTATAGGTTGAATTGAATTTTTAAAGGTCATTGATAACTATAAAACCATGAAACAGATGTAATGATATAAGGATTTTATTATTTACATATGGAGGTTTATTTTAAAATCTTTCTCCCCTAGGTGTACAATTTTTGTCATTGTGCCCCAAAGGTTAGTCATGTTGGGGACGTTGGGAATTGAATCCATGATCTGCTTGGCCTATGAACAAAATAAAAATTCAAGCATAGAGTGAGTGATCAAAATTTAAAGTTCAAGACATGCACATATAAGTATGAACTATTCTGGACTTTCAAAGTGCAGATAGCTCTTTATATTGGTTAAATTGCTTTGATGGTTATCTGGTCAGTCAAAGATTCCATTCACCAATATTAATCTGCTTTCTTGTGAAGCCAGATCATGGGCATATGTACATGTTTTAGTCATCTTTTCTTGGGAACTTTTACTCTTTTATTTTTACTAGTTTTTGTGCCTTTCTCTAAAACATGGTACAAGGAAAAGCTTGTTATGGTTTCATGAATGCAGAAATTTCTTAACAAACCTTATGCTTCTCTTAACATCAAGGAGCTACAAAACACCCACACACACACACGTCCTGTTACACCCTCCCGCTTACCCTCCATCTGGCGCCCACAACACACACAAAGTAATGAGGTTTGACTCCTCGCAAAGGTACATCAATTATAATAGATTTAATCAGCATATCTCCAGACCTAAACTTCTCGGTGTTAAGTCTTTTCTGACCTTTAGTCTGGATATTGTTTTCCTTATTTCCACCCCAAGATCATAGATTTCATTCTAGGTTCCCTTTGTCTCAAGTTGCAGGAAATGTGAACTTCACACAATTTATAACATGGCAGGAAATTAGGTTTAAGAGATTTCCTTAGAGAATGATTATAAGTTTATTTATTTATAAAAATAGTAATATATGTTATACAAATTTTCAGTTTTTACAAAGATTCATCATCACAAAAACAAGCATTAAAGACAGACATCATACATGTCACCATCATGATTTATGATTCCGTTTACAAAAATGAATGATATAAATTTGGTCTAAATGGGTCTGGAGACTACCCAAAATGGCCGGTTGTAACATAATTATTTCTAGCTGTTTTGATAATCATGTTTTTCAAAAAAGAAATGCAATAGGGGCCCAATATAAGGGCTGTCTGAGTCACAGCACGTTTCTTTCCATAGAAAATGGAATTGTGGGCCTCATCTTGAAATTTTGAATTCCTTGCAACATAGCCATTGTATTGGTAGTTTTTCATTCACTGCCTTGTAAACCTTGGATTGTCAGTATTATGCAAAATTCAGAGCAGGGCTGGCATAGAACTCAAACAATGTCAATTGATCCCAATATGTTGTTTCACCCTTCACATCTTTTGGGCAATTACAGCAACTAGTCTGAATTGTCTCTCAGATCTCTCTGCAATAATTCCGAATGGGCCTATACTGGCAACAAGATTATATGGGTTAATTATCTGCAAAGCATTGTAATAGATGAACTGGCAATAGGATACCCAAATTTGATTTTGTGCCTCTTCTTTTGAATAAAATATTTAGTTTGTCCCTAGTACTAACCTTCCTTCCCAAGTTCCACACAGCAATCTAAGAAGGTCTCCTTCTCATGACAAACATCAACAAAAGATCAACCTAAGCCAAGCTCAAACTGATTTTGTTCCACGGAACAACTGTCAAGTCCATAGGCAGTTTAGCTTACTCCACCTTCATACACCTCATTGTGAAGTCCTTTATATTTGGGTTGAAATCTCAATGACAAACTTTGTGCAAAATGCATTGTGAGAGGAATACTGTTTTTGGGTGCTAGCCCAATGTTCCTGTGTTTTTGACTTGGATTGTAGTATATTCCAACACCTTATTAGCTATTAGTTCAAATGCATTAGGGTAAGAAAAAGGTTAAATAGGGGATTTGGTGATGCCACAAGTTTAATAATATATAAATAAAAATCCCTTCATTCTATGTAACCTGGGAGCAGGCTTACCACTGGAAAGAAACCTTAATGCAAAAGTTTATAATGTTGAATTTGAGGTTATGGCTGAATCCCAACCTCATATCTTAAAAATTGAAGATAGATGCTTACTCTCTAATTCCAAAAGTGTGTGTATAAATACACACACACATCATTGCCTTCTACTGTTCTGGCTATTCATATATTATTGTTTTTTTTTAAAATTTAGGATAATATATTGATCATCCAGTAAGAGTTTTAAAATAAACTGCCATGAAGAATATACTTTTTTTCTTTGTGCTTATTGGGAATCATAAAGAGCACAATACAATTGGTTTAAGTCTGGACTCATTATATTCTACACCTTCAGGACGAGCTGTACCTCAAACCCTTATAAATGCATGATAATGAAAGTAACATTTTTCACAACTCTTGAGTGTTATTTCAGCTGTTCAAATGTGGCTGGATACATGCTTCAATTGAATTTGTTCAAATTTATTTCTTTATAACCTCCAAGACGAATTCATGTTCAACTTGCACTTTCAGATGCAATGAAAAATGTTTGACACACCAAGTTTCTGTGTTATTTTTGTTTCTGATTATAATATAATATGATTAGATTCAGCTCTCAGGGAAACTCTACAAGCTTTCCTCCCTCATTTCACTTTGCTCTTAATAGGTCCTTGATGAGAATTAATTTGCCTTAACATGTTTTTTGTATCTTGTCAAACACTCCTTTCAAGTCATTAGGAGCTGGGGTCGACATAATTTGTTCCTTTTGCCTTTGAAGATGCATGCTGCCAGCTTGAAATCCTCATTATCTTTCCAACTTCATCTTTAGAGTCCAAGTGGTATGGTTATAGCTCTACCATGATAGGGACTCTGGTGTCTAGATGAATACGGGTTTGAGATCTTAAAAGAATTGAAAAGATAAATAACTCAACATAAGGTCAAGATAGTTATAAGCTTTAATGGCCCCAGAGGCCCACACTATGTTTTTATTTGGCTACAATCCATTCTCCTCCTCAAGGTTTCCAACTTTCAAAGCTCGAGAAAATGCATGAAAACAAGAGGATGACATCTTTTAGCTTAAGAAAATGCATGAAAACAAGAGGATGACATCTTTGCCATGATCAACTTGGTTTGAAGATTTGTCAGCATATAGATTTGCACGCATGCAAATGACATGCAACAGTGTGGGAATGAAGTCCCTCCTCAATGAAGGTGAGACGCCTTTATTGGAAACCAAAACTATATTTACACTTGTACATTCAAAATTGTATGTGGGGGTGTTTTGGAACATCAATGGAAAGAAAAGTGAATAAGGGAGCTGGAATGAAATGAAGGAAAGGAATGGAAAGGAATGAATGGAAGAAACATGCAAGAGTTAGGTAAAAATAGAGCCTAATATTGCACGAAGAAAAATGATGAATAATTAACACAAATAAAATGGAGTTTGAGTTAGTTAAATAAGAATGAGTAAAGGGAACCAAGATTCAAACACTAACATCTAATGAACATAAGGACATCAAATGCTATAAGAGACAATGAATGGGACACAAAGTTTATATTTCATTAACTCAAAATGTCTTCTCAAAAGAACACAAAGTTTCTTTCTTTGAAGTAAAACTTGCATACAAAAGTATTTTCTTCTCCTCTCTCAAAGTCACATTTTTACAAATGATCCTCCAACTTCCCTTTTATAATCCAAAAGTCAAGTTCAAAGTAGTTAGGGTTTTACATTAACATTAAATAGGGCATCTTAAGTGACTTTGACTTTCTCAACCAACTTTTACTTCAAAAGTATTTTCTTCTCCTCTCTCAAAGTCACATTTTTACAAATGAGCCTCCAACTTCCTTTTATAACCCAAAAGTTGGTTACAAAGTATTTAGGGTTTTACATGAACATTAAATAGGGCATCTTAAGTGATTTTGACTTTCTCAACCAACTTTTGCATCAAAAGTATTTTCTTCTCCTCTCTCAAAGTCACATTTTTACAAATGAGCCTCCAACTTCCTTTTATAACCCAAAAGTTGGTTATAAAGTAGTTAGGGTTTTACATGAACATTAAATAAGACATTTTAAGTGACTTTGACTTTCTCAACTAACTTTATTAAAAACAACTAAAAATATAAATCACTTAAGTTATCCATAGTTTTCCAAAAGTGAGTTAAATAATAACACCATTTAAAAATACCACTTTTAAAACATATGACAAAAACTAGTGCCTTATCCATTGAAATGGGGCTCGCCTTTATCTCAATCGTATGAGAAATGGACTCTCCCACTTCGTTAGATACCAGGAAAACTATCTCCTTGTCCCATCGGTAAAATTAGGATCTCGCTGTCTTCACTAATTGAAAGGATCTGAACCTTCCCAATGTTTCAAACATCTTTTCTTCTTATGGAGGTTCATTTGGTTGAAGAATAGCCTCACAAAACACCTACAATTCCAAGATCCTACCTGGCATATCATTCAGATTGACCATTTTTGATTGAATATTCTCAAACAAGTTCTTTAATTTGATGCAACGTTCCATTGAAGCTAAAGAGAAATTGATGGTAGGAGTATACATGTCTTTAAACAATTGTGAAAATTGCTCCTCCCGTGTTTTGATGAATACCTTTGATTTTGTTCATTTATAAATGTAGACACCCCAATTTCACATCTATCCTAAATCAATTAATTCCCCTTCCTCATTTCCCACAAAATACACTTTGAATTAATCAAATATAATTTGATTAATTATCCATTTCAAAATTTCAAAATAATCTAATCCTCACCACATGTCATTATTCTCCATGTTTTTCCACTATTGAATTAAAAATTCAAATTCAAATCTTCACCCATTCTTCGTGGTCCCCACTCACCTAAAATCCTCCACTTATGAATTAAAAATATAATTCAAATCCTCACCCATTCTTCGTGGCCCCCACTCACCTAATCTTGCACACATTTTCAAACCACTCATCTAATCTTGCCCACATTTTCAAACCACCCACTTAATCTTGCCCACATTTTCAAACCACCCACTTAATCTTGCCCACATTTTCAAACCATGATTACTTAAATTAATCTAAGTTAATCATTCTCCTGTTATAAATACAACCTTACCCCTCCCCTCTAAACACACTGAGAATAAGCTTTCATGCCATATCTAAGTTCTTGCATCATTTGAGCAAAGAACATCCTTTCGCTTACTAGTCCTAATGCCAAAATAGTCTTATAATCCTTTTTCCCATCCAAATCAAAGTAAGAGGATCGTTGTTGCAGGAAGGTCTTGCTCCGTCTTGAAAAAAGCACCTACATATCACAAAATCGGGGCTCAATCCAAGTTTCCTAGCCCATTCTCGAGGTTTCTACTTGAACGCCGAAGGAGGAGGTATGATTATTGGTATTTTACTTCCTTGTTAGTAGTGTATTTTTCTTAGCTTACATTCGGCGCACGCTCGCTTTCTTTCGATCTGTTACCATTACTTTCTCAATTAGTGGTTTTATCTATTCTTTGTTTATTATTGTTTATTATTATTTCCTTTTGTTCCTTTTGGTCTTCTTTGGTTAACCTTCACGCTTTGGGTAGTGTTTTGTTGTGTGGTGTCTTGTGGTGTATCTGCAGTTATAAAGAACAATGAAACTATCAAAGCTCATCCTGTCTTTGATCTCCTTTGCGCTTGGTGTTTAGTAGTTCCGATTTTTCTATTTACTCGTAATCTATAAAACACAAGCACTAATCATTAGTTTATCATCTTAGTGTCATGGGACAATCAATCCGGAAAATATATTTATTTATTTCCTTTTGCTAAAATAAGCGCTTTGTAGGAAGTTAATCATTTTTTTTTTTTTTATTTTAGTCAATCATTTTATGATCTAATTATTTCTTTCGATTATTGTTATTTTTAACCTTTGTCAAAATTTTAGCTTCTCGGTGAAGTAAATCAAGTCAAAAAATAAAAAAATCAGCTCCTGGATGTTTTTTTCTCACGTTGAAAATTTTCATTCGAGCGTTTCGTAGCCCATATTCCTAAGCCATAACTTTTGCTCCCGAACTCGGAATGACTTCATTTTTTTAACGGAAAGGTATTGAAAAGATCTATGCAATGAAAAAATAATTTTTAGATTTAGACTTACGAAAAAATTTGGTTTCATTTCTTCTAACACCTATCTTTTAACAAAAAAACAACAAAATTATAGTTTTATTTATTTATTTATTTATTTATTTTTAATTTTATTTCATGAAACATCCTCACACGTATGCTATTTCCTCGCACTTCAAAAGTGATCTTGAAATCGAAACGTGAGGCCACTCGAGCTCTAGAAAACAATTTTTATTTTTAATTTTTTGCCTTACATTTACATTTTCCACGACAACACTTCTGATAACGTTTTCACCCTCTTCTTTCATCGCTTTTTTTTTTTTGTGAAAATAATCATTATCGCTTTTTCGCAATCATGATTAAATTGCAATAATTATTAATATTTAAAAAAAATCGAAAATCGAAAAGAAAATCAAACTATTCCAATCAGATCCGCGTATGCTCTTTTCTTGCGCCTTCGAGCGATCTGGAAAATCAGAAACGGTCACATTTTTTTTAGTTTCTTGTTCTAACATTGCAGGATCCTCTAGCTTTGTTTTCCAACTGTCATTTTAATAATTATTTTCCTTTGTCATATTCTTAATATTTGTTTGGTTGTTGGTTGTGTATGCTCTTTTCCTGCGCCTTTGAGCTATCTGACAAATCAAAAACAACCACGATCACTTTTCTAACATTTCATTTACAGGATAACTACTAATTTGTTTTCTGTAGAACCGCGTTGCTGGAATATTGTCAAAAACAAAAACAAAAACAAAAACAACAAAAATCCCGCAAAAAATACCACCATTCAAAGACAATTGCTGAAACCAAAAAAAAAAAAGTACGCTCAGGTACGCAATTATTTTCTGCTAGTGATTTATTTCAAATTGGAAAGAACCCTGCGTTTAATCACTTCATCATATTGTTTTAGCACGTAGACAAGGTGGATTTCATCACCACCAAAGCTACACCGGTGACGTGGACTTGACTACCACGCACCAACAGCATTTGCATCTGCATTGCACTTTGAGACCTAGTCTCATCACAGCGTTCGGTATTTACCTCGCCGCTGCTCTTCACTTACAGGTAATGTCGTGTGCGCATGCATGCGAGTCACGCCTAAATAGCTGTAACAACGAAGCTCAGGCATCATCTCTCAAATCTTCGGGAGTTATAAGGACACCATACACATTCATCCCTCCATCACCTTCCACCTTTTCACAAAACTCATTACAGACGTGGTGATTCACTCCAAACAAGTGCAGTAAGAATTGGTGAGTCTCCTCCAAAGGCTCTAAGGGTTCCCGTACCAATTACGTCCCCGATAAATTAGGTATATCAGACTAGGGTATATCGGAGGACGCATCTTCTTGAGTAATAAGAGCTCGCATCCACCATTTCATAACATACTTTGTATGATTGCATGAAACAATGATCATTCCCTGAAAGAAGTTACCTCATAATCCAAAACAATTGAATCCACATGATCGTCTTGCTTTTGAAAACACAATAGTTTAGCATTATTTTATCATAAAACTTGGCTGATATCAATGTGTTCATTGTAAAAGTTCAGACCCTAGTTGTGTTCCACAAAAAATCAGTTCTCGACCAATTCAATACCAAGCGAAAACATCCAAACAATCCAACAACACAGACCAAAACATCACACCAATTTCATTAGCTCACTTTAGCCAATAATACATCTGTCATAGCTTGTCTTCAGCTATATCCAATAGATATTGAGTGACTTGCGTTCACTCCTTATCTCATCAATTGTCAGAACATTCTTTCTAGCTTGTTTCAAGCTATATCAAAATGACATTGAGTGACTTGTTTGAGTTCACTCATTTCATTAGCTGTCGAGTTTCACAAAATCCCATCCGACACAAATCCTTCAAAACTCATTTTGAGTTCACAACTGTGTTGAGTCACTTGTTTGAGTTACTCTTCCTATAAAAATCCGTAGCTTGTTAAAGCCAAACCAATCAACATATTCATCATAGCTTGTTTGAGCTACATCCCACTTGTATTGAGTACCTTGTTTGAGTGTACTCCTTACATTTTCATCCTCATGCTTGTTTAATCTAAACCAATCAACATATTCGTCATAGCTTGTTTAAGTTATATCTCACTTGTATCCCGAGTAGCTTGTTTGAGCTTACTCCTTATAGCCTTGTTAAAACTTGATTGAGCGAAAAAACAAAGATCATAATCAATAGGTTGATTTCTTCATCATCGCACATTTTTTCATTCTCCCTCTCTTTCAAACATGAAGAATTCACGAAAAACATCACACAATGAGCTATTAGAACAAATTAATAAGATGACAACACAACTCTCTCATATGGCTACCCAAATCGGTGAGCGATCACCCAAAAGCCGATCATACAACCTCACGAAGAAATCAGGTTCACGTAAAGTCCAATGTCAGTTTACCCCCCTTGGAGAAAGTCTCTCTAGTGTTTTTCATCAACTAAAAGAGGCTAAACTGATAAGATATCCAATTACAAAACCCTTTGTCAAAGGGGAAGCTAAACCATGTTGGTACAAACCTAACACATATTGTGACTTTCATCGCATTGATGGTCATCACATAGATAAATGTGTACGATTTAAGAATTACGTCCAAGACTTAATTGACGACGACGTCATCTCTGTAGAACTTGATGACAATGCTCTTGCAACCAATGACACATCTAATACCACAACTTTCCATGAAGAGTCGACTCACGTCCGAAACTCCTATATATACTGAAATTCCACGAGATCATGACGACAAATGTTAAGACTCTCTAATTCCAAACCAATCCATATCTTCTTCAAATTTCCTTCCATTAGTTCAAACATACATTGAACCTGTTTTGGACAACAACATTCTTCCAACATCTACTGAGCACTTGAACTTATTTCAAGACTCTCTTTCAAATTTCAAACATATATTGAACTGTTTGGGTGACAACATTCTTCCAACATCTAACGAGACCTTGATCTCGTTTCAAGACTCCCTTTCAAACCTTGATATTACTGTAGACACTACAGACGAGGTTCCATCAACAGGTACCATTAAGTTTGATTCTATTCTTCCAATATTGGCTCTTATGCCTAACATCTCTAGCCTTTTTGTTGAAACACAACCACATCAAGTTTGGACACTTGCAACAATGCAACCTGTCATGACCATCATACTTTCAACGATCGATCTTGCAGGCATCTCATCACTAATGATTCTCACCTATCAAGACTTCTATGTGCATATATTCTACGAGGTATGTATACCTAGGAATATCTTTATGCCACCTTTTCCATCTTTAATTTTGAATCTATCGTCAAATCAATTAATTCATGGACAAACAGAAGCAAAAAATCAAACAATGCAAACCGAGTATGAAGCAGGCAACCATCTATCACTCTTTGGCCACTCCCTTCTCCCTTGTTTATGGTGGGGAAGATATTTTACATGTCAAGGTTGAATTCCCATCCTTTAGAATATCCCTCAAAGACGTAATCAATAAAGATTATTATCAACATTCACGCCTTAATGAACTCGAGCTTCTTGATGAAAAACGACTTAATGCCCTAGATCATCTTCAAGTATATCAAAATCAGCTATTTACATAAATACCATAAAAATTCAAACCTAGAAAATTTAAGGTCAATCATTTCATTCTCAAAGAAAATCGAAAGAACACACCCAAAGAACGAGACAAACAAGACAAATTTGAGCCCAACGAAATCATAGATAAATTTGGCTCTGGAGCCTATAAATTGGCCACTGCAGATGGTCAAGATCTTGATGAACCAATGAATGTAGTTCATTTAAAGAAATTTTATCCTTGAGATGTTCACTATTCCAGGATACAACATGTACATTGTTCCTTTTGTCTTGCTTATCTCCAAATAATTCAAATTTATTCATTTCCATTGGCAGACATTTTCATTATCAAAATCACATCTTCATATTTATCATCATGAGACAAGTGCTAATATAAATCCTATTAAGTTTGTGAGCATCATACTTCTTCTACTTTCCGCTTTCCTCTATGGTCATACCTAGAATCTTACTGATGGTAATATATCCCTTTCTAATACATTCTCTCTTTCATAACAAAACTCTAAACTTCGTTACCCAGTTCGTTTGGTCGTCCATCTCAGTCTTCGGTGTTGAACCCTCGCGTCCTACTAGTCGTGTGGGGCTGAGATTGGGGGCAGATGTTTCTTCCCAAATACAAAGCACTATTGTAAAAAAATCCATCAATTCAATAACTTATGAATAATTCATTGTCACATCTTTCGTCCTTCATAGTCTTTGGTGTTGAGCCCACACTTCTTACTAGTAGTGTGAGACTGGGAATGGAGGAAGGTGCCCTTACTCGTCTACGTCTTGTCTTCGGTGATAAACCCTTGCCTCTTACAAGTGGCATGGGGCAAAGCGTAGAGGGTCATTCTCATACAAGCATAAAAACATTGCAAAATATTCCAAAAAAAAAAAAAAAAAAAAAACAAAAAAAAAAGACAAAAAGAATTCACTCGCCTATACTTTGCCTTTGGTGATGAGCCCTTGCTTCTCACTAGTAGCATGGGGCAAGGCATAGGGAGTCATTTCAAAAAATACAAAATCTTACAGTGCTTACAAATTATAGAATCCCCAAACACGTAATTTAGATGCCTAAGTGAAGAGAGAACTATCCCTTAACCTCATATCTTATCAATCAACAAGCCACATAACTGTTTAAGTCTAGCATGTGACTCATAAAGTGAAAGCCATTTTTGAAACGGTTTAGTACCATTATGAAGAATGGAGTCGCAATTTCCCAAAGGGATTGTTAGCATTTGTCTTTATATTCATTATCTACCTCCTACGTCCTTCTTGATTCTTGGTGATGAGCCCACACATCTTACTAGTTGTGTGGAGTCAAGAATGGAGTTGGAATTCTTTTCATCATATCATCACCACCATATCATGCCAATGGAAAGTGAATTTATGTTATTTTGAGCATAAGTTACAATGCGGAACACGGTACATCGTCTCTCAAAATAAGTCTCGCACTCTGGTCCATAAATTGTCAATCACAATGTAAAAATCAAAAAACATTTGAAAATCATCAAAAATCCAAAAACAGTGTAAAAATCCAAAAACAGTGTCAAAATCCAAAAATCTAAAAACAATGTAAAAATCTAAAAATCAAAAACATTTGAAAATCATAAAAATCCAAAATCCAAAAACAGTGTCAAAATCCAAAAATCCAAAAACAATGTAAAAATCCAAAATCTAAAAACATTTGAAAATCGTAAAAAAATCCAAAAACAATGTAAAAATCCAAAAATCAAAAAATATTTGAAAATCATCAAAAATCCAAAAACAGTGTAAAAATCCAAAAATCCAAAAACAGTGTCAAAATCCAAAAATCCAAAAACAATGTAAAAATCTAAAAATCCAAAAACATTTGAAAATCATCAAAAATCCAAAAACAGCGTAAAAATCCAAAAATCCAAAAACAGTGTCAAAATCCAAAAATCCAAAAACAATGTAAAAATCCAAAAATCCAAAAACATTTGAAAATCATCAAAAATCTAAAAACAATGTAAAAATCCAAAAATCCAAAAACATTTGAAAATCGTCAAAAATCCAAACACAGTGTAAACATCCTAAAAATTCAAAAACATTAGAAAATCCAAAAATCCAAAAACAAAAACATTAGAAAATATCCAAAATACAAAAACATTTGTAAAATTTTCAAAAGACCAAAAACATCCACAAAATTGTAAAAACTCAATAAGTAACACAGTTCATCCTTTGAACTATTATCCCAAACGAATGGTCCAACCACCTTATGACTACCAATTTCAAACCACTTCTCCTCGCGTGAATCCTCGCTTGGGGAAAATCCGGCTCTCATTGTTTCCTTGTTTGAGGAGACTGGCCCAATCCATTGTACCTCTGCTTGGGGGCACATCTAATCAATCATCACTGTGGAACACGTTAGGGACATGTTTACTAGTTCTTGTGTTGCATTATTAGTGGCAAATTATTAATTGCTTTCTTGTATCTTGATATATTACAGGGGGCATCTTGATTTTATATATCCCGGTGTTCTCTGTAATATTCTTATGTTATCTGATTGCATGTCGTACTGGGGCATCATACTTTCTTGATGGCCTCTGTCTATGCTCTCTTCCATTTGCATATCGTACTGGGGCATCAAACCTTTTTGATGGCCCCTGTCTATGCTATCACGCATATTACAGTCTAGTCATCCTGATCTTTTATATCACGATGCATCCTGTTATGTGCTATATTAAAATTAAGATGTTTTTCGTCATGTGAGTATCTTCCCGCATGATCAACATCTTACTTTCACCCCATCCATTCACCCATTCTAATGCATTCTCCAAATTTGCGAATCTACTTGATCACTGTTGCGGTTTGTAAATCCTACTTGACGATCTTTCTCAAGTAGCATTCACTATCCAAAGAGCTCCTTCTCCCCACCATGATCACCATGTATTTGATCCATTCATTCTCACTTCTCATTTTTACTCCTCCGCCGCTTATACCCATATTACCCTTCTCACCATTCCCGTCCCTCTCACCCATTGGTATTCTTTCCTTCACCCTTCATTTTTCTCGGCATTCCCCATTATCACATCCTTTCACCTCCTATTCGATTCTCATGAAACACCACTTCTCGCTTGACCATTTGTCATCTCCAGCTTTTGCTCACATGGCAATCTTACTTAACTACTTCCGTCACATGACAATCTTATGTTAGGGTCCTCCCTACACTTAACTTGTCATCATGAACTTCCCCCGCCTCATTCTTAGTTCACTTTATTGATCATTTCTTCCACCTGGTATCTCCTATTACCCACTTTTTCCTCCTACTATTATCCTTTCTCCACATATCTTCTTACAACATACACCTCATCTCTTCCACCTACAATCACATTCTTTTCCCCCATTTTCCCCTCCTTGATCCATCATCCTTCATACCATTTCTTCCCATTCTTTTCATGTCTTGGTTCTTCATCCTCACCTCGTTCATCCTCATCACCCCCATCCTCTCCTTGCTTTCACTTCGTCCCAACTCTTCCCTCCCATCTTCTTCACTCTTTCCCCTTCATCTTCTCACATTCCCCCTACATTTCTACCCACACACATATTCACCATTATTTGTTATATCATTCTTTCATCATCATCTTCTCTTCCCGCACTCATAATTGTCAACGGGTTTTCCTAAAAATTATCAATCCTCATTCCGCACGACCTCATTCACTCCTTGACCTTCCAGAGTTTCCCTTCATTCCTTCCCTCCTCTAAGCCCACCACTCATCGGGTAACGGGTTTTCCTAACGTCCCTTTGTTGGCGTTACCCTTTTCACCTCTTTCGCTTTCTCTTTTTCTTCATTTTTTCTTTCACCCTTCCCCACCACTCATTGTCAAGGGGATTTCCTAACGTCCCCTCATTGGCATTGCCTCTTCTATCCCCATTCTCTTTTCTCTCCTATTATTTTCCCTCACTCCCACCCTTTCTTGTCACTTTTTACCCATCTCTCCATCTCCTCTTTGCCCTCTTCAATATCTTTACTGTCTTCATCATACCTCCTTTTTCTATTTTCCCATCATCCTAGTATCCTTATTTCATGCATCTCCACATCTTTTCCAATCGATGTCATTCCTCCCCTCTTTCTTCTTTGAACATTCCTTCTACCATTTCCTTTCCACTTATTACCCCTTTACGTATTCCCTTCCTTCTCCATCATTTCCTTTGTTATCCTCTTCTCTCTCCCACCCTCGTCTTATTTCCCTTCCCCTATATCATCTTCTTCCCTTTTTCCATCACGTTTCCTCCTTACATCCCCATCGATAACTTTGGTTGTTCAACGTTGTCTGTCTTTTTATCATTCCACTCTCCACATGCATCTCCATACGGTCTGCTCCATATTCTTTGCCTTGGTCTTCCTCGCAATGACGTGATTCCTTCAATCTTTTCCTTGTATTCGTTCTATCTTCCTTCCTCTCCCCTAATTTTTACGTTTCTTGACCACTTCCCCTTTTCTCTACCACCCCTACCTTTTCGTTCATTCTCGTATATGTTTCTCTTCCTTTCTCTCCTCTTTTTCACACTTTCCTACGCCCCCATAGTTTCTTTTTTTTCTCCGTTCTACTTCTTCTTTTGTCCTCTTTCCATTTCCCTCCATTTCACCCCCTACTCCCACCTCGTTTTCTCCTTCTTATTTATCCTTTCCCATTTCCTACTTTTCTTCACTCTCTCATTTATTTCACTTCCACGTATCCCTCTTTACTATCTCTGTTGCTTCCTTCATTTTGCACATCTCTCTATTTCATCCCTTCACCCTCTACTCTGTCATTTTCTCTTTTTTGCCTTGTTTGTCCTTCATCATTCCCTTCTTCCCCTATCATCTCTCTCTCTTATTTCTACCTCTTTCATTCCTTTTTTTTCCTGCCCTATCTCCCTTACTCTTCTCATAATCAACCCCAACCCTATCCATTCCCTTTTCTCTTTCCCACACACCCTCACACCTAGTATTCAAGGTCGATTGAATCCTTTCTCCATTTGCGTCGTGCGGTCATTCCAGTCTCTTCCACTCCATTATCATCCTCTTCTCCGCCGAATCCATTTCCTTTCTTTTCGAGAGTTCATCATATATTTCATTCTCATCAGTCCTCTCGAGGGGCATCACCACATCCATCCATAATCACATCTTCTCATGACATTTTTGTCTTGGAGGATACTATGACATCCGTCACTCACCACTTTCTATTCTCCCCAACAAACATTCGCTCTACCTTTTAAAAAGTAGATTGAATTCTTCCCCCATATCGTCTATTTTCTTTGAAAGGACACTACTTTCATAGTACCCTTCCAAAGAGGGGCAAATGTAGACACCCCAATTTCACATCTATCCTAAATCAATTAATTCCCCTTCCTCATTTCCCACAAAAATACACTTCGAATTAATCAAATATAATTTGATTAATTATCCATTTCAAAATTTAAAAATAATCTAATCCTCACCACATGTCATTATTCTCCATGTTTTTCCACTATTGAATTAAAAATTCAAATTCAAATCCTCACCCATTCTTCGTGGTCCCCACTCACCTAAAATCCTCCACTTATGAATTAAAAATATAATTCAAATTCTCACCCATTCTTCGTGGCCCCCACTCACCTAATCTTGCACACATTTTCAAACCACTCATCTAATCTTGCCCACATTTTCAAACCACTCACCTAATCTTGCCCACATTTTCAAACCACCCACTTAATCTTGCCCACATTTTCAAACTATGATTACTTAAATTAATCTAAGTTAATCACTCTCCCAGGCTATAAATACAACCTTACCCCTCCCCTCTAAACACACGGAGAATAAGCTTTCATGCCATATCTAAGTTCTTGCATCCTTTGAGCAAAGAACATCCTTTTGCCTAGTCCTAATGCCAAAATAGTCTTATAATCCTTTTTCCCATCCAAAGTCTGCAGTAAGAGGATCGTTGTTGCGGGAAAGGTCTTGCTCCGTCTTGAAGAAAAGCACCTACATATCACAAAATCGGGGCTCAATCCAAGTTTCCTAGCCCATTCGAGGTTTTACTACGGAGCGAAGGAGGAGGTATGATTATTGGTATTTTACTTCCTTGTTAGAGTGTATTTTTCTTAACTTACAATAAGATAACAAGGGATCTCATTTCTGAACACTGAATCAAGGTGAGTGAAGTGAATGTTTCATTAATACACTCTTGTAATGGATCATAGAATCTTTGAGAAATGTCTTTCTTGATTTGAGATGCAAACACCAAAGAAAATGTGTCCTCGACATTTAAAATTGAGAATTCCTTCAATGGCTAAAATTGAAGACTTCATACTTGTCATCTCCTCGTAGATGGGCAATATCTCATTCAAATTTGATATTTTAGAAACAAAATTTTCCTTGAAAGAAAGAATTGGATCAAGATATGCACTAATATCTTCATGGAGCTTAACGACGGTTTTGATCGTCTCTTTACTGAAAAACGAGAATCTTTGAAAGCCAAGATTTAGTGACATGGTCCAATGTATTTTTTTTTTTACACAAATTAGAGTTTATTCATCGGGGCAGCCATTTGCATTGAGTACTCGGGAAGTGGATGATATGGGATTTATCATATGTTGAACATATTCCACAAATTGATTCTTTTTAGCCTTGAGCTGAGAGTTCTGAGACTTATATTTCTCAAGTCTCTTTAGCACGATATCTATTGAATCTTGGGCCATCGCCATGTCACTTTCCAATGTGGACTTCCCAAGTCCAAGTCTGGAAACTTCATAATCAACAAATGTCATGGCATCACACTCCTTGTCAACTTGTGGGATGACAAGATCCGCAAATCTATTTCCATCATCATCCACCATTATTCGGGAGAGCACTTTAGGTTTCTTGGGAATGACGTCATTTGAAAGCTTGAAAAGGGCATCGAAGTCAATGTCAATTGCCTTGACAACCCTCTTCCTTTTCTTGATTTCATAATCAACCCAAAAAGGAGTATCATTCACTACTTCCACATATAGAAGCCTGGATCTCGAAGCAACATTCTCATTATTCTCGACATCATTAGATTCTACAAGAATCCTTTCCACGACCTCGATTTCTGGAGAAATAACCTTGATATCTACCTCTTGATCATTTGGAAGATTTTGAGAAATATCTTCGTGAACTGTAGGTTCGGAAGCATTTGATATTTGGACTACTTGCACTTAAGTGGACTCTTGTGCAAGGCATGGTTGAGGATTATTTGTTATGAGATTTTGTGAACTATCAACAATGTGAGTAGAAGAATCTCTACTTGAAGTGGAAAATCCCGATACACGCTCTCTTCCTTCACTAGGGCTAGGACCCTTAGATTTTTCACCTCGTGACACATTCTTTGGTGAAGTGGATTTTGGCAACCACTCCTTTCTTGCTTGATGCGTATGACTAGATGGCACGAGGTTGATTGAGAAGAAGCTTTGGTTGACTGGAGACCTCCTCGAGTTGGCAATTTTGTAATCCTGAGGTATGATCTTAGATTGATTGTAATTTTGCAAGTTCTCTTTCATACCAGGATATGCTTCTTCGAGAATTGGTTGATTTTTTCTATCAAGAGAAAATTCATCTATTTTGGTCCAATCAATTCGTGGTAACGGGGTAAAAGCAACTGCATCATATGAGGGATCAATAACATCTTCATCATCATCTACAAATGAATCTGGAGGGTTCTGATGTGAAAGGTCTTGATCTGAGCAAGGGTTAGGCGGGAAAAATCTCGCCTTCTTACTTCATGTTCATCTGAACAGGAAGCCCATAAATCTTCCATGGTAGGGTTATGTTGATACTTTGCTCCAAGAATCTTCTGCATATATCCGTTGATATCAAACTGAGATCTCTTCACATATGGATGAATAGTGATGAGGGCAAACTCTTTCTCCATGAGTTGTGCACTAAAGAGATTTGGACATTGGTATTCCCCAATTTGGATTGGGAAATGAATTCCTAAACGATGCTTGTCACTAAGAAGACAGTGAACTTGGAATAGTTGTCGCACAAGCTCCATTAATGCCCACTTGTCACTGACGTACTTAGGAAGCTTCCATGGAGTACCCGCAAATCCGCTTACGCGAATGTAGGAAAATGATGAAAATTGAATAAACCATGTTCCCCATTGGGAAATGACATCCATGGCCTCTTTGGAAAATCTTTCCTCTGTATTCCGATTCAGGTTTCAATCACGCGGAAGGTGAATGCATCGTTAACTCTTCTGAAAATTATGAGAGCTATTTTTGAAACTTAGTTGCGGATAATAATGGAAGACATTATTTGATGGACCCATGACTCCTTTCATTTCAAGTCCCGAAAATAGCTTTCTTCTAGCCATTGCATAAGTTAAGTACGATGTCATGTAGAAACATCCAATCATCTTCACTTCTATCAATTGTTTGTGAAGAGTATCACTGATGATGGTGGACCAATCAACAAACTCTTTCTTGGTAAGGATGATACCGATAAATTGATACATCCATGGGTGGAAAATCCTGGCAGAGGGTAGACCAAGACTCGACTCAGGAGAGT
The DNA here is from genome assembly GCA_018340775.1 of Taxus wallichiana var. yunnanensis. Lineage (NCBI taxonomy): Eukaryota > Viridiplantae > Streptophyta > Pinopsida > Cupressales > Taxaceae > Taxus > Taxus wallichiana. Next base: position 688,967,027 of record CM031239.1, read on the forward strand.
GGTCATGTCCCCAATTTCTTTCACGAACTCAATGCGGTACAGTTCCTTAAGAAGCCGGTCAACTCGAGGCCTCTTGGTCACTAACTAGTTGTTATTAACCATCTTGCTCCACCTGAGGGGTTCTTCATCCCAAAATTCTTGTGCTGACTTTCGAGTGATGTCAGCGTTCTCAGGGAAGTCAAGTATGTTGAGAAACTCTCAATATGCTTTGGTGTGATTAAGAGGAAATGTTCATGATTATCTTTAGAAATTCCTCGCCTCTTGGGATCATAATGCTCCGCGCAAGCGATAACCAACTTTGAGCATTGCACTAAGACCGGAAATGCCGCTGCTTGGGGTAGACTGCTATGGTAAAGCCTATCCGAGAATATGGTTTTGCCTCCAGCTTTCACCTGATCAAAAATTGTTGCACATTGATGTGACAAAGATTTGTATTGGTGATATTGTCGTATACAGACTTGATAGAACTGGGAGGGATGATTCCTTGGAATTCGTACTTGAGTGTGGACTTATTCGATTTCTCCACTGGCTTCCTCGATCTTCTTGTAGATTTATTGGATTTTTCGGCCATTATGAATTTTACAAAAAAATGACTCAGGCACGTAAAACAATGCAAATGACGTTGGGTCTCAATCTTCGAACCACTTTAATGCAAAAGAAATATAGTTCGTCTAATTTATAATTATAATTATAATTTTTTTAAAAATAATAATAATAATAATCGATCCCGGGTTACAATTTTTTTAAAATGTCAATACAAACATATCGAGACTAAGCTCGAATTCCACATCTGCGATAACAATTTTTATTTTTGAATTAAAATCTCTTGATTTTAATATTTTGCACGAATTAATTTAATCTTTAAAAATAAAATCACCTTGCTTCACATTCCTTGGTTGTGTTTCCTCCACGCATTCAATGGAGCTTCATTTCACTGGTGGTTGGCTTTCTTATATCTTTCACGTACTCAATCTTCTACATTATTTTCCACGCTGGCTGTGACTTTTGGCTTCTTTACACCACGCTGGGAATGTATTATTCTACACACTTTTATTTGTATTATATTGATCTTTTATATCTCCTTCGCAGGTTTCCTTGTATGCCTGGGCTCATTCTAATTTCTTTTCAACACATTCTTTTAAATAATAGCACATACTTTCTTGTTTTCCACGTTGATTTTAGATATTCTTGTTTACTTGAGTGCATAATTCTACCCTTGTCCTCCACGTGCTCAATGTTGGTCAGTGTATGATTTTGGGTATATGCATGCGTTTAAGTTTTCGTCATGCCCCCGATGCGTGGGCTTCTCTCCTGTTCCCTCTCTCCCACGTGGCTTGCTCAACGAAACAAATGCTTTTTTCTTTAGATTGTTCTTTCCTTTTTTTTGGGGTAAATTTACCTCCTTAAAATGAATGTGTGGACTGTTTGGAGAATCCTCTTTTGCTGAGTGTGTGGAAACTTTGTTTTGTTGACATTTTTTATCTATTCAAAGCATGCATTGAAGAATTCCCTCTGCCCAATGTGTGGAAATTGTTGTTATTCTCCACCTTTTTTACACCTGCGTGGACTGGATTGTTGGTTGAACGCGTGGAAGATCGCCTCTTCTTCCCTGACGTGAAGCTTGTCTTTTCTCCTTCATAATGCATGGACTATGATTTTAGCAAAGATTTCTCAAATTTGACCAATGCATTAGAATAAAATCCTTTCAAAACTTGCGTGGACAACAGACTGTTATTCTTCATTTTCTTCTTTGTAACAATTTAGCAATAACACGAATAAATCAATTAAACGAGTAAGAAACAAAACTTCTTCCAACTAGTTTCACGGGGAAATGGTTACGGGAATTAAAGAAGCTTCCCTGTAACCATTTCCCCTTCTCGTTGAAATAACCAATTCCCTCTTTCTCGGGTAGTGACATTAATTGCCAGGGGAAAATGGGAAAAAGATAACCATTCACAATGAAATGACAAGTGCGGCCGACAATCCCCATTCTATTTCCCCATATGGGATATCAAGATTTTTTGCCCATTTGCCAACCGGTTGGATTGAAAATTAACATAAGAAATCCCACAAGTGAGAAAATAAGAAGTATTTTCCAGGAAAGGGGGAAATTTGGGTACGGGAAGCCAATTTGGCATCCTTGGCAATTGGAAGCGAAAGCTTTATTTTCCCCCGGATATAAATAAAAACTTGTCGATTGACTTTTAATAAATATTATATTAATATTTATTTAATTAAAAACCCAAAAATTAATAAAATTGATTTTATCAAATAAAGGGTAATAAATTAATTAAATATTAATTAATTAATTATTAACGCAGTTTGTGACTTGGCGGGAGGAGTTCTCGCCAAAATGGACGAAACGAAGACTAGAACGATCACAAGAACGAGACGATTGCGACGAGGGTGATAAAACACGCAAAATAACACTTGTTTTTTTCAAAATTTTCATGCTTATTAATTTTGTGAAGTCAAAATTAGCTGATAATAAGCTTTGAAGATGCATTATGCTCACTTGTAATTATCCATCCTCTAAAGATGGTAACTTTGAAGCAACTTTATGCAACCACCCACCTTTTCTTCACATGTTCCTTTCAAGCCTTGATTTCAAATAATATTTGCGTTCAAATGAAATAATTTGTGAGGGGTGTCCCATGGAAAGCATGATGCGCAAAGAAAGGCAACAACTAGAATGAGTGCACGGTGATTGCTATATTAATAAATGTAAAGAAATATTGGTAACTAAAGAATATGCCCAAAAAAGAGAGTTAGGTTTTGTTGAAATGTTTGCCCTAGTAGCTGATGACAACAATCTTAACATAGTTGAATCTTACCAATGTGCTTTAAATGGGAAGTGCACCAAATGAATGTTAAATCAGTAATTTTAAAAGTTGTCCTTGAAGAAGTCCACATAAAAAGTTTTGATTAGTAGATATGGGGCATCTTATTTGAAAACTCGAGAAGCCTTCCTATGGATCAAAACAAACATCAATGACTTGATATGTGAAATAGACGAGTACTTGAAATTGCGTTAGTTCACCAAGACTTCATTAGACAACAATTGGGATGTGAAAATAATTGCTGATGATATTCTTACCTAATCATCATAGGCAATAAAAGAAGCTTGTTTGATGACCTAAAAGTGAAAACTGAAGTTACCATCAGCCATGTGTTGGGAATGTTTCAACTTTGCATGGCATTGCACAAGGCTTATTATGTAGTGGTTCAATTGTGCAATGACTCTTACGCAATGGTAATATTGTGCAACAACGCAACTTTGAAGCGCAATGTAGGGGTTGTGAGGAATCGCATGGTTCAATTAAATACATGTGTGCAAGTGTGTGGGTACTTGAGTATTATGGAATATGCTCGGAGGTGTAAAAGCGCAATGCAAAGTGTGTGTGGGGACCAATGTCTTATGGGAGTTGTTTATGGTGTGCACAAAAGTTGCACAACATTGGATAACGACAGGTTTTAGATAGTGATCATGTTATGCGTTATGCAGCATTGAAGATGTCGAGTGACATGTTAATGATGATTACACGACAATTAGAGGGAATCTTAGTTTCTATTAGACTAATCATTGGGTTGCTCTAAAGCATGCATCTGTTTGGAGCACGCCGATTCTTAGGATCAAATCATTGAAAGTGGTTGTGACAACTATTTTGGGGTTGTTTTCTATAAATAACAACCGGGTCGAGGATGAATGATCGAAAATAGACTAAATTTTTTATCTTCTCGATCTTTGGACCCTTGTAGGCTTATCAAATTACCGTTTAATTTTTACCTCGTTAAAATCAACTTTAAATAATGCAATAAATATGACACTTCGTAATAAAGGGTTGATTACGGAGTTCAGAAATTGCCTACGTCTCCGGGTTCTTTCGAACCATTCCACTAGTCAAAACTTGTAACTTATAATAGTACTTTTACAAGAATACCTAATGGAAACTATTAAGAATCTTGCTTAGAAGAATATCCAGACCTTCAAATGACAAAGGTGAAAAATAGTACCTGACTTCCCCTTTCCTGGCATATTTGGCAAGCTCTATGGCACTAGCTCCACTGTTGAATCCTCCGGATCTCGATCGGCCTTCCAGATTCTTCGTAACACCCTATGGCACTCCGGTCGATACTCTAGGCTTCATAATAATTTAGTGTGGCGCTATGGGCCGGCTAGGTAGTATTAAAAACTCCTAGTCACAATAATGCCTATTTAAATAAATAGGTCTTCACAACTTTATAATAAGCCTATTAAATAGGTCTTATAAAAAAACTCTCCTCAATTAAACTCTTCGGTCTTCCTCGAGCTCTTGATTTGAGCTTACAAGTTGTGTGTCTACAATGCAAGGGGTCCCCCTATTTATATTAAAATAGAAATTAATGCCTTAAATTTTATCCCAAGGCTATAAAAATCCTAACCGTGGCATATGGATGGGATATTAATCCCATAGGGGACAACATGTATAATTGAGTGGGTTATATCCCACATGGGGCGACATATAAATTTTGATAAGGTTTTAATAAACCTTAGCCGCCCACCATTCACGTGGAACCTTCCACGCATGGGCCTTTGCCCCACCTCCTTCACCTTTCCACGTGGATGCTTGCATATTAAGGGTTGGCGGATTATGTATGGGGTGGCTGCATTAATGTTTGGATATTAATGCGTGGATATTGATATGTGGAGGTTGATATATATATTGCATTGAAATTGGCATAATGCGTGGTCTTTGGCATAATGTCTGGCAAATAATTACAAAGTTATATGATATCCGACCCAAATGAAGTATGACGAATAAGACCACCTGTCGACCCTCGATTGGAAAATCAATCGTAATCAAACTCGTGGTGGCAAGCCACGTGGTGGTTTGAGGACCCACCACGTCGGCGATAATACCATAGTCCTCACGGCGGGTGGGCTCCCCTCCGTAACAAAAAGTTGAGCCTCTTGCTTTGTCGAGCTATACCTTTTTACGATCATCGAAGACCGGCGGTAAAAATCCCTCCAATTTTGCCAACGCCCTTTGGCCATGTGTCACAGTGCTGTTGGTCCACTATTGACTTGTTGACCCGAGTTGGCTTTCTCATTGACTAAACTTTGACCGGACATAACTAGAGCTCCCAATGTCTGTTTGTCGCATTCTCATGGTTGTCGGAAAGCTCTCGAAAAGATATTCTACACTAACACAATTTAGGGATGTTTAGGAAACTTTTGATATCAAAAATGATCCCCGATCAATGAAGGATATAGCGAAATGAGAAAGAAACATCATCTATGTATGCGAGTTAGTGTATTGAGCACATTGTGTGTTGAATATTGTATAGTATTGTAGATTAGTATAATAGTTTGGAAAAGGTTGTGCATGGACCATTGAAGTGTTGTGAAAAAGTCTTGTTTAGATCTTGTTGTATTGTTGGGTTAGATTAAGTGTAATAAGAAAGATCTGTATTGTTGGGTTTTTTACACGAAAGGGTTTTCCCAGATAAATCGTGTCTATAACTTGTGCTTTATTTACGCTTTGTGTTGCTTTAAGATTCATTCTTATTTTTCTGCATTAGATCTACTTAAGTTTCTGGTTGGGTTTGTGTGGTTTGTACTGTCTTGATTCTTGACATTTGGTATGAGAGCATCTGGATCTTCAGATCCGAAGAAACTTTAGGAGTAGATCTTGAAAAGTTTTCTTGACTAAGGTGTATGAATCTTTTGCAACTATTAGACATGTCTGGGAGCATTATAATAGATATTGAAAAGTTCAATGGGCAAAATTTTGAGCCATGGAAACTCAAAATTGAAGATCTTGACTAACAAAGATCAGTGGGTCATTGTGTCACAAACAAGAACCTGCGGGGTTGAAGCAAGAGAAATGGGACAAAGTTGATAGGAAAGCAAGAAGTTCTATCCGATTGTGTTAGTCAAATTTAGTGTTATTGAATGTATCTGATGAGAAGACAAATGATTTGTGGGATAAGTTGGGAAAGCTATACTAGGCTAAATCTTTGGTTAACAAACTATTTTGTAAAGGAAAATGTATTCCTTGAGAATGAAGGATGGTGACTCACTTATAAAGCACTTGAATGCCTTAAAATATTTTTGAGTTAGTTATTGTCAAGATAGATGATGAGCATAGATTTATTACGCTTCTATGTTCTTAGCCAAACTCTTTGGGATAATCTAGCGACGGTGATCACCATCACTTTAGCCAAGTTCATGATGGACGAGATTGTCTTAGCCTTATTGTTAGAAGAAATAAGGCAAAATTTGTCGAAGCTCACCAAGGTGATGTGTTGTTGGTGCACAAGAGAGTTTAGTAAAAAGGAAAGCAGAAGAATTGAAGAAACACACAAAGTTTAGGGATCAATCAAAGACTTCAAACAAGCCTCTTTGAAGAAGTGTTGGAACTATGACACGTCACGACACTTTAAAAAGGATTGCAAGGTGAAGGTGGACAAGACTAAACCACCTAATGGTACCTCCTCTGTTGAAAAATTCACCGACAAAGATGGTGATGTGTACGTGGTGGCTTTGAGTGCGTAGTCATGCAATGAAGCATGGTTGGTCAAATCTTGTGCATCCTACTACATGACATCTCATAGATAATGGTTCTGCAAATATGAGAAGTATGATGGCGGCAATGTCTTTTTGGGAGATGACTCCACTCACCAGATTGTGGGTTGAGGTAGGGTTAAAATATGGTTCGAGACTTCAAAGATGGGAGGATAAAGATTCTCCTGGAGTTTTGCACATTCCACGCCTTGTAAGGAATATGTTTTGGTTAGTAAGATGTGTGATGTTGGAGTGCACAGAGAAATGGTGTTGGAAGCCAAAAATAATATGTAAGGCTAACAAGTGATCATTCATTAAAGAAAGTTGCAATGTATATATGCATTGAATAATTATATTACATTGAGTTACAAAGGATGATCAAATGTGATCAGTATCCATGAATGGAGGAGATAATGAAGAACTAAGTAGTTAATATTATTGTAACTAAACAAATCACAATAGTGAATTGTGCACTAACTTAATAGTGAGTAAAACAAACACCGATTCTGAAACTAGTTACAACAACACTTGAACTATGTGCTTTTTTTGGATAGTTTAACGCTTTTTGATCGGAGCTTAGAACCCGGGGTTCTTGGGTCCCCTCCCTTAATAATGTCCACTAGACCAGATATTACAATTTCAACACAAACCCGACGAAGAAATCCAAGCCAAGACAAACCGATGAATCGCCATCCTAGCCACCAGCCGTGCCAAGCCAAGACTACCACCGTTTGGAGAAGAGAAACCAGATTCCACCGCCAACGATGCTAATACCACCACCGCCGTGAAGAATTGCCGCCAAGTCAACTCATTGATGCAAATACAACCAAGACCAACCGCCAAGCCACCATCCTAGCCACTAAGAACCGCTAGTCCAGGTCACCATCAAGTAGAGAAGAGCATCGGTCGCAACCACCGGTGGTGAGACAACCAACCACCACCGATAACCACCTTCGAAGGGGATCGTGCCCACCGAGGTTTGAACTGGGTGGATTTGGACCCAATCGTCCATCTTAACCGATCCACCCAAACCCCATTGGTTAAAGTTGTTTGGGATAACTCTTGTGTCGTAATGCAAGGACATGCCTTGTCGCATTGAACACACGATTCATGCCTGCCCCCAACCTCCGTCACATTGAACACCAAGTCGGCTTGGCATCGCTTGAAGATACCACCTCTCCACCGGCGCGTTGAGCCTGCTGATACTTCCTAGCCAAGTAACGTCGAGCTATAGAGGTGGCCGGACCGGGGGAATGGACCCGAGACCTCCCACATATAACCCACATTCCCCACCACTAGGGTAAACTAGATGGGTGAAAAGTGGTTTGGGATAACTCTCGTGCTGTAATGCTAGGACATGCCTCGTCGCATTGAACACAAGATTCATGCTTGCCCCGACCTCCATTGCATTGAACACCAAGCCGACTTGACACCACGTCGAGAGACCACCGAAGCAAGTGACCCGCCTGACATTACCTAACCGAGTAACGACAAGCTATAGAGGTGGTCAGCTCGGGGGAATGGACCCGAGACCTACCACATATAACCCACATTCCCCACCGTTAGGGTAAACTAGACATGCTAACTTTGGATGGTAAACACTTTTATTATATCAAAGCTATGAACTGGAGTGGTGGAGGAGCACTTTCTCTAAGTGAGACATGGGGGTGGGATTGGGTTCTTAATGTCCACTGAGCGATCCACATTCGGAGTGCCTTTTTATGTTCTGTTTGGTCCATATGGAGAAGTTCGACCCCTACCTCAAGGTGTCCCCATGGCTACTTATTGAAAGAATCCAATGAACTCAATGTGAATGGAACTTGTGTTGATGATTACAAACTACTTGTAATTCACCAATAGCCCAAGACCTTGAGTTCACACTTGAACTATGTGCTTTATTATCCATAATATTATCTAAATAAAATGCTAAATTAATTTTGCATTGTCTCCAGTGACACGTAAATGAATTCTCTAAATGCCTTGAATTTGTCCCGTGTAAGTGCCTTTGTGAAAACATTTGCACATTGTTCTATTGTTGGGAAAAATTGAAGTTGGATGTGGTGTTGTTGGATGTGCTCGTGAATGAAATGTACTTGTAGCTTAATGTGCTTGGTCCTCTCATGAAAGACAATATTGCAACAAGTTTTATCACACCATCATTGTCACAATGCAAGAGGGTAGGTTACTTTTGTGGAACTCCCAAACCTCTTAGAATGCGACGTAGCCATATTTCTTCGCAAACAATTCCTCTATGCAAAATGATATTCTACTTTAGTTGAAGAGCGTGAAACAACATTTTGCTTCTTGCTTCCCCATGATATCGGTCTAGATCCTAATAAAAAAACAAATCTAGAAGTGGATATCTTGTCTTCTATGTTGCTTGCATGATTTGAATTTGTTTAACCTTCAAAGATTTTTTTTTCCTTGTGTACTCTAGAACAAAGTCCATAGTACCCTTGATGTATCTAAGAATGTGTTTCGCCGCTTTCCAGTGACATTGCTTTGGAACTTGTATGAATCTAGATAGATAGCACACTGAATAACTTATGTCTAGCCTAGTGTAGGTTATGTAAATGAGATCTTCAATCAAATGAACATAGAGATTTGCATCTACTGTGGTGATGGATTTGTTTGAGACAATCAATCCTTGTTTCCATGGGTGTATAGCAATAGGATTGCAGTTCATCATTCCAAATCTCTCAGCAATGTCTTGGCATGTTTCTTATGACCGAAAAAGACATGATTTTGTTTCGCCATACTTCCAATTTAAGACAATAGTGAAGTAGTTTGAGATTTGTCATTTGGAACATATGTTTTAGATTTATATTTGTTTCTTCTATCACCTACAAGGAATTGCCTATGATTACCAAATTGTCAATGTAGACAATCGTGATCACCATCTCCCCCTTGTTTTTGACGTAAATATTGTGATCATAGGGGTTCTTTTTGAATCCACTATGAATGAGATGCTCATTTAATTTTTTTGTACCATGTTGTAGGAGCCTACTTGAGTCCATACAGTGACTTCACAAACCTACACACCTTTTCTTCTTCCTTTGGTGCAACAAAACCTTTTGGTTGAGTCATGTAGACTTCTTGATTCAAATCTCCATTTACGAAGGCCGATTTCACGTCCATTTGATCAATGTTCCAACCAAATTCAGTAGTTAGGGAAAAAATCACCTTGATTGTCGTGATTTTGGCGGTGGGAGAAAATGTCTCCTCATAGTCTATTTCTTCCTTTTGAGTATAACCCGTTATCGATGAGATGTGCCTTGTGCTTGTCTATTCTGCCATCTGTGGTATACTTGGTCCTAAAATCCATTTGCATCTGATGGCTTCTTCCTTGGTGGAAGGTCTACAAGCTGCCATGTCTTGTTTTTCATCAATGATTGATATTCAATCTCCATGGCTTGTTTCCCATCAATGATTGATATTCAATCTCCATGGCTTGTTTCCAAGGTTCTGACTCTAGGGCTTCTTGGACCTTTATTGGTTCATGAGATTCAACAACACTACTCATCAAGGCCATGTTTACCTCTTCATGAGATTTGTTGCGTGTTCTTGGTTAAGATGAAGATGTGTTTGGGAATCCATCTATTTTGGTATCTCTAATCACATTTGTACTCCTTTTTTCATACATTGAGAAGTGGGTTGTGGGTTTTCACCAATTTTCCCATTATTACATTCACCATCTCCATCATTTTCTTCATCATGACAATTCTTTCTTCTAAATTGTCGTAAAGCGAGTTTACGGAAGGTTCACTTGAAGCACCTATCTCGTCAAACCAAACATCCTATTAATAAAGACTTTTTTTGGTTTTGAGATCAATCAACAAGTATCCCATGGAATCTTCGCTGCATCCAACAAAGATGTATGGTGTGAACTTCATGTCTAACTCTGTTCATTTCTTATTTGGACCAACATATGAGTATTTTTTCAAAAACTCGAAGATGAGCTATTGATGGTTTCTTCTTTGACCATGCTTCTTGTAGAGTCATGTCATCAAGAGGAAATGTTGGTGATTTGTTGAGAAAATATATTGCAATTTTGGTTGCTTTTGTATAGGATTCACTCAAGCATGGATTATCAATCATACTTTGTAGCATTTCGATTATTTTGCAATTTTGCCATTCTGCAACATCATGTCGCTATGGAGGGTAAGGTGTAGTCATTTGATGAGGAATTCCATGATCTTTCAGGGATGCTGTGAATTCATTACTGGTGAACTCCCCCTCGATTTGAGTGGAGGACCTTGATGTGATATGACCAAATTGTCTCTCATCAAGAGCTCAGAAATCTTTGAAGACTTGAAATGCTTGATCCTTTGTCTTAAGTAGGTAAATCCACATTTTTTTAGAATAATCAACAAAGAGTTGGAAGTATTGATAACTTGAACATATTTATGAGTTTTTTCTGCAAATATCGGTATGAACAAGTCCAACTTGACTATGGCTCTATTTGGATTCTTTGGAAAAAGATCTCGATGTCATTTCTTTTCTAGACAAATGATGAAAATAGCAGTGTTCTTCAATTGTGGCAAACTTCTGACCATTTGTCTCTGGTTGAGGTGTACTAAGAACTCAAAATTGATGTGTGTTCGTATCTCTGGTGCCACAAATTTGTAAAGCTAGTGTCCTTAGTAATGAGTGCCTAATTATCATGCGGCACACAATCCAACTAAAACATCTTGTTGGTGCCAGATGCTTGCGCAACAATCTTGGATTATTTTTCTTTTTCCCTTATGAGGCACATCTTTTTGCCATTTGCCACTTGTGCAATCAAAGTCAATTTTTGGATTGTGATCCAACAACCGATTGATTAATAGAAGATTCTTTGTTGGTCCTGTAGATACAGGACATTGGTGAGTGTGCAATGCTTATTGCACAATTGGCATTCTAATATTTCTTGTTCCCTGAACCTTGTAGGAAGTGTCACCCCCAATGAAACCAAGTTTTTGGTTGGAGATGTAGTGATTGTGGATGTGTACATGTATTCTTTTTCCTAAGCTAGATTGAAAGCAAGAACTACCACCTAAAATAGTTCCCTAACCTAGCTAGAAACAAGAAAGAGTACCATCAAGATGAAGAAATGAACAAGGCCTACACTAGCATTATAACTTTGAAATAGTGAAATCAAACATAATGCAAATCAAGAACTCTATTCTTCTAAATTGCCTAATTAAATCAAATGGACCTATGTAGTCCAATGGCAATCAACAATATTGCTTGCTTTGATCCTTCAAGGATGCTTGGGTGTGAGGCTTAGCTCTTCAAGATGGATGATGGAGGGCTTGAGAATGGCAAAAGGCTTTTAGTGCAAGACTATGTGCTTTCTTTTGCTTTCTCAAGGGAATTAGGTGTAGGTATAAAGGTAGAAGGAGGGCTCCTTATATAGCCCAATGGATAAAGGAAACACTTCATCCCTTTACATGTGGGATAAAGGTAAAACATGATTAGGAATGGATAAGGTTGTTTTATTAAAGGTAACCTTACTTTAGAAGGGTTTAATTTATGCTTAGCAAGTCATGGGAGTTGGGGGGTGTTTTAATTAATGAAAGGTGATTAACTAATAGGTAGATGTAAGCTTATAGAAGCCAATTAGAGGAATATTAGTATGATTTAGGCTATTAGAGGGGATTAAATCAATTAAATATTGATTTATTAGTTAAATGAAGTGGAAGGCTAATTAATTAATAATAATTAATTAGTCTAGATAGAAGGGGTAAATAATTAACGAAGGTCGTTAATTAGGTTGTTAGTTGGATAGGTGACTTAATCAATTAGCGTATTGTAATTAATTAATGATAATAAGAGGGAATATGAGCACTTTTGACGATATGTCGTCGATTTGCAAAAAACCCAGATAATTAGCGTAATTTAAGTATTTAAATTGCTTGGGCGTAATTATAGGTGTCTACATTTGCCCCTCTTTGGGGTGGCGTAAGTGACGCCACTTCAAAGATAGTAGACGGAAGAAAATTTTGAAGGGATAGAAGAAAAATTAGTAGAGGGAGAGATGCCCCTCGAGTGTCGATGGGGTGATGAAAGAAGAAGTCGATCGACGATCGAAAAAGATGAGAGATAGGCAGAAGAATGGGGAAGGGGCAAGATGCCCGATGAGAGAAAATATTAGGGGTGAGAAGAAGGTGATGCGAAGAAATATGGAGGGGAGAGAAGAGCTTAGCTTCTGCATCCGTGTATTGGAACCATTTTGCTTCATCATATTACCATAGAGCTACGTCATCGGTCCTTAAGAAAAATATAAGCATACGACAAAGGTAGAATGACATGAAAAGCCATACTACGAACAATTGTCCATTACTGAAAATACCAACTCCATGCAACATACAAAATGCAATGCAATACGAGAAAGTAAACAAGCTAAACTAACAGAGAAACATAATATAATGTTTTTATTATCGAGCTTCAGTTACGACATGTGCAAATTAACGACAAGGGTTGATGATGGTGCCCCAAGCAAGGATACATGCGAAGGGAATAACGAGAGGACACTTGGGTCCAATGGAAAAGCAATGTGCACTACGAAACAATACTAGGCAACTCGTTGTGCCCCAGAGTACAGAACAAAGTAAGCAGCCTAGCTTTTGTTGATGGAGGTAGATCAAGATGATCTACAAGTCGCACACATGAACAAGTGAGAACCAAAGAGTGACGTTTTGTAGGATGATTTTCAATTTTTAGAAGTTTTCTTAAACATATTTGAATGTTTTGATTTTTCTAACATATTTGAATATTTTGATTGATTTTGAAAGTTTTTTGAAACTATGTACAGAAGACAAGGAAGCGTGGATGCCCCTAGCGATAAATGGGATGTACAAGGGCATAAGGCCACGTGCGTACGAGAAAGGTGAAGATGCAAAAATGCCCCAACCATTAGGTGGGAGTATTCAAAGGTAAACTCTTCACAGTAGGAAGCGGGACCCAAGGCCATTATGGATAGGTTCAACATGATGATGAACATAAACCAATGAAATCTGGGAAGAAGCAAGGATGCCCTCAGCGTAAGTTGGCCTAAAAACACATGATAGAAAGGAAGGAGAAGATTGTTTTTGTGAAAGGTGACAAACGTGCCCAATCATGGAAAACAAGTAATCTTATACACATGGATGTTCTGAATGAAGTAGAAGAACTATGTGAATGATATGAATGTATCTTAGAAGCCTCACGCTGAAGAAGTGATTAGCCAAAGGCACAAATCGTGAGACGAGATATGGACTAGAGTAAGAGTCTGAACAAGGTCCAAAAAAACACTTGGTAACATACTAATCCTGTTTACTCATAGAGATCCAGTGTGTGCACATGGAGTTTATTACCTCTTGAAGTGAAGATTTAATAGACAACAAGTGAATACACCCTAGCCAATGTGTAGAATGATTGATTGTGAAAGGCAATTTTGTGAATGGATGGTGAAAGGATAGCCGTACATTGCTCCGCTGCCAGCCAGACGTCCATAGCCTCGACGAGATGTATTTGATTCTAATCGCAACATTTCTCTATTGCCAGATCAGGTGTCCATAGCCTCGATAGAGATTATTGGAAATACCCCAAGAGAGAGTAATATATCAATTTGCTTTTGCTTTGTAGCTTTTAGCTTTTGATTTTGATTGATTTTGATTCTTTTGCTTTTTGAAACTTATTTCAGCTCTCTTGTTTGACAAGGGGTTAAGAACCACTGATGGCTTGATGGAAGAAGGTGGAAGTGCTTATGATGACGACATTGGCTAGTGTCAACAAATATGTCTAAAATTTCTTCGCAACAAGTTTATTAGATGTTGAATGTGATAGGATCTCTAAGAGGTCAATCGTTCTTTAATTTACCAAGGTGATAAAAGACTAGGGTCAAACGGATACCATAGAGATAAATGTCGCAAAATGCATGCGAATAAGCTAACCAAAACATCACCAAAGGGATGAAAATGGTAGGAGACTTGCAGAAAAATAACAAGGAAGAAGAAAGAAACATCCATGTGTACGCAATACCTGATTGTAATGTTTGATCTTTGTACCTTTGATTTTTGTTGTGTTTTCTCAATGATTTTTTGTATTTTTGAATTTTTTTATTTTTAGATTTTTGATAGTTTTAAGAGGTTGGGACTAACAAAGTCACTCGGTGTGGTAAGATCCAACAACAATGTTTGAAACTTCCTTGATAAGGGAGACTAGGCACGTTTGTTTATCGAGAGTGATATTATCCCCGATCTCAATGATCGTGGTGAGTTCACACTCAACAAAGAACTGTGATTTATCTTGAAACATGGATTTTGTATGCGGGAGCTTAGTTCCCTATCCAGAGGTTTATGCACTTTGCGCCATACTTGATGGTTACGTTGATGTGCGTTCTTGAATCGCGCTTGATTTACAACTTTGAGATTGTTCAAGTTGTTGGGGGATTTTGAGCTCTTAGAAGTTTTGACTTGAGCTTGATAATGAACTTGTTTGGGTTTTTATAAGTTGACTTGTGACTTTTCTGACCTCGAGAAGGAGAAGAAAGCGAACGTTTACGATTGATGATAGGAACGAGAGAAATGATGGTGGGCTTGCCCGGTCATTGGTAGAAGGATGATGTGATTGATGAAAAGGATACGGTCCAGGATTGAAGAAGATGGGCTCTTTGGGAGGTGAGCCATAGATAGAAGATGAAGGACTACTAGGATGTGGCCCAAGAATAGAAGAATAAGGGCTACTAGATGTGACCCATAGATAGAAGATGAAGGGATACTAGGATGTGGCCCAAAATAGAAGAAGAAGGGATGTTAGGATGTGACCCATAGATGTAAGATGATGGGCTACTAGGATGTGGCCCAAGAATAGAAGATGATGGACTACCCGGGGTGATCCATACATAGAAGATAAGGGCTAGTTGGATGTGCCCCAAGAATAGAAGATAGTGGGCTACTCGAAAATGTCCCACAAATAGCAGAGGGAGGGCTACTAGAAGGTGACCCACACCTAGATGAAGATGAAGGGCTACTTGGCGTTGACCCCATAAGAGATTGTGATTGAGGAATTATGATAGACAAAGAGTTATTGGGTGATGAGAAGATAGGCCATGGATCAATGCAAGACCAAGGAGTTTCATCACATAATGAAGAATGGGAAGATGGAAGATTAAGAGGAGGATCAAGTTGCATGATCTGAGGCTCTTCCTCCGTTTCTTGATAAAAGGAATCAACCTTTTCCTCACAATATGTAGACGCATCAAAGTCTAAAGAGAATCCTTTCTCGTAATCTTCTAAAGGAATATCTTCATATGCCCCTATAAATGCCCTGATTGTTTCTTCATTCTGAAAGAGGTCAATCGGTATGAGTTGTTGATCGACCACCAGGGGTTGATTGGAAGAAAGAGGTTCACTTGGTGTGGAAGACTTAGAAGATGTTTGATGATGATTGATAGAAGAAGATGATGTGGGGGACGAAGAAGATGTGTAGCTAGATGTCTCAGGAGTAGAAGAAGGTGGTGTGGACCTACCTATACAATGGTATGTCGTATGTAAAATAGTAGGATTAAGTCCAAAGTCTGTAGATTGCGACACATGGGTTGATTCAGACGTTTGTCTCGAAGGACTTTGAGTCACACGAATCTTCAAAGGAGGAAGACTTATTGGGGGTGATTGATGAAGAAGCTCATGCGAAGAAGGGAGGACCATGATTCAAGAATCGTATTGGATGAATAATAACAAGGGTCCTTGAAAAAGAAAGAGGACCACGATTCAAAAATTGTATTAGATTTTGATTGGAGGGATTTGGAGTCGCGCATATCTTGAAAGGAAGAAGAGGCGTCGTTGAGGGAGGACGATTGAAAAATGAAGGGATCCTGTGAAGATAGGAAGGACCATGACATAGGATTCACATTAGATGACTTAGGAGTTGAATTAGATGAATCCGAATAGTATTTTGGATCTAAATCATCGGAAAAATTCGGAGGAAATGTTTGGATTGGAATCCTCAGAAGAAGAGGAAATGTTTGGATTGGAATCCTCAGAAGAGGAAATGTTTGGATTAGAATTAGAAGAAGAGTGGGGGGAAACCAAATAATAATTTGGATCAGAAGCATCCAAATCGTACCACCGACTATGAGATGAAGGTGGGAAACGAGTTACCCGTATGGGCTCTCTAGCACGAAGAACCAAACGAGGTTTAGTTGTAATGGGAATCTTTTGATTTGAATTACTAAACCTAGGTTCCATATTTTTGTAAGTATGAGGAACCATGCGATAGTTAGTCATTTTTGGCTTTTTTTAAGCACAAATGTCAAGATTTAGATAGTGTGATGGAACTCCTTCAAAGGAAGGAAGTGACATGTCGATTTAGGTAGCATAAGAACAACCAACTAGACATTGTGTAAGTATGGAGATGCGTGCATGATTTTCTCGAAGAAGGTCTAAGGAAAATAGACATCATGATGATGTAATCTCGATGAGATCGAGAGGGATTATCCTAGAAAATAAGTTTTCTGAATGAATAATCACAAGGAACAATCATGCAAGTGTGAAACACAAATCCAATCAACAAGGAAATACACCATATGAAAATGCGTGTGCAAAGTGATAGTTCGATGCAAAGGTGATCAACACAATGTCAATATTTACATCAAGCTCAAAATGAACAAGGCGTAAATATTAACAAAGGGTAGATGTGACTCCCAATCAAAGGATACCACAACAAGTTCAACAACCAACAAGACCTAAATGTTAAAGGGTGGGGTTTACAAATGTAAGCCACGTAACCACACCAATTGGACACGTCTATCAAGCTTCGCGGAGAAGTGAGATATTAGTGTCAAAGTGGTATCAAAACGACGCAAACAAAGTAAGCGACACCTTTCAAGATTTGGGACAATGTTTGAAATCAAACTAAGTCAAAGTATACTAAGGATGTGTTAAAATGTGTGCAGCGTAATGCCACAATGTGGATACTTAGATCACGTTTACGAAAAACACGACATAAGTATCTTAATTGTGTCGAGACAATGCAAACAAGGTAACATGTCAAAGGGAGATAAAATGATGAATCAATCCTGAACTATGATGATTGATCTTGACGTGGGTATCAAGATCACAAAGGCTACTAATGATATAAATATGTCTCCACACACTTTAGACGTTTAACTTACTCGACCACAAACATGGATGGCGTAAACGAACAAAAAAGTGACAGAAGCAATCGATTGGTAACACAAAGGTAGTCACCCTTCTTTTGACCAACAAAGTAAAATGATGAATCAATCAACTATGATGTGATCTTGACGTGGGTATCAAAAAAGGCTATGATATAAATATGTCTCCGCTTCACTTTAGGCGTTTAATTTACTCGCCACAAAAACATGGATGGGCGTAAGTAAAAACAAAAAAGTGAAAGCAATCGATTGGTAACACAAAGGTAGTCACCCTTCTTTTGACCAACAAAGTGTCAAAAGAATGTGAGGGAAGTGAATCAAAAAAAGGATGAAAATGTTGGCTTCACTTCAGAGTTTCGCCGCCCTAAGGAAATAAAAACTAGGCAAAAGTAACATGTCACATGTTTTGCAATGAAAATACGGTTCACAACTCAACACTGTTTTAGAATGGTCAAAGTGGGCTCCTGTCCAAAGTATATTTTATTAGGTGTTTCTCTCGTCCTAGGTGTTACAAAGTTGTCTTAAGCGAGTGCGATTTGCCCAAAAAGTTGCACTGACTAGTTTGGGAGTATCTTGGTTTTACTTTACCCCCTTCGAGCACAAAGGGCAACTAGTGCGTCCACGTGTGCTCTCCCTGGGGTCGCCATACAGACAACTGGTAACGCTATCTCACAAGGAAATATTAGTTAAGTAGGTAGTGCGGAGCACTTCCCGTTTCGTCCACAAGGTTCCCTCTTGCGTGGACTACTTTGGGGTTCTTGGAACCACCCCCATTGTTGTAGCTTAAGGCGTTATGCCAAAGGGGTTATGTTCCAGTTGAGCGGAGAGGGATGCACCCTTTTCCAAATCACGCAATACAATGTTTTGAATATGTTGTTCGTTTTATCTTTTTTAATTAGATGTGGTTTGCTTGAACACCTTTTGACAACCTGTAGAATAAGCTGTATTAGAGGGTTTTGTGTTTTGTTTTTGATGTCTCCTTTCTTTGACAAGTGATTTTGGTCCTACATACCAAGGTTAGTAATTTTCCAAAACATCATATAAAGGAGATAAAATGTTGTTTTTGATTTCCCAGATCGTCCTAAGACACAAGGAAAGAGCATACGTGATGTTTCTCACTCAAATTTGTTAACAAATGGAAAATTCCTAAGTACAATGTGAAAATAAGTTCCTTTTAACCAACTTTGAAAGATATTTAAACCGTTTTGCAAGTATGAAGAAAGTGGTGAAACGTTTCTGATTCCCAAGATCACCTAGAAAGGCGCGAGGGAAGAGCATACGCGTTTCAAACCTTCACAAATAAAGATGCAAATATTTTTATTAAGTTAGTATAAAGAAACCTAATGCAAAGGAAACCTATAAACCACTTGTTAGAACCCTGCAAGAGTTAGAAAACCAAGAAAATTGAAAAATTCTAGAAATCCAATTTTTGCACTTTTTAAACAATTTTTAGTAATTTGCATTTTTGGAGGTCTTTGGGAATTTTGGGAGTTTTGTGATAGAATATAGTATACCAAAGGTATCTAACTTTTGGAAGTTCCCTCACAAAGTACACTCCATTATCTTTCCAACGCTTATTCAAACTCCGAAAATGGGTTAACGAGTCAAAAGTTATGATCAAAACAAGGAGCACTAAAAAGTTGTAACCAAAAAACGGATTAAACAGATATACTTGCGCCCTCTTTTATGTGTGTGCACCACCAAAAAGACGTGTGCGCCACTCTGTGTGTTTCGATTTATAGTGCACCTGCGCCACCCGAGAGGTGTGTGCGCCACGAAATCAATGCATGCGCCACTCTACGGATTTTTACTTACCATGTACCTGCGCCACCAGAGAGGCGTGTGTGCCACAAAAACAACGTATGCGCCACCCTCGAGAAAAACAAACAGGAAAACAGATAGAACACCGCATCACCGAAAAAATTTGACTGCCATCGCGCATGCGCGAAAGAAAAGCACTGTGCGCCACCGGGAAAACGTGTATGCACACCGCTTTTTGAAAACAACTCCAGTTCGGATAGAACGTCCATCACCAAAAAAATGTGTCTGCGCCACTAAAACAACATGTGCGCTCTGGTTAGGGCGTGTGCGCCGATCTGACGCGGTTTTGAATGCGGTGAAGGTGCGATGCAAACGACTTCTGCGCCTAGGTTAGTGCATTTGCGCGTTGGTTAGGGTGTGTGCGCGGGGTTAGTGCACATGCGCCGGGGTCGGTGAAACAGAGAACCGAGTTGTTTTGACAGTGCGCACTGCCACCGAGAGGCGTGTGTACCACAAAAACCACACCTGCGCCCCTAAAAATGTTTCTACGCCAGACCTGCAACCAAAATACGGCAAAAACACAAGAAAACTCACAATATCTCAAATTTTGACAAGTTAGCTTAAGAATGGCAATAACCCATTAAAATTATGGCTATGAACATGAAGTTACACATATCAAATTAGCAAAAATTCCAAGAAAATGGACATTAATTACTACATGTGCATATCAAAAATTAGCCAAAACAATGAAACTTAAACTAAAATGCCATGGGACTAAGTGTCCCACAGAGTGTGCTAAATGTGTACATGTATTCTTTTTCCTAAGCTAAATTGAAAGCAAGAACTACCACCTAAATAGTTCCCTAACCTAGCTAGAAACAAGAAAGAGTACCATCAAGATGAAGAAATGAACAAGGCCTACACTAGCATTATAACTTTGAAATAGTGAAATCAAACATAATGCAAATCAAGAACTCTATTCTTCTAAATTGCCTAATTAAATCAAATGGACCTATGTAGTCTAATGGCAATCAACAATATTGCTTGCTTTGATCCTTCAAGGATGCTTGGGTGTGAGGCTTAGCTCTTCAAGATGGATGATGGAGGGCTTGAGAATGGCAAAAGGCTTTTAGTGCAAGACTATGTGCTTTCTTTTGCTTTCTCAAGGGAATTAGGTGTAGGTATAAAGGTAGAAGGAGGGCTCCTTATATAGCCCAATGGATAAAGGAAACACTTCATCCCTTTGTATGTGGGATAAAGGTAAAACATGATTAGGAATGGATAAGGTTGTTTTATTAAAGATAACCTTACTTTAGAAGGGTTTAATTTATGCTTAGCAAGTTATGGGAGTTAAGGGGTGTTTTAATTAATCAAAGGTGATTAACTAATAGGTAAATGTAAGCTTATAGAAGCCAATTAGAGGAATATTAGTACGATTTAGGCTATTAGGGGGATTAAATCAATTAAATATTGATTTATTAGTTAAATGAAGTGGAAGGCTAATTAATTAATAATAATTAATTAGTCTAGATAGAAGGGGTAAATAATTAACGGAAGGTCGTTAATTAGGTTGTTAGTTGGATAGGTGACTTAATCAATTAGCGTATTGTAATTAATTAATGACAATAAGAGGGAATATGAGCACTTTTGACGATATGTCGTCGATTTGCGAGAAAGGGGATAATTAGCACAATTTAAGTATTTAAATTGCTTGGGCGTAATTATAGGTATCTATAGTGGAGAACCAATATTGCTACCCCATCATGTGTTTGGTTGCACCCAAGTTTGTATATTAGATATTACTTTATGCAAAGGTTTCTTCGATTGTTTGTGCAATGAACAATTCTTTACCACAATTTTCATCTTTATCGGCCACATTATTGTGATGTTATTGCTTCTTCCAATTATTTTTGTTCTATCCACGAGATTATTGGTTTGACTGCTTGTTCTTGTTGTTGTTTGACTACTTTTGTTGATTGGGCTTGGAATCTTTTGATTTGTTCGTTAATCTATCATACCAACAATTCTTTTTCTCATGACCCTTATTGCAAATGGCACACCTTGCTTTTCTCATAGACGTTTGGGCATTCTGGTTTTGATTTGAACCTTGCTTATTTTGAAACTTTTGTTTGTTCTTCCCCATATAGTTATAAGTGCATGGCCATCATCATTGATTGCTTCACGGTGCATGGACACCTTTTTTCGCAACAGTTAACCAATTTTTGGAATTTTGGTTTTTGTTCAGTGACATTGAGTGTTGTCACGAACATCTTGAATGAGGGTGGCAAACCTTGCGGCAGGCAATGGGTATGAGAGGTTCATCTGTAACTTCTTCTCCAAGAGCTAATATGGAGGCCCTCAATGTCAGTAATTCTACGGAAGAATGCTCTACTGATTTAAAGGGTTTGAGCTTCAAATTGTGCAGTTGACTCCGCAAGTGGAGAATGATATTATTATTCTTTACCTCAAAAATTGTGTTGAGCTTGTCCCACATTTCTTTGGCTATGTTGGCATCCCGTATGTGAAGCTGGACCTCATCCTGACTTCGAACATGACGACGAGCTTGGCTTTTTGATTTTCCTTGCCCCACTTTCTCTGTAGGTCAACATCATTTGCATCTTGAACAAAAGTGTGATTGATAACTAAATTAAATTCTTCAAATTTCAAGTAGGTCTTCATTTGGTCTTCCATGTAATATAATTATCTACTCTACTGGAGTCATGTGAATTTGACAAAAAAACTTTGGACCAATGCCATTATGCAAAAACTAAATTGAAAGGGGAGATAGATTTGTGCCTTATCATTCTTTTTTTCCGCTTTCTATATATTGTCAGGCCGATATACCAAACCTCTCTATATATGCACCCTTCCAGTATACCCATCTGTATGTGGAAGAAGCTCATCCTCTTGATATAGACTGTTGTATGTGAGAGGGGCATTAACACATGTGAGTAGAATGTTACGTGAAAGGAATTTGTTTGATCAATGAATCTTGCTTAGAGGGAGATCTTTGTATGCGGGTGACAAGTCCTGATATACTTAGATGTTCCCAATTTTAGATTTTACGTCGAATGATCGTGGTAGATGGGAAACATAGGGAATGAAAATGAGTGTGGTGTCCTTATTTCTCCTCAATGATTTAAAGGGACAATGCCATAGATGTCATTGTATTTATAATAGACGTTATATGCAATAGTTCAAGCGCGACAACATGACTTGTAAGTGTGAACCATGGGCATTGTTTATGCCGAACGTGCGATGAGGTCAAAGATCTCATGTTGTGTTTCGAAATTTTGTAGTTTTTTTGTTTTCACATGCATAATGGTTTGTAGATTTATGACAACCTACATATTAGCACAAAATAATGCAAAATAATAATGCATTACATTGTGGAAGGAAAAATAACACCCTCCGCAATTGGGAAAAATGATTTTTAGGCATTTTTATTGTTTAAAAGGCAATTGCGTCTTTTTGTGATGCTCATGGAAGAAAAAAATCCTTCCTTTGTGTTGTTAGGAACCTTTGAAAAAATTTGCATTTTTAAATTTTGGGTTATTTGGCCACCCCCTCCGATTTAATAAATTTGTAGAAAATGGGTTTGCTTTAAAAATTTCCCTTTAAGAAAAATTCTTTTTATTTATTTTTTTTTTCCCCTTTGAAGCTTCATAAAAATTCAAATTGGCTGTAGCATAAAACCTCTTTTTAAAATTTTATGCAAAATGGATATAGGGTCGGGGTCGAACCGAGCCCCTGCCTCTTGTTTAAAAGTGCCTTCACTAGTTTGTTTTAACTGCTCGATGATTATATGCTTCAAGAGATATAGTGGGCCAAATTATCGTTAAAGAGTGAAAAGTCGGTTATGAAAGAAAAAATAGGGGTTCGGTGAGGGTTTTGAACCCACGAGCATGCATGTGTAAGGTTTAAAGCTACGCCAAGCTAGCCAAGATCTGTCAACTTGTTGGTTTGAATTTATCAAGGGCAATGTAACATTTATCCAAGGAAAGCTTTGAAATTTCTTAAAAACAAAACTACTTATGTGGATTGGGTGCGTGGGTCAAGGCCCAATTAGGTCGTGTGGTAGCATTTTGCTTTTTTCCTCTATTTTGGGTGTTCTATTCATGGTGTCGGTTTGTTGAATACTGGTTTAGCTCCTTTGTTCAGGAAGAGATTAGTATTGGAGTTGTTGTATGTTGTTTGCCTTGGTGTCGCTCGGGCTGCAAATAGAGATTTGAGTCCTTTTATTTTTGATTGTTGCTTGGTGTGATGGTCATGGATTTTCCCCTGTTGTGGCCCGGATTTTTCCCTTACTACTATTTGATTGCAAAGAGACGTACACCGAGGAGCTTTATGTGGCTTGGGTTTGAAGATCTAGAGGGGTGATGTGCCTTAGGAACTAGACGTCTTGTGCAAGGGCTGTAAGCTTGAGATGTAATAGAGTTGCCTTTTTGTTGGTGGATCTCTCTTTGGCATAGTGAGTATGTTGTTTAAGATCTGAATGCGTTGGTATCCACTATGATGTGCAAGTTTGGTGGGAGTTATAAGGGGTGGGTTGGATCGTGAGACAATAGCTTGGGCTTCCTATGCAAAAGTAGGCCGCTTGCTCAGATCTAGATTAATGGGCGGAGATCGAGGCGTAAAGGGAGTGCTGCTTTGCACAAAATTGATATGATCTTGTGAGAATGCGAGCTTTAGTGAGCTTGGGTGGCTCGGGATCTCGAGTTGGTTTAGGGTAGACATGAGCTAGAGGGGTAGGTGCTTTTTCTCGTGTAGGTTACTCTAATAGCAACACTAGAACCCTTTGAAACTTCACCAACCAAATCTGAACTCCTTTGAACTTCTGCAATATTGAGAACCACATATCCAAAATTTGTAAAAACTCTAAAATACTTGAAAATAAGGAATTGGAGTGAGGAGTGCCCGGTGCTCCTCCACACCCGTTTTTTGCCTCACAATCAACTTTTTCAGATTTTCTCTCTCCGCTTTCCTTGTACTCTCTCCTTTCTCAATCAAATGCTTCTATTATTGGCTCTGATACCAAATGTTAAAAACCATAAATCATATGCAAGACTAACTAAACATTCATTAATGAAAGAGCTGCAATGTATATACACATTGAACAACTTTGTTACATTGAGTTACAACTAATGATCGAGATGGATGAAGATCCATGGTTGGAGGAGATAACTTAAGAACTAACTAGTTAACATAATTGTAACTAAACAAATCACAATAGTGAATTATGCACTAACTTAACAATGATTAACACAGACACCTAGTTATAACAACACTTGAACTATATGCTTTATTATCCATAACATTAACCAAATAAAATATTAAATCAATATATAAAATACTAATTTTATTAAAATGGTACTCTCTAGAGGAGTGTGCATTTAAACCTTGTTAAGATTGGATGTGAGTACGATTATTGGTGCTTGCAACAACACTGTTGTTTCGAGGCCAATGAGGTACATGAGAAAACCAACATGACTCCAGTGGTGAAGGCAATGCTATGACATGATAGGTTGGGGCATATTGGCGAAAAGGGATTGTGCACATTGCAATCTAAAGGAATGACGAAAGGGATTGATGAGGGACCTTTGGATTTTGACTTTTGTGAGCATTGTGTCTACGACAATTAGAGAAAAATGAAATTTATCAAAAGTGTTGCGCATGTAAAAAGGATCATGTAGGTAAGACATAGTGATGTGTTTGGATTGGTAAAGGTTGCATCACTTGAGAAAGCCATGTACTATGAGTCATTCATAGATGAATTTTCAAGGAAAACTTGGATATATACTCTAGAAGAAGTTTGAAGTTTTCAAGAAACTCAAGGAGTTCAAAGCCCTTTTGGAAAATCAGAAAAAGAAAATGATCAAGGTGCTACACACTAATAATGGGGGCGAGTTTTGTTTAAAAGAATTCAAAGGATTATGCAAGGAGTGCGGAATTGAAAGATAAGACAACTCCATACACGCCACAACAAAATGAAGTTGCATAGCAAATGAATAGAATGTTAATGGACAAAGACTTAAGAATGCTTAGGGGCGTGTAGTTAAAGCATAAGTTTTAGGTTGAAGTAATTATTACTGCTTGTTATTTGGAGTCACCATTATCAACATTGGACTAGTAAGAAATCATCCCTGAAACACCTGAAAACTTTTGGCTGTGATGTATATGTTCATATTCCAAAAGAAAAGAGGACAAAACTTGACTATAAGTTTGAGAAGTGTGTCTTCATGGGATATGAAAATGATGTGAAAGGGTATAAGTTGCGGAATCCAAAACAATGAAGATGGTTTATAGTCATAATGTTGTCTTCAAAGAGTTGAAGAGGATTCCTACACAAAAGGACACACACATTGATGAGGTTGAGCTAAAACATCCAGACAATCAACCAAAGAAGAATCAAACATAGAGTGGGTTGATGTGAAACTTGAAGAGCCTGTAAATGAGTATGATGTTATTGATGAAGTAGTGCTAGAAGAGGAAGAAGAACCTCATACACTATGAGTGTGCAACATGCCAAAAATGTATAGTCCCTTTGATTATCATTCTATTTTAAATCTTTACGATGAGATGGTGGTGATATGAAAATAGTATGCGAAGCGCTTATTGGTAAGGATAGTCGAGTTTTGGAAGGAAGCCAAGAGGAGGAAATGGTGCCTCGAGGACAAATGAGATTTCAGATCTAGTTAGAAAGCTCGTAGGTTGTAAATGGGTGTACAAAAATAAGTACAATGTGTAAGGTAAATTGGAGAAATACAAGGCTCGCCTAGTTGCAAAAGGGTTCTCTCAAGTCGAGAGAATTGACTTCGGTGGGTTATGCTTTCTGTAGCAAAATTGACTTCAATAAGATTTCTTTTAGCTATTATAGTTGTATATGATTTGGAAATAGATCAAATGGATGTTAAGACAATGTACTTGCATGGAGAGCTTGAAGAAGAAATCTACATGGTACAACCTAAAGGTTTCAAGGTCAAAGGAAAAGACGATTTGGTCTGCCACCTGAAAAAATAATTGTATGGCTTGAAATAATCATTAAGTATGTGGAATTAAAAGTTTTACAACGATGTGTACAAACTTGATCACATGCGCAATGAGGCAAATCCTTGCATGTACTTCAATGAAGAAGGAAAGAACTTTGTCATCATAGTGCTCAATGTTGATGGTATGTTGCTGATTAGAAATTGCAAGGCAATGATCAAGCAAGTAATGTCTTAGGCTGCTACTCTGAGAATTCGACATAAAATATTTCGATGATGCAAAATTTATTTTGGTCATGGAAATTGTGCAAGATCAAGAAAATAAGAGACTCTAGTTGAATTAGAGTAAGTATGTTGAGACAATATTAGAAAGGTTTAAGATGTAAGACAATAAACCTATAATTGCACCTTTCTCAATTGATTAAAAACTCTTGATTACGCAATGTCCAAAAACATAAGAGCAATTAGAGGACATTATTCGCGTCTATATACAAGAGTGATGGGAAGCCCGATATACGAAATGGTTTGCGCAAGACCTGACCTTAAACATGCGGTTGGAGTTTTAGTAGTAGATACATGGAAAATCTTAGACAAGAACATTGGGTGTGGTGAAAAATATTTTCATGTATCTATGTGGAGCGTCCGATCATGTGATTTTCTATCAAGGAAGTCTTGGTGAGAGCAAGGTATTGAATTTACATGGTTTTGGAGACTTTGACTAGGGTGGAGATATGGATTTACACGATCCACTAGTGGGTACATTTTCAACTTTTTCGTTGGAGTGATAAGTTAGATGAACAAACATCAAACAAGTGGTGTGATTTCCACCATTGAAGTAGAGTATATGGTAGTTATGTAACCAATGAAGAGACATGGTTTCAAAGATAGTGTTCGACAATTGGGTTCATACAAGGAACAATGATGGTAAATTGTGACCTGTAGAATGTAATTTTTTGGAAAAGAACCCTGAGTATCATGCACACACCAAGCACATTGATGTGTGATATCATTTTATAAGGGAAATGATGGAAGAAAAGAAGGTTCTATTGATGAAGGTGGAGTCCAATCTGAATGTTGCAGATTCATTGACTAAGGTAGTGATTGCATAAATGCTCATTTAGTGCCGGAAAAATATGGGCTTAATCGCCTAGGTCTGCTGAGGAATGCATTCATGATCCCTTCATGCAAAGTATTCAACAAGTGGGAGAATGTTGGGAATGTTTCGACTTTGCATGACATTGTGCAAATCTTATTGTGTGCAATGGTTTAATTGTGCAATGAATGTCGCATGCAAAGGTTGGATTGCGCAAGAATGCTCAACTCTAATGCATAATGCAGAGTTGTGAAGAATCGTGTAGTTCAAATTAAATACATGCGCACAACCGTGTGGGTACTTGAGTATTATGGAAGATGCTCTCAAGGTGAGGAAACATAGTGAAAATTGTGTGGGATTGTGTGTGGGATCGGTGCGCGGTGGGAGTTGCTTTATAGTGCACACAACATTGGATAATAATGGGTTAATATAGTAACGACTATGGATAATGATCTGCTATACATCGCTAATCATTTTTCATGGGATTGAAGATTTCGGTGACATGTTAATGATGATCAGGAAACGATTAGAAGGAATCTTGGGATTGTCTATCAAATTAATCATTGGGTTGTTTTAAAGCATGCATATATTTGGAGCATGGTGATTTATAGGAGCAAATATTTGAAAACAATTGTGACAACTGACAACTATTTTGGGGCTGTTCTTTTCGATGAATAACAAATAGGTGTCGGATGAAGGATATAACAAGACAACCAAGAGACATCATCTATGTATACAAGTTAGTTTATTGAGCATGTTATGTGCTTGAATATTGTATAGTATTGTAGTTGCGCAAATGTTGTGCATGGACTACTGAAGAATTGTGAATGAAGTCTTGTTTAGATATTGTTGTACTGTTGGGCTAGTTTAAAGTGAAATAACAAAGATCTTTATTGCTGGGATTTTTACCTAAAAGGGTTTTTCCAGGATAAACCCATCTCTATATCTTGTGCTTTATTTATGCTCTGTGTTGCTTTAATATTTGTGCTTGTATTTTCATCCTTTCTGCATTAGATCAACTTAAGTTTTTAGTTGGGTTTGTGTTGTTTGCGTTGCCCTAATTCCCAACACTATGAGATGAGAAATTTTGGCCTTCCTCATTACTATTTAGTATTTGGGGATCACAATTAGTAGAAGAAAATTAACATCTTTAGCTACTAAGCATGCACACAATCTATTGCAAGATTTAATATGATTGATTGTAAATCAATAACAACTCCCATGGAAGTATTTGCAAAATTGATCAGCAGATAGATGACAAGCAATTGGTCTAGTATCAAGATTCGTGGTGCCCACCACAACACAATGGAAATCTTCCAAACACATTCTAGGATATATTGAAGGAATTATAAGTCACGGAAAAGTTCTTTGAAAGTGAAGATGTCAATTGGAAACATAGCTTTAGATAGGGGAGCTGACATGGAAGAAACAAAATCCACATCAAATCGTGCATTATTGTTGGCATAACTGCAATCTTTTTTACTCATAAGAAGTGATCAATAATGTCGGTCATCCGCTGAAGCAACATATAAGGCGGAAGTTGAAGCAAGAAAAGCGGGAGAGGTGCATCCTAGAATAGATTACATTGAGGCTTATCATCGGTACATTTGGACACAAGTATAAGACAAGTTAATAGAAATGGTATGTTCAATAAAAATTCTGATTGTAGGTATGCTACCTAAAGTTGTGCTAAGAAAAGTTTTGAAAAATTTAGGGAACTCTTTGGGGTTTTAAAAAGTAAAGTTATAAGGGGGAGTGTTAGAACATAATAGTGTACACTAGAATCTTTCAAATCACACTTCAAAGTGATCATCCTTTCTTCCTCTGAGTTGTGACAAAGTTTAATATTGTTTGATGCTTCTCCATTTTTTATTTTTTCTTTCTAATATACTTTTTGTTTTTAGTCTTGGAATTTGTCCTTTGCCCCTCACAGAGACAACTCCTTCTTGTCACTAATATGTTGTGAAGGATTAGAAATCACAAGGCTCACCGGAGTATAAAAGATGAAATTTCTTTACACCGGGAGTTAATATCAAGCATGTAACATTGCATTGTGGCTCTTTCGCATTCGAAATGGTCCTCAAATTGAACCGTAGTTATAACACCACTATCATCTATGTGTATGAAGGCACGTGTCGATGCGGTTGATGTGGTGTGGGTTCCGTGGCGTGTGGTCACGTGGTGAGCATTAATTTGGCGTGATGGTCACATTCAGCGGACCGTAATATGTCTCCTAGCCTTTTAGATAGTACTTTGCACCAATCAACTTCTTGTATACAAAGTAATCCACATACAACACGTGGACAACTTAACTGGTTGGATGAAAAATCGATAATAATAAATTTAGATTTTTTTGTAAAATAAAATAAACTTTTTATGTAGTATTAAATCTACCTATTTTCCTATCCTTTCTCTCCACTTTTTGCGAGTTTCTAGGGAGGAGGAGATTGTGAGAAATTTTTGATTCAGAGACTTGTTCTCGAGAGGTGGAGTCTAAGGAATTAGTTCTTTCTCTCAGACGATAATTGGATGATTCAGATCCTCCTCCCTTCTTATCCCAGATACAAATTTTTTGGTAGAGTTGAGTTTATCGACTAAGCATAAAGGTCGAAATTCGTAGGTGGAGTGACTAAGATTGAGCACAAATACGATGGTCTAGGACAACACTCCGTGGACCTTCTCCTTCATTGTGGGAGAAGAGTAGGCGCTTCTTGCAGTTATATCTGTTCGGCTCTCTTTTGTTTTGCTTCTCCTCTGGAACCCCATTTTTAGACCCTTAATTTTTCTTACACACCCTTTACTAACTATGTTTTCACTGATGACAATTTTAGCTTTTAAGACTTTACTCTAGAGTATTCTACTATCTATTCCTATTATTGTGTTTCTTAGTACTTTTGATTTTGTGGGGAATGGCCCCCTAAAACTTGATTCATAACTCTGATAAATCACTTAAAAAAACCTTTTCCAATTACAAATAGAAACATATGATTCAATTAACAATGAAAACCTAGCTCATGCACAATGTAATGAATATGGACATTTGGACCACAATTTCCATATATTAATATAATATATGTTAGATAATACATTTTTATAATTTATGATTAAAAACTTTGTTTCCTTGTTTGGAAGATAATGATTAAATTGTTTCTATGGTTGTGGTGGTCAAGATTAATAGTGACATTTTTCGTACAAAAAATAGTGAAGTATAACAGATGGTTTATCAAAAATAATGAATCTAAAAATCTATCAAACATCTCACTTTTCAAAAAGTTTATAAGTCCTCATTGAGCTAATAATATATTGGTGATCATAAATGCCATTTTGAATGTCTCATGTATTTGAAGTCAAATTTATTTGTTTCTCATCTTTTTCTTCCTCCATCCTCCTTTTCTAAAATTTTCCTCCTTTTTAGATTCAAATTTTCCTCCTTTATTGTTTTCTGATATTGCTTTTTCATCTGGAGAACTATTGAATATTTAGTATCTTTCTTTTAACTGAGTGCATCACTCTGGGAACATATATACCTTTGTTAGAACTTGAACTGTTTAGTGGTAAACTATTTTTTTGTTAGTTATTGTAAAATGTTTGTTTTGGGAAAATATAGCGACGATTGAATCAAATGTCCAATTGAGATAAAATATCGACCGTTTTTTTTTTTCTTATCATCTTACCGGTCCTAATTTTTCAAGAGAGTCAAATGTGGTGCCTGTACGATGGAAAAGTGACAAGCGAGCTTGGGAATCTACAAGTAACTCTTCCTCGCACCAACCTCCGAGGTCGTGCGAGACAGTATGGTGGGGATGGAGTATGTGTGGGATGTAGTCAAACTAGTTAGGCAATCTAATGTCTTCGACATGCACTAATGGAACTTGTGAATCTAAGGCAAAGAAGGCCCTCCTAACTTGGTGTGATAGATCGATCGTGCCAGAATGACTACTCGAAGGCTCCAATCAATATCGAGCTCGCGCGTGATTCGGTCCATATAGGTTGTGGAATACGTGGAAAATGTCCCGGGATAGTTTTGTGTATATCCCCGAGATAAGATCATAGGGTGGATGGTAAATATAATTGACTCTATGGGTGATTCTCGGCCTAGTCCGAATTCCTTAGCTTTGTTAGCTCTTTGTGTTTAGCAAGAGGATAATTGTTCGATGATGATAGGTGGAAGTGGAGTAGATCGAATACTAGTGTACGTAGGCCAAATCTATGTCCGATTCACCTATGGATTCATTAAGGCTTATGGATTTGTGGGTCACAACCGTAGATTCGTGGTTGTTGCGGACCTGCTATGGTCATATATGGAATTAGTCCCTAATCCCTAGTATCCAGTAATCGTATGCTTTCTCAGCTTCTATATTCAGAATCAATAATTGTGTGATCTTCTCAGAATATCTTACAGGCCGTTCGTGCAACCTGAATTCTTAAGCTGGTATCTATATCTGTGAGAGTGTCTCCTGCATCTGGTTGTGGAACCAAAGGATCACAACCAAATGTCTGCTCTCTTTTAAACCCTTCTACAGTCATGCGGATATGAATCTAGGGTAATATGTAGTTTGGTTGATTTGACCAAAACGTATGCGCTTTGTCGTCTTCTATGTTTAACCCGCTTAACTGGGAATCAATTTTTTGTACGTTTACCGTTGTTCGGAAGACTTGGATCCTGAGATTTTGATCTATATCAGTTATTGTTGTGATGAGATTGGGTTGGGGCACGACTAGCTCGAATACGTATTCTCTGGGCTCCTAGGTCCCATGATCATACAAAAAACAATAATGTAAAATAAATGCGTGAAAGTGAAATTTAACTACGTTAAGTATATTTATAGCATATATGATTTCTCTATTTTTTTTGTATTTTCTGATGAACTTTAAAATGAATTTGAGAGAGCAGCTATTTAATGTATCTAGAAATGACAGCTAAAATAACAATTTAAAACAAACAAGATAGCCGAGTATAGCTATTTGTCTGTGCAACTGTGAATCTATTCTAAATAATGAAGTACTTGATCTAGTCTATTTGCAAGACTCCCGACCCTACCTCAGAAGTGAGGAATGAATCATAGTCTCTCAGAAACTATCAATCCCCACAGCTTCCCTGGTAATATCGAAAGTAAAATTGACTGAAATAAAGTGATTAGCTACTCTATTTGATATGCTTCTAATTTAGAACTTTGAAAGCTAGAACCTGGATTCTGCAGAACAGTGGCGAATTCGATGGTGTGTGTGATTTTGTCCCCTCAGTGTGATCTCCTCGTTCCTTCGTGTTCACGTGGATCTAGAAAAGCGTGTAATGCTAGCATCAGCGAAGTAGATATTGGGACAAAGGCGACTTAGGATACGGTGAATCAATACAATGCGAGTAGGAGAGGGATAGCGCAAGAGTACGAGCTTGGCTTATGCAATTCTGGCGGGATTTATTGTGAGTCATGTAACATAAAATGTCCGAACTCAAACTATCTGTTTGAAGAACAAAACCTGAAACCTTAATGGATTCCTATTGAAAACAAACTATTCTACTCCAATGGATTGGATGAAATATCAACAACACCGCACAAGATGGATATGTGGCTTCCTAACAGCAAAACAATACTAACAAGGCATGCAATGAATGAAACTACGAACTATAAGCAAAATGAAAAACTAATCTATTGCAAAGAGAAATTCAGAGGCAAATTTGAGGGGCCATTTGCTTGAGCACAAGCCATCTATTTATAGCATTTGCATTTACCCAAGGTAAAAACCAAATTGATCTCTTAAACTATAAACAATGACAAAACACTATTTTAGGGAACCCGGAATCATAAATGCAAGCTTATGGCGGTGAAAAAGCTGGTGAAACATTGAAATTACGTGAGTTGTGTTAAAAGAGCTTCTGGAAAACGCGTAAGGACCGCCGCCCCGAGCAGGCCGCGATTACAAGACCGCCACCACCGATCGGGGGCGGTCACGAGACCCCCCCTGGGCGGGCGGTTTCATAATCAAGAGCGAAAGGCCGAGAAAAGAGGGGAAAAGAAAAACAAAGCACGCGGGGCTAAGCGGGGTATCTTTGGGTGTTAACGCACACTTAGAGAGCTTTTCCAGATCCCAAGCACCTTACGAGGAGACTGTATCATCATTGGGGCACCTATTATCATTACGTTGTTACGACAAAGATAATACCTTACAATTTTGGGTACGTACGGTTCCTATATAAATAGTTTACCCATTAGCTAAACCTCAAATAGCCTTAGTTTTTTTATGATAAATGACTCTTTGATCTTATCAGTTCAAATTTTTCATCTATTCATTGTTCAAATGTTCATCTTTTAATTCTCACCTTTTTATTTCCAACTTTCCATTTGTATATTTATCTTATCTAAAAAATTAAACGTTGTCCAATCAAAAACCTTGACGCCATAAAAAATATTATTTTTAAGTAAAGATCGATTGGCAGATAAAATCTACCTTCTGCTCATATGACCAACCACTGGAGGGGCTCAATTATTGATAAATATTGGTCCTGCATCACCTATTTCCCTTCACAAAACCTATTGGATTTTCCCCATTTATTATTTGACCCCTTTAAGATCGATTTGCTCACATGCATAATGTTACCAAGATCAAGATGATAAAGTGTATAAGTAGGGTTTCAATTCCCTCCTTATTTCCAACTTTCTCACTCATATGACCAACTGCTAGAGGGGTTCAATTATCGTTGATCAATTCCTGTCACCCATTTTCATGTAATTACTCAAGATTGAAACTGGAAAGTAGAGCTAAAAAGTGCTACAAGAAGCAAGCAATGAGTTTGAGTTTTGAGCATGAAACCTATTGTATTTTCCCCATTTTCATTGTCCCCTTTAAGCTCAAATGGTGCTCACATGAATGATGCGAATGAGATCGAAACGATAAAGTGGAGCACATATATCATGTATTATTTGGGTCTTCCAATTTGAGTATCAAAATGGTATGAGACATGCAATTATTTCATTCCCACATTCACATTTCCACTTCATCTTCACCCCTCTTCCTTTTTTATTCTTTCTCTCCCTCAAAAGATCCCCTTTGGCGTTTCCATCATACATTTCACCTATGATTGTTAGTTTAAAAATTATGAGCTTTAAAATATATAATATAAGAAAAATCCAAATGTCAACTGATCTAAAAAATTCTGTGACCATTAGTATTATTTATGATTTATATAAGGCACAACTTTAATAACACAACGAACAACTTAAGCACTCTATCATTTTTAACAACATTCAAAAAAATTCTTGGTTAATTTTTTGAGCAACATTCGAAAAAATAATTGTTAATTTTTCTTGAAAGAAAGATTCAAAAAATCCTTTGTTAATTTACTATATTTTTTTATATTTTTCATAATTTTTGAAGTACCGTTTGTCTTCTATATTTGAGGTCCACTGTTTAATACTCTTTGTACGAAAAAGTGCTACCTTGATATTAATTAAAAAAATTCATCATATAATTTCAACGATATTAATCAAGACTTCTCGATGGTATGCGATAATTTGATTGACTCATATAAGTTGAACCTTTAAAGCTTCAACTCCAACTAAGTCAAGCCCATTTTCTCTATGGCAACATAGTGGTCAAGAAAAGTTTACATCTTGAGACGAAAAATTAAGTGGTTTTTTTTTATTATTGGCAAATAGTTTTTGAAAGGGACTATACCCTTGAGAACAAAATATGGCCTAGGAGCCGAATAGGAATGTGAACCGGAGAGAAAGGATCAAAATCCAAGTGTTACAATGATGAGCTCGAAGTAACCCAAAACAACTACCCAAACGAGACAAAATAACAAAATTACTGCAAAAAAGCAGTAGATAGACCGCAAAAAAACAACATAAAAACATACAAGAACAACAAAAGCATCTACAACTACTTCTTGGCAGCTTTGTCAATGCTGGTCTTGATTTTCTTCCAGGAGTGGAACATACCCAAAGTTGTCATGTGGGCAGCATCAGTATCATCCAGCTGCTCAATGGTCCTTTTGCTTTCCTTTTCGTTACCCCAAAGTGTAGCTAGAACACCGCTGAGGTTGGAGACACTTTTGACATGTTCCTCAATGAACTCCTCAATTGCCCTAAAAATGGCCATGTTGTAATCATGTCGAGTTTTGGCCTTCCCTAAACGGGAGTCTAAGGAGGTCAGCTTCTTGTAGATATCATCAATCTGGCTGCTATCAATATCCCCCTCCTCCTCCTTATTTCTCTTGCCTTTCTGTTTAGCCAGGTTCTTAACCTCATCCTTCAGCAGTTTCATATCAGCCTCTAAGGCATCCAACCTTTTTGAAGAACTTTCCATATGCACATCCCGAGGACTGGCACTGCTAATATTCAGAAGGTCATGTGCAATTTCAATTTCATGAGGCCCCTTCTCCACAGCAAGAGTCTCAAGGTTAAGCTTTCTAGAGGCCCTGGTAACCGGTCTTTTAGAGGTAGAGGCGAGGTGGGTGGCGGGAGCAACAGTAGGGGGAATGGAAGGAGAAGCTTGGACAACCGATAGGGGGGTGACTGTAGCGGTGGCGGGGGCAGATGGAGAAACAGGGCTGGCAGCAGCAGAGCCGGCAGAGGGGGAACCGAGCTAGGAGAGGAAGGGAGACCAGGGTACTTAAGAAGACAACATTTATGAAGCAACAAAATAAGCCCTTGGTGTAAGGGAACCGCCCGGGTATGCTTCTGAAACTCCAAAATGGAGCGTTCAAGAGAGTTCAACAAGTAATGGGGAAAACAAACCAAGCGATTCCTACGGAAGTGGTTAAGAAAGATAAGATGTTTAGCAGGAACAGTGACAAACCTACCTTCCAAGGAGATGAACCGTATCATCATGCGAGTAACCTCATCATAGGGCGGAGGAATCGAGTTAACGAAAAATTAAGTGGTTGTGGTCCATGCACTTCCTTTATTATAATAAAAATTCCATATGATTTTACAACTAGCAATCGCATGCGGGTTGTGCAACGGAGATGGTGAAATGGATGTGACAGAGAATTTGAATATGGAGTGAAAATTCTGTGGGGGAAGAAGGGTGGCATTGGAGGTAAAGTGGGTAGGGAGGACAAATAATTGATGGCATGCGAGAATAGTTGGGGAATGTATGTTGGGATAGATGAAGTGAAGGTAAACCATGCAAAAAATAAAGTTCAGAAGAGAAAATAGTAATGGGGAAGCATATGGAAAGGAGGTGGGAGGATGCACAATGTTTGAATTTCTCATCAGTCAATATTTGTATATATCTTGAATTATAACGAGAAAGCCTTTTTTTTTGGGTGTTTTGCTATTGCTTTTTTCTTATTTGTCTTTTGAATGATTGTAAAAAAAACTCATGATGTAAAGAGAAAATAAAGAGTGGAAGATGGAATATGTGAATTCGATGTATGTTTTTTTCTTGGGCCCATCTCCGCACTTATATGTAATCTAACTATTATTCCGTTTCAACTTAGATGTTTTGCTTAACATAAATTATGATTTTTTTGCATGCTTTTCCTCCACAAAATAGGTTCATCTACTTTCTTGTGGTCAATGGAATGAAAGAGTGTTAATTGAAGCACACAAAAGTGTATTTGTCATTGTTTATATGTGCAAGGCATAATTGTATTGTTAATATATTGGACTAGTTTATTGCTTGTACTCATGGATAATAAGTTATTTTTCTTGTATTTTGTTTGTGTGCATTAATGATATTGTTGCACTTATTAAAGTTATTTTTATTTATATTGTTTTTCCTTTAACACATTGTTAGCTTTTTTCACCTTTAAGAATGATATAGTTCCTTCTTTTTTTAATCAATTATTTCTCTTGCAGCTAGTGTATATGCATGAAGTGATGAAGAACAATATCAAAAGCAAGATTTTATTGTAGAGACATAAGAAAAGAAGCTAATGTGGCGTTTGATTGATTATGACAGACTTCACCAATGGCCTTGCATGCCTCTTTGAAAGATAGTTTGATATTCTATGAAGAAGTAGGGACATCATTTTTAGACCAATTGTGATGGATGTAGAATTCTTGTTGACCCAACATATCAATGCTATCAAGGACTGTGCAATTTTTGAGATGGAGTTCAGACAACAACTCCCATTCATCCAATTGAGTGTATGCCCCTGTGATTTCATCTTCGTCATTAGACTCTTCTTTTGAAGGTTGTTCAAACACAAGGGGGTTTTAGATTACATGCCAAGGCTGATAATTGTTTTGTAGAAGCTACCAATTAGAAATGATATGTTTGATATGTCAGAATAAATGTTGTGAAAATTCTTGAATAAGAGTTCACTTTAACAAAAAGTTTCAAAAGAAGTTGATTGTCGAGCGGGAATTTGAGAAGAGTTGGGGGAGACATAAACTATTGTAGCCACGTAGCATTGCTTCCATTATTCCCAATATGTTAATTGTTATAAGATCATGATCGAGTTGTCTCAATAAGTTAAATAGATTCTATAGTTGATGGTTGCTTCATGTACACACAATGGAGAGATTGATAGGGGTAGCAACAACCCTTAATAAAGGACTTGAAATTGTATGGCATTGTCCTTAAGGCATGGGACGTTAATTAGACAACATGTTTTTTGGGCAAGCATTATCTGCCTATTATTTAAAAAATAAGAATGTTTGATCAAATTCTTAGGGTACGAGAGAACTCAATAGGCTCAAGGAGCCATCTTTGTGCCTTCGATTATATTTCTAATGGAGTTTCTCACACATGGTAGAAGGTGATCAAAACACGAGTGATTAAGAGGGGGTTCCTGCATGCGAAGTTGGGGGGACAAATAGCCCAATTGAAAGCTCCCACAATCTCAAATCCCCCCTCCATCAAATTTTCCTAATACTATAATGAATTCTAAAACCTCGTATATTTAATTCCTTTATAACACGTCCTTTCTAGTGAATTTCATTGAAGTTGACAATTCGTGGCCTCATGTGCACTCTTTTTTCAACATTGTTTCCATATTTAAAAAACAAAACATGTGTGCACTTATTCACCACCCCAAAACTTTCATAAATAATGTGTTAAACAAACATTAAAAGGATATATATATATTCTTATATATACATATATATATATATATATATATATATATATATATATATATATATACATATATATTCACCAACAAAAAAACACAAAGGATAGCCTCAAACATGTGTATTGGGTGTAGAGGCAAGCCTATGAGAGGAGGGGACTAGGTGGATGCATTCACAACATGTATTTCACCACCATTTATAGATAGGGAAGCTCATAGATGTTTGAAACCCTCACCCTTGTTGATTTTTTCAAATGTACAAATTCCCTAAAATACATGTATGGAAAGAATAAACAGGTTATGCAGATCAAGATTTAAAAACTCTAAACATTTGGAAATAAGAAGGGTGAGCTTTATCTCATTATAACATACTAAAAACAAAAATTGGAATTGTGATTCAAAATATAAAATAACTTAGAATTGTAAAAAAATGTATTCATATGAAAGAGTGGTTTTAAGTAGGAAATGAATCTGACCTAGTGATTGGGAGATGTACATGGACATTTTTAATCCAAGGCTCCAAAAAATAGAGAAAGATCAAAAGCCTCTTCCATTATCATGCATGGAGATATACTAGTCCCATATTTTTGCAGTCCATAAGAAAATACACAAGATGAGTAGAAATATCTTTTAAATGGGCTTCACACAAATGACACGAATCTTGCTTAGCATCTAGGTATAAACCCATTGGGTTACGGCCAAACATTGTCCAAACTACGCTCATTATGGGACAAGTTTTTAACTTTAACATGACTATCATACTTAGTTGTAAATCTCGAGACATAAAGAAACCCATTTTACAAATCTTTTGGTTTAGGTTTAGGAGTAAGTGAGTGCCTTAGCTAGGTAGAAGTAGGGTGGATGAGGAATTTTAGGGGTCGGAAGAAGCCCCATCATATCCATTTAAGCATTGAGAAGAATATGCCTCCACATTTTGTAGAAATATCTCATATGACACTTGTAACTATAACATTTGTTGGAAGTCCCTTCTCCTTAATGCTTTGGAAAATTTCCATGCCTCGTCTCACATATTTGATATCACTGACATGTAACATTATCTTTGTTCTATGGCGGTGAATTACAAAATGCATTAAATCATCCATAGCAATTAGGTTACACTATGCATAAGGGTTTCAAATGGGATCGATGATTCTAAATCCTTCATATGTCGGTTCCCATCCTTTTGAAATCCTTTATGCCCATCCTCTTGTGTACATCGGGCACAACAATATCCACTCCAATTGGCAATGCCTTTTAGCATAAATATTTATATGCAATAAGATTTGCTCTCAAAATAGGGGGATTAATCCCAGAGAGACTAGAAAAATCTAAAGTTTTTTCAACTAGTGCTTTTTAGCGTTAGATGGGAGTAATCTAGTTTGGATTTAGGGAAGGATTTAGACATATGCAATTGCTTCCTATTTTTAAGTTTACTCATATCTTATTTTTAAATATGTTGTAATTGGTTGAACTATTTTATTTACCCTATATAATTATTAAATTGTAAATGGAATTAGAACTTTGGTCATCTTTTCATTGAAAATTCTTGGCGATTTCTGTTGTTTTGGTTTGTATGCATCACTTCGAATTATTTATAACTTATTGGGATGTGAATTGAGCTCGGATCATTTATGGTTTGGCCGAGGTAGTAAAATGTGCTTGGGGGTTGTGCACTAGGTCAATATGGGTGTGTATAGCTCAAGTAGGTGTGAAAGGTTGGAGATTGGGTATCTGGGAGAAGTGTTATGGTGGGGGAGCTTGAAGTACAATG
The DNA here is from genome assembly GCA_018340775.1 of Taxus wallichiana var. yunnanensis. Classification (NCBI taxonomy): domain Eukaryota; kingdom Viridiplantae; phylum Streptophyta; class Pinopsida; order Cupressales; family Taxaceae; genus Taxus; species Taxus wallichiana. The sequence continues at coordinate 689,007,348 of CM031239.1, forward strand.
CAGAAGGTTGTTGTGATGGGCGTAAAACACAGAAGGTTGTTGTAATGTGGTGTGTAATGCGAAGTGAGAAAAATAGCTTAAGGAGCTTAGGGTTCTCGTGATCTATAGTCTACAACACAAACATAAGAAAAATTTAATTTGTAACTTCCTTGAGAATGAGTGTTTGTGGGTTCCTCTCGTATTTCTCAAAAGTTAAATTGCTTCTCTATTTCTCTTTCTCTCTCCTTTCTCAAACTTGCAACAACTAGATAGTGCAAATCAGGCTTTGATACCATATGCAAGCCAAAATCAACAATGATTTTATTCAACATAAGAAAATGATTACATAGTGTTATTTATGAAACACATGCACATAACAATCTCTATAAAATATGGCGAGCAATAAGCTTAGGACAATAGCATGACTACAATAACAACTAAAACCTACGTATAGTTGTTTCATAACATAACAACTTATATGTTAGTCCCCCCTGATAGTAAATGTTTACGACACTTATATGTTAAGCAGGTCTCTTTATCTCATAATTATTATCAAATGCATATAAGAAACAAATATTATTAAGTGGACAATTTAAACCCCTCTTTGTTAGATGAACAAAATCCCTCTACACATGAAGTGTTGGAATCCTTATCTAGATAAAAGGTTGTTTAGAATGACACCCTTGACTGACTTTATATATATATAATTACCACTTTTAAAAATCTTAAAATAAATTAAACAAACAAGTAGAATCCCATTAAAATTAATAATATAATTAAATTGTTTGGAAAACCTTCAATTAACCGATACAATGTATAGAGCAATTATCTAGGTGTCAATGATACCGAATATTGTTAAGGATTCACCGATTTCAAGGCAAAGAGAGTACAATATTATGACATGAGAACTTGCTAAAAAATTGCCTTAATATTCGAAAGGCCTTATATTGACACAAGTTTATTTTTCCTCATAATATATAATGGTAAATAGTGAAAATGTTTTCCTACATCCATTACAACATTTCAATAAAAAATTGATGTTAGACATTGCAATTGGGGTTTGGAGGATGAAAAATATGGAAATATTTGTCGTAACTCTTACGATGAAAATTATATGTTAAGTTTGATTTCAACATTTTAGTGTAAAGATGTTGAAAGTTTGGCCATGTTGAATGCTTAATTGGTGGCTACTTTCCACGTTCCTTCATTCATTTTGACATTCACATGTACATGGAAAGTGTGGTGTAGTATAACACACACACACACACACACACACACACACACATATATACACATTCATACATATATATGTATACATACATACATACATACATACATACATACATACACGTACATGTATGTATATATATGTATGTATGTATGTATGTATATATATGTATATATACATATATACATATGTACACACACACACACATTGTGTATGTGTGTGTGGCTATCAAGGTTATTTTATAGTAGTTTTCATCATTGTTTTAGTCATGATTTACATATCGCGTAATCATTGTATTCCATGCATCAACATATGGATGTAGATTCTCAAACAATTCACATCTCCTTTTTATCATGCCACATTTTAAAATTAAGATTTCATTAAAGTGTTTGTACCTTACATAATATTTTGAGGCTGCTACATAAGGGTATGTTCATCCATCAATGTATAATTGAAAATTGGTATTTGTTATATGTTGTAATTGCAAACACCATGATATACATGCATGCAAAATGTGGTAACATACACAAGGTATGTGAATGGTTTGACAAAATGACTCAACAAAATGTGGCGAAATGGATTGCAATAATGAACTTGGGACATATAGTTTGTTATGTGAGGAGGCAAGGATCTTAGCAAAATAACATTACATGTTTGTGACAATAGATATTACTCCCATGCCTTCATGTTGGATATGAAATAGAGGGAATTTGTCAGTTGTTGCATTATGATATCATAAAACGATTGCATTAGTTTGTCAATCAATTCACATGCTTTATGTATGCTACCCTATCCTGCAATTGAGATTGTATTAGTGTCAACTCGCCGACATTGTATTATGATGTCTTGAGGTAATAATTGCATTACTTTGTTAAAAATTCAACGTTATTGCATCAAGGTCTACACATTCATCAAAGTATGATTAGATTCGAATATTTGTCAATTTTTGCAGTACAAAACACCATGACATACATGTATATTGTAAAATGGGACAACAAAATATAATTGAATGTCAGTGAATCCATCACTACAAGTCATATTACCACATTTTTTCAAAATGCTATTGAGAAATTCCCTCAATTTGATAACCTTTGTGAAGACACAAAATCATTACGACATTTTGTTTGTTAGTGAATAGGAAATGATCTTAATGTTATGGATTTGATGTGCTTCTGATTTTTGTAGATGTTGTGAATGAATTGATAGATGATTGTTATAGTTTGCCAAACATAATCAGTGGCACATTGCTAATTGTTGATTGGTATTGAAAATTATTATTTAATATTGATATATATATTTAAGCATTGATACTTTCAAATTCGACACTTCTTAATGAAAGAAATATATAAAATTTTAGAAGTAATATGTGAGATTAAAAAAAATCAATGCAAAGACTCTTTCATATTCACAAGATGTAGTTAAATGTCCTCATCTCATCATCACACCCATGTGACTTGTCTAACAATTGATAAAGGTGCAATACACAATGGAATTAAAAATCTATTAGAAGCACAACCAAGATTGTCACCAACCAAATTTATAGCTAAATTAAGAGTTTTTGGTACAATACACTGATATGAAGGACACCAATTAAAACTACATAGATGCCCAACACTTAGCATGTAATGAAAACTACAACCGATCTTGTTTCGTTTGTAAAGACACATGCAACTTAACCACATTTTCTTGGAACAAGATAGGGATAATGATATTTCTCTAAAAATAACATGAATAACCAAGTCTATTACTAAGACTTGTAAATATGGGATATACTCCACAAACAACATATTTATCTCTCTAATGACGGAGGCACAATAGAGCCTTGGTTCCTTTGGGTGATTTAACACAACACGGCACATTTAATTTTGTCTCTTAAGGGACAATTCCTTAAAGGATGATTGTCCCCTTTTACCTCTAACAAAGGAAAATGTGCACTCCGTTGGTTCCTTCAAGTGAGACAACCAATACACAACACCTTCTTTCTCTTCATCTATCCATTATCTTTTCACATTTGTCTCCTGTTTCCATCTTAGTGTTACATCTCATCCCCACACATACATTTACACTTGCATGCTCCCACAATGGGTACAACGCAAGGATCACAAATTTCATTCAAATAACACATGCTTAAGGGAGAAATCAAACACAACATTTGTGCAACTAGGGAAGATATGGTGGGGGAATGATTCCTATGCATTTAGAAAGAAAATGAGTAAATCCTAACCCCTATCCATCTTGTCCAAGTCTTAACCATTCAAGAAAATGTCCGACTCTAAGTAGACAACAATTAATTCTAGGTCAACAATAAGTCCAAGTAACAATTTAGAGCAAAGCCCAACAAATACATACAACTCCAAGACAACATTGAAGGATTGTTATTATCATTATTAAGTCCCATTTTATATGTTCCTGATTATCAACTTGTTTCATTACATTAAGTCATTTCATACGATGTTTAAATTTCATTTAGGGTATCTCCACTCAACCGAGAGGATCAATTAACATGATGACAAGGTTTAACAATTTACTTCCATTACTATAAATCTAGTGTTTCATTTCAATAAATTTGGTGTTTTGTTTGTTACAATATATTAAAATATTTATGCATACGATCTAAAATAATAATTATGATACCCAATTCCTTGAAATAAGACTAATTCAACTAAGTATGCATGGTAATCATTATCACAATACATGATATAGACATATTTACACTTTTCTTTTAAAATATTGCCCAAATGTACATTACTCATTAGAAAAATCTCATATATAGATGTGGGAAGGTTCATATAGAAAACACAAAAATCCTCTTACTTAAATGCCTTCCACAATCCTCTATACACTTTGATGGAGTTTTTGCTTGCTTCTGCATGTTGAAAGTCCAATGAAGACTTTGGCGGAACTTTGACATGCTTCCACACTTGAAAAATATATTGAGAGATTCGTTGGGTTTTGGGTTGCTCATGCATATTAAAATTCCACCATAGTTCTTGGTGGGGATTTGACTTGTTCTACCAACGCAAAATCTCCTATAAAGATCTTTTTGGGGTTTCCCTCTACTTCTACAACTAATTTCTCCACCTTGCATTAAAACTCTGCCAAATTTTATCGAGGCTTGTGGAAGGTGTTTAGGCAACACATTTTTCTAGGTTTTCTTGAAGGATCTCCCTACATCTATGTATGAGAGTTTTGAAGTGAATAATATATTTGGGCTATATTTGAAAAGGAAAATGCAAATATGTCTAAATCATGTAAATCTATAAGTTGTAGATGGATATTGTATGTATTTGAATTAATCTTATTTCAAGGAATTGAGTATCATGATTATTATTGTAGATCATATGCAAAAACATCTTGATATATTGCAACGAATAGAACACAATATTTCTTGAACTGAAACATAAGATTTATAGTAATGGAAGTTAACTGTTAAACCTTTTCATCACGCTAATCGATCCTCTTGGTTGAGTGGAGATAACCTCAATGAACTCTAAACATCATATGAAATTACTTAATGTAATAAAACAAACTAAGAATTAGACAAGTATAAAATGTGACTTAATAACAAGACTATTTGTCCTCTTGTGTTGTCTTGGAGTTGTTGACCTAAAATTAATTATCTTCTAAGAGTTGGTTGTTTTCTTGAATGGTGAAGACCTAGAAAAGATGGAAACAAATTAGTTGCACGTGTGTATGTGAATTAGAAAAAATCACTTGTAGTTGTACTTGTCACCCGACTCACAAACGCTCCAATTCACTAAAGGAAAAGAAGAATCCTTCATTGCTTTGTACTTTGGGTCGTACAACTATGTACCATCATCTTGAATTCCTTCTTCATACCAAAAACTTGTACTTCTTCATTTCTTTGATGGTAATCCTCATGTAATCTCTTTCCATGACATTGAATTCATCGGTCTGATCAACACAATAGTCTTCACTTGCGGGACACGGCGTAGCTCAAGAAGATGGAAAGTATCTTGATCCATTCTGATGTTGAATTTGGTCCTCAAAGTGTATGAATGCAAGCTCAAGGTAGCGAAAGGCCGCTTCTAAGTGCGATGCATCATTGGTACTTTTGCAAGTGAATAATCCCAATGAGATGGGGAAAGAGATAGCCTTCCTTTTTCAGTTTTTGAGCTTATCTTTGTGCAAATGTAATAGTTTTCAACATAGCTCAAATAATGTTATCTTGTGACTAAGGTGCCAAGATAACCTTAGTGGGGTGTGATCGTAACCAGAAACACAGATATATGAAAAAGAATGAGATGAAGAATGTGAAAGATCCCTAAATGGATCCTCCTTACACTCTAATGATGATTTATCAAACAAAAATAGTAAATACATAATTATGTGTATTTTATGTTAATGTCCCTAGTTCAAATCTAGAAAGTGTGACTAGAGTTTAAGAGAGACATCAACGTAAATCACACCCAATAAAAATACTTCGATTTCTAATGATTGCCCAGATTTTTGAGGGCTGAATTACACAGAAATTGAACTTATTACTAAAAAATGGCCCAGAAAATCAGATCCAAAGTCTGTTATAATTCATATTGAAAATCTTCAAAAATACACTTCAGAAAATGATAAAAAGTATAGCGATCAGTTTGAAAGATGATGAAAAACATTTGACAAATATCTTTGGATGAAAATACCTCTGAATTTGCTGCCAAACTACTTACAATGGGCCAACCCAACCGCTGGTTGAAAATCACCGAAAAACACCTTCAAATCTCCTCACAAACACCACCGAACTAAACCTAGAAATCGATGAATAACGCTGGGAATTTCGAGTGAAATCCTCTCAATCCCTCGGGGTTTTCATCCGAAGAGATAAATTCACAAGGGTTTTCGTCAAAAAACCTCTCAGGTGGGAGGATTGATGCTCTGATACCACTGAAAGATCCCTAAATGGATCCTCCTTACACTCTAATGATGATTTATCAAACAAAAATAGTAAATACATATTTATGTGTATTTTATGTTAATGTCCCTAGTGCAGATCTGGAAAGTGCGACTAGGGTTTAAGAGAGACATCAATGTAAATCACACCCAATGAAAATACTTCTAATTTTAATGATCGCCCGTTTTTGAGGGCTGAATTACACAAAACCGAACTTGTTCACACCAAAATGGCCCAGAAAATCAGATCTGCCTTGATTTTTGAGGGTGAATTACACGTAAACCGAACTTGTTACAGTAAAAAATGGCCCAGAAAATCAGATCTGAAGTCTGTTATAATTCAGATTGAAAATCTTCAAAAATACACTTCAGAAAATGATAAAAATTACAGCGATCAGTTTACGAATATGATGACAAACATTTGACAAATACCTTTGGATGAAAATACCTCTGAATTACTACCAAACTACTTACAATGTGCCGACCCAACCGCTGGTTGAAAATAATTGAAAAACACCTTCAAATCTCCTCACAAACACGGCTGAATCCGAACTGGAAATCGATGAATAACGCTGGGAATTTCTGAGTGAAATCCCCTCTCAATCCCTCGAGGTTTTCGTCTGCAAGAGATAAATTCACAAGGGTTTTCGTCCTTGGAATTTCTGATAAAATCTTAGAGCTCTTAACAATGCAAAAGATGATAATAAAATTTGGATACCCCCATACAAGTCGACTTGTTTATTTAAAGGAGATCAACCCAACTACCACTTTCAAGTCGGCCAATCAAATTGTTTCATTCCCTATCTTTGGTCGCATTTTCCTTTTTGGGCTGATTGGCACATTCTCCCAAAAATGACTCCCAAGGCAAGTCGCATTTTCTCCTTTCTAATACAATTATTTTTAATTGTATTTTGACATTTTAATTTATTTTTAAACTTTATCATTTATTATACGTGCTTTTCATAATATTATTATTTTTTAGAAACAATAGCACAATATAATAAAATAATAAAGTTATGTCACCCTCAAAACTCCCCCTTGGCCATCGAATAGACATAAAGGGCCAAATGTCTTCGTCCAAGCTTATGCGGACAGAGGGGACATTACAGAATGATTTGTATCTTTTTATCAAGGAAGCCGCTTGTGGTGACATCCATGAATGAAGGTTACCCTCTAGAGTCCTGATGATGAACATTGTAAAGGCATCATTCACTCAAGTGAAGTGCCTATTACTTTCTTTCAACACCAAATGTGGATGCTTCTCAAATGTAGGAGATTTGGAAAATATATTTTTGTGATTGTTAGCCCCTTCAATGGCCTTGAGCTAGCAAGAATATACACTTGAGAAGAATTCATGAAGAAATTATTTGAGACTAGGAAATGGAGTAACTGACAGTGCAAGTTATCACTTATAATTTGGCCCTAGTCAATCTTGTACTTCTCTTCAATGATTGTTAATAATATGAATAGTGCCATCACCTCCTTGAAATATCTTTTGTTCTCTTCTCCCATCACTCGAATGACAAGGGTGATTGGAATATAATATCCCTCGTGGAACTCAATCCATGAGAGAGATTTTACACTCTAGAGGGATTTATTCTTGACTTTAACGATGATCCTAGTGTGAGACCCTATAAGTAAGAGTCTCATGTTATTTCATCCATTCACCGGCATTTACTTCAAGATGATGGACATGTTTATCTAGGTAGGGATTTTTGTGGAATAGGAGATGGCTTTAGGAGGAATCACTATCATATTTATGTCGTCATCCGCACAAATGGTTCTTGTCTTAGGTTCATAGTTGTCAAAGCATATTAACACAAACTCAATACTCTACACGATATTGGGTGACCACCCACTGTATAGAATCCTCTCATGAATACTTTGTCTTCAATTGTCTCCCATAGGTGGCCGAACATGCATTCCTTGTCACCCACTTCTGCATACTTAGAAGAAAGACATTGACTAGTTTGACACCTACGAAAATGAATTTCATGGCTCCTAAGATGCTTTCTCACACCTAAAAGGGGGTTTAATATTTTTAGTAAATGACAGTTTTCCACCCTTTTCAACTTTGACTACTCAAATTGTTCTTCTTGATGACCTCTGTGTACACTGCTTTCGTCAAAATTGCTTTTTCTTCCGACTCACTAAAAATGGCAATGCCTATGTAGGAGGCTTACTATTTTTGGAAAGGAAGTTTTGGACCTCGGATTTCGTTGAAATCATTTTTTTGATGTGGTTTTTCTTTTTGTTGCACCTTTGAATTTTCGGCTCCAATCGGTCTTCAAAATGAAAGATTTTAAAATTTTAAAATTTGCTTTGCGAGGATATTTGGGTTTCTTCGCTCAAAAAATCTAGGTCGTGCATGCAAAATACTTAAATTAGATTCCCAAGGTTCCTAGAAATGAGGATGAACTAAAAAAACCCCTCATTCATTTGTGCATCAGTTTGTATAATACAAACGATTCCTCCTTAGGGTTCTGAAGTCTTTACTGGAATTTTTTTCTTTGAGTCTTCAAAAATTTGGATTTTTTTTCATGTTTTTAACTTTCTCGATCATAGGATCATGGATAAAATGGATGGAGGATGAGGGCGGTGAAGGAAGAGTTCTAGAAAAATTCGGCAGAGTTTCGGTAGCAAGTGGAAGAATGCAGGGGAATGAGTGTTAAATGGCTTAGTCTCATATTTCTAATATTTGGCATACTTGAGGGGGTGGGGTACTTTTTTTTGTCCCCATTATCCCTTTTAAATGGTACAATGAGTGCATAAAAAGGTTCCTTATCCTTATCTTGCCATTTTTTTCTCATTTACTAGCTGAGAGAAATGGAGGGGAGCTAAAAATGAGCACTTGAGGATTGAATTTTGGTAGTATGTGTGACTTAAGGGAAACACGGGGAGGGAACCTTTTTTGTCCCCATTATACCCTTTGGATGGGAAAAGAGGTGCACAAAAAGGCACCTCGTTGAGTGCCATATGTCATCCATGCGTGTGATGAGGATGGGGCTAGTCAAGTTGGTCCAGAGGGGCTAGATCTGGTCTCCGGGTCACATGGGGTGACCAACATGCCAACAAGGGGAGGGCGCCATTTTTGGTCTATTAGTTGAAATATTTGAACCTTGATACAAGCAACAGTTGAGGGGACAACAATCCCTCCTCTTTATGGGAGAGGTTCCCTTATTCCACACACACACAAAAACAGAAAACTACTTATTTACAAATTTACAAACTATCAATATTTGAATGAGGATTTTGATGATGGAATCATTCCCATATCAACCATGTTCTCAATACAAAAGATAAGAGGATTATAAGAGTTCATTAGAAGAAGCAATATTAAATAAGCAAGACCGTATGGAAGGAAATCCTAAGTTCTCTTCTTGCCTATCCAAAATATAAATGTTCTCCTTGTCACCCAAGATCGTTGATTAATGCAATGGAAGAAGAGGAAGCAAGAAATACTTTTAGACAAATAGATAGTAGAGAAATGTCCTACTCATGCATGCATTAAACTTTAATAATTATGTGAATTTTCATATATCCAAATAACCCATGAGATGCAAATGCTTCAAGCACAAAGTTCTTTTACACCACATCTAATAGATTGAACACAAATTTTCACCTGAATATAACAAAAACACATAAGCACATTAAGAAACATAACAAAAGTGTAGACATATAAAATTTCGACATGATTAAATACGCTTAACTTTGTCCCCGCATGAATATCCCATCATCATCTTTATAATAATTAATTGCAAGATTAATTGTTATTATTTAATCAATTTTATCATATTTCCCCTTTATCAATATTTATCATTCATCCAATATTCCATTACTAATCCCTTTTAATCCATCATAACGTCCCATTTATTTCATTATTATCCTATTTAATTCTTCATTAACATTTTATAGGAATTTAATATTCCTATGTCCCACCTACCAACCTACCCTACACATCCCTACATCTATCCTTTCCATCAAATCACATCCATAATCATCATTAATCAACCTAATATAATCCTAATCATGTGCACATCCTCACCTCTAAATCTAGAGGCTTCTAAATCTAGAAGCTTCTCTATTTCTCCCTCTCATTTTCAAATATTCAAATGCATCTACACTATTCCATTGAATTTTTAATTCAATGGAAATCCCTCACAAAATCTAGAATTTTCCATTCTAGAATCCTCCAATCCTCTCATGCAATTTCAACCATTGGATTCAATCCAACATGGATTGATCCTCACCCTCCATTTTTCCACTCACAAACTATAAATCAAGCACTCATCCTCCATGAGAGCACATCTTATAAATTCATATCAAATTGTTGCTATTTTATCCACTCAATCATCCATCCAATCTATCTACAATCAATCCATTCTTCATCCAAGCATCCAAGAATCAATCAATCCAAGGAGAGGTGCTGCCCAAATGTCTCCAAAAATATGAAGCAAGCAATCAAGTTTAATCCAAGAAATCTAGGAGCACATCCAAATCATCAAGGGAGCTCTTCATTTGGTAAGTGAAGGTATTGCATTTCTTTCTCCCTTCCATCTTGCTCTATCTGAGGTTTTGTTTGAATATATTAGATTTAGGGATCAATTGCTTTGTTTTTTGTTTGTAATATTTTATTGCATTACTAGAAAGAATATATGAGATAGAAAGCAAAATATATTCTTCTATATTGACTATAGTTCTATGTATTACATTTTCATCAAAAAAATCCAACCCCATTTACATTGATGAGTTTCTTTTATAGCCAATCGGGCGGTTACAACTATATACTTTTCAGTTTCCCTTATTTTAATTAATCATTAATACTTAATCCTAAGTATCAAATCATAATTCAGCTTTGATTACAAATCATATTTGGAAAAACAAGCCAACTTAAAATACATATCGAACTAAAAGAAAGGACTAAGTGCTAGTGGGGAACATTCAAAGAGGAATTCACCACGATCTTTGTTCCGAGGACATGGTGCTTGAAATTCACAAGCACTCCAGCTATTTCCATGCCTTTAGGAATAGTGGTATTGGTTGTTGCATTAATCTAGTTATTCAAATAGTCTTCCATGTCATCAACAAATCATACATTTTATGAATAACCTTTATGTGCCTCAATGACCATAGTTTTTAAGGCACAAATCTCTTCCATCTTTTCTCTAGTTATGGTATCAAACTTGAACAAGTTTTCTTTAACCAAGTCCTTGAATTCTACCTTAATTTCTTGCATTTTTTATTACTTATAGAGTCCTCATTGAAGAACTAGAAACGTAAATCCCTAAATTCATCCAATATACAAGTCTTGAAGGCCTCACTATTTTAGAACATATTCTTTATTTCATCCAATGCTTCTCAAGAACTTTGATTTTCTAATCAACACTAAATACCCACTTCTTTGAAAGATTACCTTTTGAATAATCAAAAATGTTGTTTGAAATAAGAATTTTCTCATCGAGTGGTGCTCATCTACCTAAAATCTTGTAGAAATTTGTCCATAACTTCAACTCCTTCTCTAGGCTTGTAATAGTGGAGGTGAATCTCTGGTGGATTGAACAAATCTTATCATATGCTTTGTAAGCTATTTCAATGAAATTCAGGCTAAAAATAGCATTCCATCCACCATGGCCTCAATTGCCTTCCCAAAAGATGCATTCCTATGAATATCTTTAATGCTCTGCACTTCCTCATTAGTCAAGACAATGGGGGTTGAAATTGTAGTCAAGGAGTTGGATCCAAAATTTTGTAACCTGCAAGTAGAGATTTTATGAAATCAAAAAGGGTTTCACCGCTTGTCTATTTGTTCCCGTGTTTGCTTCTCTTTCTCCACTCTTTTAATTACTTTGGACACATTTTCTTTCAAATTATGCATCTCACTTTCTGGGGTGTATTCATCTAGTGGGATTCTTGTTAATTCCAAGTCAGCTAAGGTCAAGTCTCTCTCATTATTCTCTGTCTTTGGTTTGGCAATTTCTAAAAATGTTGCCCTTTTGAATCGAGACACCCATCTAGAAGTGGTTCTAGCTTTCTTTGCATATGGAGGAGGATTTGTACCTAATAAGGTAACTACAACATCAAACTTGGGAGCCACAACTTGAGATGGAGCCTTCCTTTTCTTTTTATCAACAAAATGTTGCACCCAAGTAAAAGTAGTACTGGAAGGAGGGGGGAAAAAAGGAACTAATACAAGTGTGCTCATTGAGCCCAGGGTCTATGCAGCTAACACCTTCATGGTAGATGTTCCAACATTAAAAACATATATCTTCTTGGTAGGGTTTTCTTAAGTGTTCACTGTCTTAGCCTTTGATTTTATACTCTTGTTTTACTTCCACCTTGTCTTCCTTTTCAGTGTTGCCTCATTCTTGATTACTTTCTTCTTCTTCTTGATCTTCTGATCTTTTCCCCTCCTCTGAAAGATCAATGATTTTCTCAACTACATGTGTTGTCTCTGTCTACTTGAGAGAAAGAGGGTGAGTGTTTTCCTCTCCAATCAATTCTTCTTCCCTTTCAGTCTTTTTAGTCTTCCCCTTCTTAGTATACACCAAGGTTGAAGATTCAAGGGGGGAGGGAGCTGAATGAGTGTGTGATTTAGGTATTATAGCAGGAGGCTCTCGATGAGAAGTGGATGCTTATTGAGAGGGGGACTATATCCGACTACCTTATAAGCCTTTATTTTTTATTTAATGAAACCTTAGTTCTAACTTGATTTGGATTCATGATCTCTTGTAAATCATCCTTTTCCTTCTTGAACCAGTCAATGGTGTCAAGAGGATTGTACATGATGGATTTATCAAACTTGAGAGATTGTAAATCATCCTTGTCATCTTGTAATTCATCTGATACTTTGTAGATACCAAAATCTTTGATTTCTTGTAGGGATAGCCTATCATAGTACCTCCTCCTTGCCTCATAATCATCTGAACAATCTGTCCAGTAATCTTCTAGATTAGGGAGGTGAAAGAAAGACATCCTGAGATTGTTGGAAATGAATCCTTTAAGATCAAAACAAGTCCTATTCTTGAAAGAATAGAAATTGAATGCAAAAATAGTTCTTTCAATATTTTGGGCATCCAGTAGTTTTACAGGTGTAATTACCCAAAGTAACGGGAATTGAATACCAGTTATATTTTTGTTTTTGTAGGTTTTGTGCCACATCAAGTTACCTACAAATCTCCACTAGAGCAATCTTATCACTAAAAACATTGGGAGTTTGAGAGGGGCTCCCTTAAAGCTTGCTAGCCTGATATAGGATAACTTTCTAAACTGAATGAAATGGTAGCTATAAATGGAGATCAATTGTTTAGCCTCTGCAGAAAACCTCTCAGTTGTGTTACATTCTAGGAGTCTGACAATATACATAGTGAAGGAATCATTGAATCTCCTAAAATGATGATTGTTGTTCTTTAGAGTCAATTGTGGGTAATACTCATATACTTTGGGGCATTCTTCTTACTATCTACTGGAGAGAGACCCAACCATACATTGTAAGCCCAAATAATAAACATCAAGTAAGAAGTCATGTGAAAGACCTTGGTCCTCTGCACATTAGCCAATTGTTCACTTAGGTTTTCACAAATGATTTCACCCCCATTTAAGCTTTGCTTTCCTTCGTGTATGATATTTAGGTATGAGCACATCCAAAAATGAAATTCATTTGTTGAAGGAAGTCCCATTATTCTAGCTAAAAGAGTGATGATGTCTAAAAGTTCTTCCTTGAAGTCACTTCTATATAAAGTTCCCTTCTTTGGGGCCTTGAACCATGACTTAACCACCATGTGCTTATAATTCTTAGGTTACTGGTCAAAAATATGTTGGGCTTATGCCAAAGTGAGAACATTTACATATTCAACTACTTGTGATTCCAAAGGTAGTATTGATACATCCCACATCCACTTGGTAATCACCTTACCTTGGGGTCCATGATTTCTTTCATGTGTGGGTGAAATAGGAACCACGAGTCAAAACCGTGTTTTCACATTGGACTAATATCGGGAATCCTCTAGCATATGTTATTTCACAATCCTTGAGGAATTGAGCCACAGGAGTGGGATTAACATTATTAATTTGCACCCGAAATCATCGAAGTCTAGATGTTGCACATCGGTATCCCCTATGTTGGATATGGAAGTCTCAAAATAAAAATAATGTTAGTGGCCCTTAAAATAGATCTTCATGATAGGTAATGAGCTGAGAAACTCACACTCAACAGACATAGGGAAGCTAAGAAAATGGCTTTGGGGAGCTGATTTTCAATAGGGAAAGAGGTGAAATTAACTCAAAGTTCTTACAAAATGCTCAAACTACTAACCTTAGCTGCAGGATGGAAAACAAACTCTCTTGGGACACAATGCACTTTGAAAATTTTAAAATGCTGGAGAAAATATCATGCTACTGGTTGAAAATGGATCTCGAGAGATGCGGGGACAAAATGCACAAAAATTGCCTATAATTTGGAATGGTTAAAATGACCCATTTTCCCTATTTATATATTACACGCTTAGAGGAGGTCGGTGTGATGTATTAAATGAAGCGATTTAGTGATCTCAGAAACAAGATACTTGAAATGCCGAAACACTCTTATAAATTTTGGATATGACAGAAGAATGAAACACAACATGGGACTTTCGGGACATGAAAGGCCAAAATATCCGTAGTACAAGGAAAATATTTATAGTGCAGAAAATGCGGGTTTGTGGGGAACTAGAGGTCGGGCTGCACTTGGGACATACGGGACATGGAAATATGAAAGTTTCCCAATGCCTTAATTTCCAAATAGAAAGTCGGTAAGTTGGGTGAAAGGTGCACGGAAGACACTTGGGACATTGGGACATGAGTTCTTCGTCGACCCAAAAGTCCGTGACGTGAAGGGGACTTAGAAAATTATGAAGTGATTTTGCGGGCAAGAGATACTTGCGGGGAAAGTGGAATTGTGGAGAACTAGCTATTAGTGGGAAATCACAACATCCCAAAATGAGTTATGGATCTACTTTTCTAAGGCAGGGTTATTTGGTGTGATTGCATAACATTGAACTTTCCCTAAGGTGTGTGACCTTGAAAAAGTGGGAAAGCTCTCTAGATTAAAGGATAGTTCCTATTCCTAAACTACCTGCCACGAGCTACTCCAGTGCAGGCAAACTAAATCTAACCTAATCTAACCATTCCAAGGAACCAAGGAGAGAGAAAGATGTAAAAAATAGAGCCTACACTAAAGCGGTGATACACCAACAAAGGAAGCGAGATATTCTGTTGAGGGAGAAAGAAACAAAAAAATGGAGATGAGGGAAGTCAGATAGAAATAACAAGGCCTAGATCTTCAAATTCGCTATTAAACTCCATGAAACTCAACATCCTGCACCTACAAATGTGAAATACATGCATAAAAAAATAAATTTGGAAAGGAGAGGCACGAAGAAACAACAAAACGATGCAAAGGGTTGAAGAACACCACAAAAACACGTTTTTATTGCTCTAGAAGGTGCACAGACCATTACATTTCTGGAATAGAGGCACAAATACATTTTCTAGGTGTAGGAGAAGGTTTGCTGCTCAAAAATGACATCAAGAAAATATTTTGACAGAGTTTCTCTATGCCCAGAATGTCTCTCCTTTCCAAAATGAGAAGTGTTACAATATATAGAAAGAATAAGAGAGAGAGAAGAGGGAAAAATCGAATCTTGCTCCAACCACCATGAGATACTACCGACACTAAAATTTTCCTCCGTAATTTCTATTTCATTAATGTATGTATTAGGAATAGGATGTTGTTAAGTGTAATTAGTAGTAGCGTCGATAGAAGACAATGGCGCCGCCAAGATTGACGCCACCAATAATGTATAGTACGATAATAGTCAAAAGTACAATAGGAATGTTGTGGTAAAAAGTAAATATTTATCGTAAGTAGTCCAAAGAATGTTAAAATGTCAAAGTTGGGATAAGTAGAGAAGTAGGGTCTACATGATTAGGAATTAGAAATATTATATTTGTAATAAGGACAAAGAGTGATGTCATAAATATTTTGTATATTTTATTTGTGGAAAAGTCTAAAAAGGTGGAACCCATGTGAGATGATAAGGTTTATCTTCTTAAAGATAAGCCTACATGTAAAGGCAAGAGTTTAGGCATGGAATATGATTGGCAGAAGAGATTTCCTATCCTATCTTAGAGATAAGGTGGATAATCCTAAATTCCTATAAATAAAGAGGCCACCCCCCCTCATTTAGCATAGATAGAAGTAGTGAGAAATATTGTATGAGTAAGTGTGTAAAGGAAGCCATCATTTTTGAAGGTGTGTTAAAGAAGCCATTAAGAGGTGTAAATGTGAAGTTTCTCCCATAGTATTGGTGGAATGCAAGTGAATTCAAGTAACACTTGAAGTACCTCATGGGTGAGATTGTAACAATTTCGTGTTAATATTATAATTTACTCGATATTTCGATTTATCATCATTCCTTCTTATCATAGTCTATGATATTCTTGTGTTATGTTTATTGTTGTGTTTCCAGATTACATCCACCAAACTAAAAGTTGTGCATTAGTTAATAATCATAGCGAGGAGTTCCCGGTGAAGAATTATCATAGTGCCGGATTGGTAATGACATTTTGGCGCCGTTCTGGGGACCATTCCTCGATTGGTAGATTTTCTGGAGAGATATTCCCACTTAGTTAAAAATCACTTGGAGGGTAACCTTGTTTTTACTATGCATAGTAGTTACCATGGTAAAGTCACTTTTTACCGTGAATAGTATTTACTGCAGTAAAGTCACTTTTTACCGTGAATAGTATTTACCGCAGTAACTTCACTTTTTACCGTGAATAGTGTTTACCACAAGAAAGTCGGGCTTTTACCGCATGAAGAAATCAAGTTTTACCATAGTTTACCATGGTCATTTCTATTTTACTGTAGAAAGGTGTAAATTCACTTTCTATTATAGTGATTCCAATTATTTGTGCACATAAGTCTTATTGATTGTACTTGTGGGTTGGTATTTCATTGTGGTTACTTTTGAAAATGGGGAAGATTCTTGTTTTTTAGCCCAATCTAATGAAGATGCTTCCTCTTTCATTCAAGAATTTAAACGATCTTGTATTTGTAATGGCCTTATAAGAAGGGAACAATGGACTGAATTTTTCCCTACCTTTTTGGATGGTTCAGCCCTTAGGTGGTTTGAAACACTAGGTGATAATGTGAAAAACTCGTGGGATTTATTAACTGAAAGTTTTCTTGAAGAATTTGGTGAAAAACAGAAATATGCAGATCTCATGATCGATATCACAAAGCTATCCCAAGGAGAGAAGGAGAAGATAAGGGATTATCATGCTCGTGTTCTAGAGCTAAGGAGGAAGCTTGATGCCCAGATCCAGGAGGAAGGATTAGCGGATGGGTTGATGAATGGCATGGATAATCTCCTCTCGTAAGCACTTCATTCTTGGGATGAAACCAGAGATCGACAACGAGTGAAGTATGACCGCCAAATACCATTGAACATGCAAAGGAGATTGCAAGAAGGCAAGAAGAAAGCATGGAAGAGGAGCCCAAAGAAATTGTTGCTAAGGTAGAGCCTACACCAACACCTTTGGTCCAAAATCCACAACCACTCTCAGTGAGAAAAAATATTTCTCCTAGTACATCTACTGAGTATGAAGATCTGCTCAAGAAGATGGGTCAGTTAACTATTAATCTTCTTCAAGGAAAGGAATTTAGTTCTCAGGGAGGAGATAGAGGTCCAAAAAGAAATATTTCTGAAGTTGTCTATTATGGTTGTTATAAAAGGGTCATTATAAGTATAATTTTCCGATAGAGCTTATACATCCGGTACAAGAGATAATGATAAAGGAAAAGCACTGTGAATTCTTTTGATGTAGTAGATAAGAGCATAAATAATGAAGTAGATGTGTTTGTAACAAAAGAAAGAAAGAAAAAGATAACCAAGATGGAAATGATCCTAAGAAGATGAAAGGAGACACTAGTAAGAAACATAGGAGAAGAAAGTTGGGTGTGCAGGATTTTCTCGATTTCACAGGATAAGGATCATACTCTATCTTAGAAGATCTGTCCAAAAGGCCTCGCAAATATTACATGTGGTCAACTCTTGGCTATGTCTTCGAGAAGAGGCGGGAGCCGTGAAGTGGACTCAATGCTCGACAAAGGAAGGAGGTTGAGGTACCTGCTTTGGAGGCAGAGGCGGATCCCTACGCTTCACAAGCCGAGGTATTATGTAATGGTATTTCAATTCATGATGTCTTAGTTGATGGAGGTGTTGTAGTTAATGTAATGACCGAGTCTCAGTAATGAATATGTTGGGTTTAAAATTGATCGCCCTCAACACTTATGTTAAGGTCATTAAATAAGGGAAAAACTAAACCGAAGGTGTAGTTTCAAATGTGGCAATATCTCATTATGGGTGTTGTATGTGTGGTAAACTTTCGTGATGAAAAATAGTAATGTTGCGTACCCAATGTTGTTGGGAAGACCATGGCTAAGGAGAGTTCATGCAAGAAACTATTGAAATGAAGGCTTCATGACACTTGGACGTGGTAGAGAGAGGGTGAAAATAAACGTGATCCCTTGGCATCATAAGGCGAACCTCGCCGATTCAAGTGATGAAACCGATGATTGACATCTTCGATTACTCTAGTACCAAAGGTGAAGTGGACACCGAAGATGAAGAAAGTGAGGTTGATGTTTCAGTCATGGATATCCTTCTAGTCACACCAACTCATGAGCCCATAGAATTATCTAAAGAAGAAATTGAGGATCGTCTCTACAAATAAAGATTGGTGATGCTTTGTGATGGAGAGTGAGAAGGAATCCTACCTCCAAATTCTTTCAAGGTATATACACATATTCACTTTTGATTACAAGGAACTTCACAAGTAAGTTGGGTAGAACATTTTATTGAGCTAGTAGATGGTGTTAAGCCCATAAAGCAAATGCCATATAGAATGAATCCATATTTTTACAAGACTGTAAAAGAAGAAATAGATAAGTTGCTTGATACAGATTCATATTTGTTGTGGAGAATTCATAATGGGTTTCTCCATTGTGATCTCAATAAAAAGAATGGGAAGCTACGCATTTGTGTTGACTACAGGAAGCTCAATAAGGCAACAAAGGAGGATCATTACCCTCTTCCATTCTCGATTAGATCTTGGACAAAGTAGTGGCTAGGAGTGCTATAGTTTTGTGATGGATATAGCAGAGATACAACCAAGTTCGTATATCGGAGAAAGATCACCAAGACCACGTTCGCCACTCCTTGGGAACGTTTGCTTATAGAGTTATGCCTTTTGGGTTGTGTACTGCTCTAGCAACATTCCAACATTTGATGAATAGGGTGTTCGAACCGTACATTGGGAACTTCATTAGAGTATTTCGGATGATTTTTGCATCTATGGGAGCAAGATGGACCACCGCACTAGATGGAGATAGCATTTCAAAGGTTAGATGAAGCACAAGCCTCACTAAACCCTAAAAGTGTGTCTTTGATGTTCTAAAGGCATTTTGTTAGGGCATGTTGTATCCAGAGATGGTATTGTACGATCCCGATAAAGTTTCAAAATCAAAGAGTTACCATTTCCCACAATATGTCACTTCGGTTCCGAGCGGATCAATCAAATCGGATCTGGTAGTTGAAGAGCAAGAAGATCCTGCATTAAAGGCCCGAAGATGTTTTCTCAAATTTTCACCTACTAGGGCCCAAAAAATGATTTTTTATCTTTCCATGGCGTAGAGGACATCGAGACATTTCCAATGGTGTAAGATTTGCAATATTTCAAGCCTTGAGTCGAAAGATATGCCCCTTTAAAGTTTGTGTCAAGTCCATACAAATGGGTGGGAAAACAATTTGAAAATTGGTCTCCCTTTACATATGGGACACACAGCAACCAGATTAGGGCAAAAATCGGGTTCATGGGTCTCGTAATTTATCCTTTTCCCTTTTTCAACAAAAAATGCAAAACTCAAAAAAGCCCCATGGCCCCGCTGCTCCACTTGGACACATGGAGCCTTGTCGCTTGTTCAAGCCTCTCCTTTTGGATTTTAACTTTGGAGAAGTGCCGCGTTGACACGTGGCTCTCTCCACTGTCTCCTCCATACTTAGTCAATTTTTGGACTCTTTCTAAACTGTTTTGAGCCCAAGACTTCGAATCTTCACCGTTTCTTCTTCTCGAGCCTCTGGTTCTTCTGACACTGCTCGGCCTCCTTCCCCGACCCTTCCTTTTTTATTTTAGAGCCTGCCCGAGTCTGTCAAATAGATTTAAGACACAGATTCACGCGATAGAGCCGTTTCTTCTCTTTCTTCTCACACAAGGTCATTTAAACTTTTACAGCCCCACCATTCCATTGTAGAGTCCCTCTGTAACCATTTTTAAGATTTAAACGTTTTTTCTTTGATTCTTTCCATGTGGGGTCGTGATTGACCCAATATTTTTCCTAGGGGTGAAATATGGATAACCGTTTGGCGACTCATGGGAACATCTAGCCTACTAGATGAAGAGACCAATGGCCTTGAAGCATCCATTGGGCATGGAGTCTACCTGATAAACATGAAACTAATCTGAACTTTTGAAGATCTGATCCCTGAGCCACTACGAGCTTGACTGTATGCCTTTTCTATGTTTTTTCTAACCCTAAGTTTGCACTCTCAATTTTCATAAGGAAATCTTGGAAATGGAATTTCTGAGAGTAAAAAATTATCTTAACTCTAGGGCTTTCATCTGTCCTTAAAATGGACTATTTAGAAACAAATTTAGTTGCTCTGCATTTTTTTTCTTTGAAGATGAAAACTATTACAGGTAACTATGCATTTCCCTTCTATGAATATTGAAGAGCTTGGATTTATGCACCTTTGGAGCAATGCGAACAAAACTTATATACAGAGACCAAATCATACATGCCTCAAATGAGACATGCAGAGTGTGCATAAGCACTTCTTCTGCTGAAAGCAAAATCTACTCCTACTCCTAAACTAACTAGAGGGAAAGAATGCTAAACAAATCCTGCAACTGACAGAGAGAAGTAGCTTCCTTTTCTTGAGAGAGGCAACCATGCAAATGGTTTGACACTAAATATAGCTACCTGTATGAGTGAAAAAGTGGCTATAAGCCTGTCCTCCACCCAAATCATCAAGGTATCAACATTAATGAAAAATACCTCCTCAAGCTGACTTGCATTGGACTCTTGAAGGTATTGATGGTGACCGTTAGTACTTTGGTACTCATCCTCATGCCCTGAAGTAGGCATGACTAGTTTTGGCTTCTCCCTTGGCTCTAATGAAGCCAAGTACCTGATTGGGCACAGCCTAATCCTTTGAATGTGCCCCTTGTTCTGAGCTTCAACTCAAAGAATGGAGTTTTCTCTTGGACCTTCTTGGATGAATGGCATGAGAGAGATGATGACATCCTCCTACCTTTTGCCTTCCTCCTCTTTTGAAGAACATGGAAGATGAAGATCTTCCAACCTTGGTTCCAGAGGGCCATTATGGAGTGCAGGATTTTGCACTTGAATATTATCCTTCATGGCAGCAGGTTCATGTGCATGGAAGATGGATGGAGGAGCAAATGATGTAATCTCCATGGGATCCTCTTCATCAAAGCAATCTCTCAAGTCGATGCATAGTCTGCCTCCTTGTTGTCTTGCTGCAAGTGCTCTACCTCCTTCATGGTGTCCTCTTGATCTGCAACTTGCTCACCATGGTTTCTCTCTTCCTCAAACATGAAGTTTGAGAGATCAAACTCTTCTTCAACATCATAGAGATTAAAGGGGATGAAGTGGGAGGAAGAACTGAAGGTTCCCATGTAGCCTGCTCCACACTTAGAGCCTCTGAAACTATATGGTCCTCCTCCATCATGGGTTCATCAATCAAATTAGGCCCTTGAAATGAAAGCAAAAAATCTTTAATGATGCCTTCTTCATTGAGTGGCCTCAACACTAGATTTGATCTCTCCCATCTGCTCCTCTTCAATGGGACTTGGGACTAATTGTTCCTCCTCTTGTTCTTGCTCTTCTTTTGCTGTAAATTGACCCTCACCATCACTAGTTCTTCAATCTTGACCTCTTCTATTGATTGACCATCAAGGGGATCTTTGTAAACCCAAATTTGGTAGCCCAACTCTTCAGATTGTCTGTCATTTCTTTTCTGTTGGGCTCCTCTTCTTGTTGTTCTCCTTGACTAGATTCTTGAGTCTCTTCCCAACATGGGCTTAGGAAAGCAAGAGGAGTGGCAGGTTGGGGTTCAACCATCTTTGCAATTGTTTGTGGTGGGAAGGGAGGTGCAACTTCTTGTTTGTTTGGAGGGGATGACTGTTTGGAAGGGAAAAGGATAGAAGAATTGAGATGAGGTGGAAGACTAGGAGATGGAGAAATGAAATCAACACTTGGGGCAACAAGTGAGGGGCTTGACTCTTGCCTCTGCTGAAATGATAAAGATTGAGGAAGAGACAATGAAAGACAGGAGCTGGTGATTGACTTACCCATTGACAAGGTTGTCTCACACTTTTCTCATAAGCTTCAATGTCCTCAATCCACTTGTGTAAGCTGAGGTAATACTTCAACCATGAAGTCAAGCTTCTCTTGAGGGCTGTAATGTCTTGGAAAAGGGCCTTCCCATGGACAAGGTGCCCTGCAACCAATATTGAATGCCTTCATTTGTGCTATGCCCTTGACTGAACCATGCCAACCTCCATTTTTTGGATCTTCTCCAGCAGACCAACATCTTCCATTTGGTTGTTTTCATTATATGCATATCCATGTTCCTGATAAGCTTCATGGCCAAACTGGTTTTGGCATTGCTGTGGATAGGTATAGTGATTTTGAATCTGCTCATAATGCTGATTTGGAGGAGTTGTGAAAAGCATTGGAGGTGGAATGTACTACTGTTGCTGTAAGTGTGAGTTCCATGAAGGGAATGAAGTCATGATTGCACAACCTCATGGAATGGGAGAAAATGAAAGAGATGGAAGAAGAAATTTGTGAAAATGAGTGGAAATTGGATGGAAAAGGTCTGCAACTTAGACAATGGGTTTTTGACCAGATAGAGACACCAGATATGTTTACATGTGCCTCAAAAGGCTGAATCCCACCAAGAACACATCAACTTGATGAAATAAAGTGAAGACCTTTGGTCCCACCGAGCATGCCAAAAATGTTAGTGCGAAATCACAACACCCCCAAATGAGTTATGGATCTGCTTTTCTAAGGCAGGTCATTTGGTGTGATTGCATAACATTGAACTTTCCCCAAGGTGTGGGACCTTGCAAAAGTGGGAAATCTCTCTAGATTAAAGGCTAGTTCCTATTCCTAAACTACCTGCCACGAGCTACTCCAATGCAGGAAAACTAAATCTAACCTAATCTAACCATTCCAAGGAACCAAGGAGAGAGAAAGAGGGAAAAAAGAGCCTACACTAAAGCGGTGATACACCAGCAAAGGAAGTGAGATATTTTGTTGAGGGAGAAAGAAACAAAAAATGGATACGAGGGAAGTCGAAATAACACGGCCCAGATCTTCAAATTTTGTAATGAGACTTCTCTTTCTCTCTCATGGATTAAATGTATATTACATGTGTGTTACCACCTTGCTGGATGAAAAATAATGTTAATGTGAACTATGAAAGTGTGGTGGAGTTTCATCATCTTGTGATGTTGTATATGCATATCAATGTGATGGGTGCTAAATGGTGGTTCCGTAAATATTTTATTTTACCGTGTTGTTGCCACTAAATTATGATGTATCATGATGTATGTCACCATGTTGTTTTATAATTGTATATATGTACTAACATTAATCACTTTATTTGTCATATATGTGTTCATGTGTTATATGATAAAATGCGTGTCATGAATAAAGGTAAAATGGTGATCGTATGGTCCCTATTGATTTGTTCTTGCATTTTTGGTGCATTGTGTGGAAGTGTTATGTGTTGCAATCCATGCAACATGGTTATTTTATACCTTATAATTTCACCATGTGTAATATGCCATAGATATTGTTCATATACATCATTGTGCTAGTAATGTGTTATGTGTTATGTTTTGTACCTTACAGTAACCAACCCTAAGGGAAGAAATCGTAAAAGTGTATGTATAGAGAGAGGAGGCGTGAACCAGGTATTCATAACCTTGAGCCAAGTATGAGTTTGTAAGTGGAGTATCATGTAGACTGAAAACCCACTCTATCTATTTGGTATACTTCGAGCTTGCTTAATATATTGTGGATGTGCACCACCTTAAGCTTAGCTTATGAAAACTTGATTCCCTACTCTTTTTATGGGGGTTTTCCATTGAACAATCTTATGTGATACTAACTATGTGGATCCTTGTATGTATTATTAGGATATATATGGAGATATGCTCATTTATGTTATATGTACTTTTGCGAGCTAATGTTCAATATCTAAGTGTTAGCAACTCGATGAGTACCCCTTTAGTGGCCATCAAAACTCCATGTAGTGATCGTAATGCGATATTTCTATTTTCCTATTTTATTCTTAAATTGATCATTTTCTCTTTTCTTGTAAGAAACAACAGTTATGTTGATTGATGTATTCTTAAATTTTGGGAATTTAGCCTTATTTTGTGCTTACAAGAGGCCTTTGCATTACTGCAGATATTTAGCCATTTGTTTTTCCTAGTTTAAAATTTTATTTTGGAGTTTGTAAGTTTTCGTGCCTAGGCCAAGGCTTGGGATTTAATGCCCTTGGCGATTCAAATTGATTTTTATGTTGGTTCTATTGTTTTGATGTGATGGATTAGGGTCATGGGATTCACCATGGAGTGGTTGGACCTATGGACCCAATTTTTATATGGGGGTACACCCCAAGGGGGTCATGGGGCTATGTAGCTTTAGAGCTACAAGTTACTATGCCACTTGGATGTAGGTTACAAGCTCTATGTGCCTAGGGCCATAGGGTGACTTGGCCTTATTGAATGAAGAGATAAGTAAATGGGACTCTTAATGAGTGACCTGAATTGGATTTGGTATTATGGATTCTTATAT
Source organism: Taxus wallichiana var. yunnanensis (assembly GCA_018340775.1). NCBI lineage: Eukaryota > Viridiplantae > Streptophyta > Pinopsida > Cupressales > Taxaceae > Taxus > Taxus wallichiana. The sequence continues at coordinate 689,032,454 of CM031239.1, forward strand.
TCAAGTGATAGAACTCTTTGGTGATTGACCCGACATTGCTTTAACACTATGATTCTTACATTATGATGATGGGTATCTTTGGTGAGTGACCCAACCTAGTTTTTGTATTATGGTTCTTATATTCAGGTGATGGGGATCTTTGGTGAGTGACCCAACCTAGTTTTGGCACTACGATTATTTTCTCTATTGGAGGCATATGGAGCTATTTTGACAGGCTTATGGAAGTATGAGAGGCATATGGAGTTGGTATGTGTGATTAATGTGTTAATCTTGTGAGTTTTGTTTGATTTGTGATGTTGAGGTTTGATACTTCCTCATCATTGACATTTTCTATTGGATCTCATATCATTATTGTGGGGTTATAGTCGCGGCTTCAAGTCATGTAAAACTTGTGTATACGTATTTAATGATGACTTATTTTATGTTAGGCATGTGTTTTGTATTTGATTTATTCCCAGGTCATGTTTGTTGAGTTCTATGTTGGGTGTACCATTATTTTCTTCCCCATGGTTGGGATGGAAGTCTTGTTGTGGTACAATCGTGAAAATGTGTTAAAAAAGTGTTTTGTGGGTTACTAGTGTTGTGTTTTAGACCTTGTGTGAAATTATGATGTTAAGTGTTTTGGGAAACCTAATGGAAATTTAAATTTGAAATTCTTAACAAGTGTCAACATTGTGAACATTGAACAAGTAAATGGTGCAGTCAATAAAACAAATAAATTTTGAATACACTTATGAGAAAACACAAGTGAACATGTTACAAAACAATTATCAAATTTAGATTTGAATTCACTATGGATTTGAAATGTTGAACAATGAAATCTTATGAGTTTTGAAAATGATAAAATGTATTAAGGGAAAGATGAGTTGATCAATAAATTAGAGAACTACCAATATTCACAGAATATAAATAATTGAGAATATTATAGATGTTATTGTTCATTGAGTTCACATTGTCGCGCCAATACCCCTCTTTTGTAGCAACAAGATTTGAAGGGTTATTCCAAAATCATAAGTTCCTCTTCTTACTTTATGGTGTGTTGCATCGAGGATGGTGATTTTATGTGAGGGGGAATATGTAATGCCCATGCCTACCCATTGTTGACTAGAAGATGTAAACAAAATAACATCGGAATTTGTTCCCTCATTTCAAGTGTTGAACAATCATAAAACCTTTTGACAAGGAAGATACAAGTCTGAAGTATTAGATTTTGTGGAAAATGATGCATGGCTCCTAATTGGGTGTGAATCCCCTAGTCTAAAATTGTAGGTCTAGGGTGGTCAGATTAGAGATAAACTTTGTTGCAGGGTGTCATTGTAACGCTTTCATGTAGTTGCTTAGAAATTATAGTAATTAGTTCAGGGGGACTTAAAAACATTCAATCAAAATTTTTGACATGTGTAAAGTTAAATTCCTCATCCTTTGTCAACATCCTCCCATGTCGTACCAAAATGGGAGGTTTGGATCATAATATGGACATCCTTATTTTTTTTTTTTATTATTCTTTCCATGTTATTTATGTCTGCATCCATATGGGAATTATCGAATAGGTTACATAGATTATTTTACAGATATTTCAAGGGAATTACAACCTCTTGAAAAGAACCCAATTTAGTAAGCTTCGGTTTTGTTTTTTTCTAGGTTTGGGTGTCTAGATTCCAAGATATCATCATTTTACTAGTTAGATAGATAGTGATTGTGTCCATTTTCTCAAGCTAACAAGATGTAGGGGATGAGTTAGATTGTCAAAAATAGTTGGAACAAGCATTGAAGCTTACTCTTGGTTCTAACAGTGAATGACATGTGCATTGTTATTTATTTATTTCTGCACTATTGAATGGATGGGACCCTAGAAGAGGCATGTGGACTATTATAATTTTTTTAAATAAATGTGGTTGTTTGGACATTAATGATTGTTGTAGGCGTACAACATGTATTTATTTTTTTAGGTGTGGAAAAATTTATGAAAATTTATTTAAAAGGTTTTATGTCATCCTCCACAATCTCTAACAACCTTTTTAATTCCTAAGTGAAGCTTGGATCTTTAGAATAGGTTCTGCATATTCAACAAAGGAATGTAGATAAGGGGAAAATTGTCATAAGCTGCAGCTTTAAACTCCCTTATCGGACATATTTGTAAATGTGTTTAGATATTGTATAAAAAACCAAGAAACGATCGATATCCTTCAAATCATTGAAGGTTGGGAATTTCCAATGTTCTTAGTTGTTAGATCCTGAAAATGCAGAATGTGGTTTCTAAATGATAAAAATGATTTCATTAAAAATATGTTGGATACCTGCACAAAAATTTCTCTTTAATATGCATGCAAAACATGGACGTATAGACAATGCATGTGAACCATTTGTCAAAATACCACAAAAAAGAGACGCATGGACAACAATGGATGTACGATTATACACAAAATGATCCTTTTGAAAAGGATTTGGAGATTTTAAGAAAATACGATCGGAGGGTGTAAAGTAAGACTCAACAACCATAAATTCCAAACATGAAGGCTTTGTAATGAATGTTAATTGTTTGATGAAATTTTTAACAAGCCCATAAGTCAAGGTTAAACACCTCTCCTTCTCTACCTCTTTAGAAACATGAATGGAATTAATCCTCTCCCTCTTTGGTGTTGCTTTCATGTAATGCTAGTATATCAAAGATTTCAAGTTTTTTAATTAAAAAAATCAAAACACTTATTTGTAATGTTATGTTGGTATGCTTAAACCCTTACCCCGCGAGAGTAGATTTTTCCCTTCTTGATAACATTAGCCAAGTCATGGAGACATTTGATTTGATATAAAACATTATCTAATCTATGATATGGAGTCTTGTTAGTGCAAAATCACAGCACCCTTGAATGTCTGCAACTCGATGGGTTGAGACTCTCAGTGTGATAGCATAACATGGAGCTTTTCCCAAAGTGTGGGAATTTGCAATCAGGAAAAGCTCTCCAGATGAAGGCTAGTTCCTATTCCTCTATTCAGAGCACACGTTCATATTGGCAGAGAGATCTATTCCAAAACCTACTCTAACTTGCCAAGGAGACAGGGGTTGAGAAAAATACAAAAATATAAATTTAAACTAACGAGGTGATGCACCAAAGGAATATTGAACATTGCTCTGCTTGTTAAACATGGACCATTAGAATGCAATACAAATAACATGCACATATAACCTGAGTTGCAATGAAAGATCAGAAGGATGCAATGAACGTAAGAGAGGGTTGAAAATCACCCAAAACTTGTGTTATTGCTCCCAAGATTTGATACAATGCATTACAATGGCCAAGAGGCAAAAACTCACATTACAATTTTAATGGAAGGTTCAAACTCCACAAATTCACCTGTAGAACAGAGAAAAGGGGAGGCACAAAACCAAAATGTCCAAAGTTTACAATGAGTCAAGCTCCTACATTTATAGATGAAGCTAAGAGAGGAGAAAAGAAGAAGGTGGGAAAACTAACTCGAAAGCTCAACTACCAGCCATGAATGCCCTGCAAATCGCCACAACTGCCTAATCTGGTTCTCCATGTCTGTTTGGTGAGTTAGAGAAGAAAACATGGAGGATCAAATCCAGTGTAGTTCTCAAAGCAATCATATCTTATATTAATGGCATAAAATATATTTTTCACCCACCAAATCCATTCGGTTCTCTATGATTTGGTGTGTTGGAGAAGGAAGAAAGGTAGATTGAATAAAATCTAATCTGGTAAAGCAATCAGATCTCACATTAATAGCTTGAAAGACATTTTCCTGATTTTCACTCACCAAATTCAAGTAAAAATGATTTTTTATCTTCCATGGCATAGAGGATGTCGATCCCTTTCCAAAAAGTCCTCTCTTTCATAAAACCGAGCTTCCAGTCAAAAGATATGGCCATCTGAAGATTCTGTGCAAAAATGGCGAAAATGCATTTTTTTCAAAGCGGATCCACGGCCCCGAAATTCGCTTTTGCACCTTTTGTAAAAAACGAAAAAAATTCCAAAAACCCCCGCACCTCGTAGGCCCAAAATTCGCTTTACGCACATAAGCTCGGCGGGCTCAAAATTCCAATTACGCTATAAAAGGCTCCGCGCCCAAAATTGAAATTGCGCCTTTTGCGCAAAAAATGCAAAAGTGCAAAAGTCTCTCTCAAGTTCGCAACCTCGCCACTTCACTTTTTTCAATGGTAAAAAAAATCCTTGTGGGCTCGCAGGCCCGTGCCTTCAAACCGCACCATTTACAAAATTTATAAAAAACTCAAAGTTTCCCCAACGACCCGCTTACCCACAACTGACAAAGACCTGACACATGGCTCCTTCTGGTCCCGGTGGAAGTGCAGCTCAATTTCTTGCTTTTAACCCTTTTTTCCAAGAATGTAATTTTTCCTCCGACGGCCCGTGAGTTCATAACTTCCCTTGGGTGAAAAATCCTTCCTAGGCCTGGGCCGTCCGTCTGTCATCACCAATCCGCATTATGATAATTCTTCACCGTGAACTCCAATATACTTATTTTGGTGTGGGGTAGTTAGAAGTGGACCTACAATGTATATTCCCCATTTTTCAAAGGGACCAAGTGGAAGAATAGGGCATAATGGAGCTGATGAAGTCTTACGGTTACCATGTGTTTGAAAAATATCACATGTCTTACAATAATTATAACAATCTCTAAAAAGAGTGGGCCAATGATAACCTGTATCCAAGATCCTTCTTGTTGTAAGTTGTCCAGAGAAGTGTCCTCCACATGTACCATTGTGGAATTCTTCTATCAACTCCTTCCCTTGATCATGTCCAACTACCCTCTTGTATTGTCCATCAGGTCCTATTCGAAATAATACTCCATGTAGAATAGAATATGGACGACTGGCTTGAGTAATCTTCCTCTTAGTCTTTGCATTGGCACCATCAGGAAACTTGAATTCATTTAGATAATTCCAAATATCTATGTATTCACTAGGGATTGTGTCAAGAGATAACAATGTTGCATATGGGAAATCATCATTATCACAAGGCAATCCTAAACCATCATAGGCTCGAGAAAGTGCATCTGTATTGACATGCTTCTTTCCTGGCCTATCTATAATATCAAATTCAAATTCTTGTAGCAAAATTATCCATCTTGCTATCCTCCCTGATGGGTTAGGCTTATTGAAAATATATTTTAGAGCCTGATGATCTGTTACAACTATAAATTTCTGCCCTAGCAAGTAATTTCTAAACTTCTTTACAACAAAAATGATAGCTAGAGCCTCTTTTTCAGTTATAATATAATTTACCTCAGCACTACTCATTTGTTTGCTCCCAAAGTAAACTGGATGATCATTCCCATTTTCATCCTTTTGGCTCAGAGTACTTCCTAGTGCTGCATCTGAGGCATCAGTATACACAATGAATGGCTTGCTCCAATCTAGATTCTTTAAAACAGGTGAAGACACCAGGGCTTCCTTCAGTTGTTCAAAAGCTTCATGTGCCTTATTTCCTGGTTCATAAGTAACATCCTTCTTCAAGAACTAGGTTAGTGGCTGTGTAATCTTTGAGAAATTCTTGATGAACCTTCTATAGTAACCCACATGGCCTAAAAATGATCTCAACTTACTTCTATTCATAGGAAATGGTAACTCTTTGATTTTTGAAACTTTATCGAATCGCACAATACCATCTCTCGGATACAACATGCCCTAACAAAACACCTTTAGAACATCTAAAGACACACTTTGTAGGGTTTAGTGAAGGCTTGTGCTTTCATCTAACCTTTGAAATTCTATCTCCATCTCAGTGCAGGTGGTCCATCTTGCTCCCATAGATGCAAAAATCATCCGAAATACTCGATGAAGTTCCCAATGTAGGGTTCGAACACCCCATTCATCAAATGCTTTGGAACGTTCTTTGAGCATTACACAACCCAAAAGGCATAACTCTATAAGAAAACGTTCCCCAAGGAGTGGTGAACGTGGTCTTCAACTGATCTTTCTCCGATATACGAACTTGGTTGTATCCGCTTATATCCATCAAAGAAAACTATAGTACTCCCCGGCCAGCTACTTCGCCCAAGATCTGATCTGAGAATGGAAGAGGGTAATGATCCTTCTTTGTTGCCTTATTGAGCTTCCTATAGTCAACACAAATGTGTAGCTTCCCATTTTTTTATTGAGAGCACAATGGGAGAAACCCATTCTGAATTCTCCACAACAAATATGAATCCTGCATCAAACAACTTATCTATTTCTTCTTTTACAGTCTTGGAAAAATTAGGATTCATTCTATATGGCATTTGCTTTATGGGCTTAGCACCATCTACCAGCTTAATAGAATGTTCTACCCAACTTACTTGACGGAGTTCCTTGTAATCAAAAGTGAATATGTGTATGTACCTTCGAAAGAGCTAGAGGTAGGATTCCTTCTCACTCTCCATCACAGCATCACCAATCTTTATTTTCTGGAGACGATCCTCAATTTATTCTTTAGATAATTCTATGGGCTCATGAGTTGGTGTGACTGGAAGGATATCCATGACCGAAACATCAACCTCACTTTCTTCATCTTCGGTGTCCACTTCACTGGTACTAGAGTAATCAGAGGATGTCCAATCATTAGTTTCATCACTTGAATCGACAGGTTCTGCCTTATGATGCCGAGGGATCACATTTATTTTCACCCTCTCTCTACCACATCCAAGTGTCATGAAGCCTTCATTCCAGTAGTTTCTTGCATGAACTCTCCTTAGCCATGGTCTTCCCAACAACATTGGGTACACAACAGTACCATTTTTCATCACCTGAAAGTCTACCACACATACAACACCCATAACAGATATTGCCACATTTGAAACTACACCTTCTGGTTTAGTTTTTCCCTTATTTAATGACCTTAACATAAGTGTTGAGGGCGATCAATTTTTAAACCCAACATATTCATTACAGACTACCATTACATTAATCTGCACACACCTCCATCAACTAAGACATCATGAATTGAAATACCATTACATAATACCTCGGCTTATGGAGCGTAGGGATCCACCTCTGCCCCCAAACAGGGACCTCAACCTCCTTCCTTCGTTGAGCATTGAGTCCACTTCGCAACTCCCGCCTCTTCTCGAAGACAGAAAGAGTTGACCATATGTAATATTTGCAGCCCTTTTGGACAAATCTTCTAAGATAGAGTATAGTCCTTGTCCCTGTGAAATCAGAAAATCCCGCACACCCAACTTTCTTCTCCTATGTTTCTTACTAGTTTCTCCTTTCATCTTCTTAGGATCATTTCCATCTTGGTTATCTTTTTCTTTCTTTCTTTTTGTTACAAACACATCTACTTCATTATTTATGCTCTTATCTACTACATCAAAAGAATTCACAGGTGTTTTTCCTTTATCATTATCTCTTGTACTGGATGTAGAAGCTCTATCTGGACAATTATACTTATAATGACCCTTTTATAACAATCATAACAGACAACTTGAGAAATATTTCTTTTTGGACCTCTATCTCCTCCCCGAGAACTAAATTCTTTCCTCAAGAAGATTAATAGTTAACTGACCCATCTTCTTGAGCAGATCTTTATACTCAGTAGATGTACTAGGAGAAAGATTTGTGCTCACCGAGAGTGGTTGTGGATTCTGACCAAAGGTGTTGGTGTAGGCTCTACCTTAGCAACAATTCTTTGGGCTCCTCTTCCATGCTTTCTTCTTGCCTTCTTGCAATCTCCTTTGCTTGTTCAATGGTAGTTGGGCGGTCATACTTCACTCGTTGTCGATCTCTTGGTTTCATCCCAAGAATGAAGTGCTTACAGAGGAGATTATCCACGCCATTCATCAACCCATCCGCTAATCCTTCCTTCCGGATATGGGCATCAAGCTTCCTCCTTAGCTCTAGAACACGAGCATGATAATCCCTTATCTTCTCCTTCTCTCCTTGGGATAGCTTTGTGATATCGATCATGAGATCTGCATATTTCTATTGTTCACCAAATTCTTTAAGAAAACTTTCAGTTAATAAATCCCATGAGTTTTTCACATTATCACCTAGTGTTTCAAACCACCTAAGGGCTGAACCATCCAAAAAGGTAGGGAAAAATTTAGTTCATTGTTCCCTTCTTATAAGGCCATTACAAATACAAGATCATTTAAATTATTGAATGAAAGAGGAAGCATCTTTATTAGATTGGGCTGAAAAAATAGGAATCTTCCCCATTTTCAAAAGTAACCACAATGAAATACCAACCCACAAGTACAATCAACAAGACTTATGTGCACAAATAATTGGAATCACTATAATAGAAAGTGACTTTACACCTTTCTACAATAAAATAGAAATAACCACGGTAAACTATGGTAAAACTTGACTTACTACGGTAAAAACTGACTTTACTGTGGTAAACACTATTCATGGTAAAAGTGAAGTTACTGCGGTAAATACTATTCACGGTAAAAAGTGACTTTACTGCGGTAAATACTATTCACGGTAAAAAAGTGACTTTACCATGGTAACTACTATGCACAGTAAAAACAAGGTTACCCTCCAAATGATTTTTAACTAAGTGGGAATATCTCTCCAAAAAATCCACCAATCGAGGAATAGTCCCAGCAACGGAACCAAAATGTCATCACCAATCCTGACACTATGATAATTCTTCACCGAGAACTCCTCGTGCTATGATTATTAACTAATGCACAACTTTTAGTTTGGTGGATGTAATCTGGAAACACAACAATAAACATAACACAAGAATACCATAGACTATGATAAGAAGGAATGATGATAAATCTGAAATATCAGAGTAAATTATAATATTAACATGAAATTATTACAATCTCACCCATGAGGTACTTCAAGTGTTACTGACTTCACTTGCATTCCACCAATACTATGGGAGAAACTTCACATTTACACCTCTTAATGGCTTCTTTAACACACCTTCAAAAATGATGGCTTCCTTTACACACTTACTCATACAATATTTCTCACTACTTCCTTCTATGCTAAATGAGGGGGTGGCCTCTTTATTTATAGGAATTTAGGCTTATCCACCTTATCTCTAAGATAGGATAGAAAATATCTTCCGGCCAATCATATTCCATGCCTAAACTCTTGCCTTTACATGTAGGCTTATCTTCTAAGATAAGATAAACCTTATCATCTCACATGGGTTCCACCTTTTTAGCCTTTTCCACAAATAAAATACACAAAATATTTATGACATCACTCTTTGTCCTTATTACAAATATAATATTTCTAATTCCTAATCATGTAAACCCTACTTCTCTACTTATCCCAACTTTGACATTTTAACATTCTTTGGACCACTTATGACAAATATTTACTTTTTACCACAACATTCTCGATTGTACTTTTGACTATTACCGTACTATACATTATTGGTGGCATCATCTTGGCAGTACACCGTTATCTTCTATCGGATGCTACTACTAATTACACTTAACAACATCCTATTCCTAATACATACATTAATAAAATAGAAATTACAGAGGAAAATTTTAGTGTCGACAGGTCTGCATCCGCTCGATCAATGAGATGTCTCCTGTGTTGACTGGGCTAGATGGGCTGTTGACTTCCGCATTCACCGCATCTCCTTAACATTTCAGATTTTTCAGGAAAATCAAGTTTTTGGGTCCGACATATCCCTCATGAACTTGTGCGGCCTAGGACCAAAAGTTTCACATTCGCCGATTTGGTCTTTCTCTCCTTTGCTTGCGGGGGTTTTCACGTCTGCGCGTCTCCGGATGTCCTAAACAAAAAGTTCCAACTTAGTCGATTTGGTCTTTGGCTGCGGATTTTTTAGCGATGCGTGTCCAGATTTCCTAATGGAACGTGGACCGTCCGGGCCAAAAAAATCCAAATTTTCTGCATTGAATCTGCGAATTGGCCATTTCGGCTTTTCTGTCCCTTTTGAACTTGTGTGGTCTAGGACGAAAACTTCCGCTTTTTCCGCAAAACACTAGAATGAGCCAGCTTTTGCATTTTTTCAATTTTTTTCTAACTTCTTAGAGTTTTCCTAGAATAAGGAAGTTGGAAAGAATCAAAGGGACTTTCAAACTGATTTTTCGCCTTTCATCACTTCGCCAGCTTAGGCTTGAAGAATTCATGCAAGTTATTCAAATTACCTTGAGGGTAAATTTGGGATAAAAATTTGGTGACTCAATGGGGTCACCTACCTACTAGGTGGGATGATCAATAGTCTTGAAGCATCTATTGGGCATGGAGTCAATCCTGACAACACAATTCTAATCTGAACTTTGAAAACTTGAGTCCGATTACTTGCTCTACTAACCCTGAACTTGCTTCTTGAATGGATTGTTAGACATTCACCTGGAAGCATATTGAACTGCATAATGAAACAACCTTGGAGCAACAAGAGCCTGTGCCAAAGAACTTAGGGAAATGAAAACTAAACTACAGCAAGACAATGTGGATATGCACTTAGAGGAATTGAGATCCTAGCCTACTATTTACAAGGGTAAAACTTTCTTTCTAGTAGAAACGTTTGAGATGGATTCCGTTGACCGAATATGCAATTCTTCATCATCCAACCTAGCCACTTGGAAGGCATTACTACCTTTGCATTCAGTGATCATGTATGGACCACTCCATATGGCATCAAACTTGGAATGCTTTCCTAGCTTTACACGATCAGCATCCCATTTTAGTACCAAGTCCCCAACTTGGAATATCTTAGCCCTAGATTTCTTATCAAAGCTCCTCTTGATCAATGCTCAATCTTTTTCCATGGCTTGCATTGCATGTTCTCTTGTTTCTTCTACTTTCATTAGCTCTTCATACCGATCTCCATTGGTTTGAACTTAGGAAACTCCAACTACCTCATGAGCTCTAAAGTGGGTAGCTCCAATGATATAGGAAACACTACCTCCCTTCCATATACAAGCTTGAATGGAGAGCTACCTGTAGACCTCTTGGGTGTGATCCAATCAGCCCATAGGGCTGATTTGAGTTTAGTGTGCCAAATTCTCTGATTCTCATCAGGAGTCCTTCTAATGACTCTTAGAAAAATTTTATTTGTGGACTCTACTTGAACGTTACTCTGAGGGTAATATTTTGATGAAGTACTAAGGTATACACCATTCTTGACAACCCATTTAGTGATCTTTGTGCCAAGAAATGCTAATGAATTATCTAATATGATAGTGGCAGGGACTCCAAACCTGGTGACTATCCCTTCATAGAAATCCAAGAGGCTGGATTTATTTTCCTCCTTAAGTCCTTGACCACTTGGTGAAATAATCGATTCTTTGTAAGTATCCACTTGTGGCCGTGACTTGAATTTGGGTTGATCACTCTAATGAATTCTAATCCCCATTGCATGAATGGTTGATCTACATAAATGAAATGAAGGGGTAGGGCTGCTAACCTTTCTTTCCCTATGAAGAATGTACATTTCTTGCATTTCTTGATCCATGAGTAGCAATCACTAAACACCGTAGGCCAATAGTAACCAGCCTTCATGATTTTGAGAGTCACATTACTCGAGGAGAAAATTGTCTTGCCACTTCTCCATCATGGAACTCATGTAACACTCTCTCAATTCTTCCTGTCCCAATGCATCTTAATAGAACACCATTGATATCTTTCTTGAACAAGACACCATCGACAAGAACATATGGAATGGCTTGTAATATGAAGTATCTCCTCTTTGCTCTGCTCATTTTTTTAGGGCATAAAATTGTTTAGAGATAATGCACCAAGTCTTAGGTCCAACATGGAATGGGTGCATCATTAGCTGACTATTCTTGATCATTTTGGAGTAGTAGGAAAACCTCTTCTTCTTCTTTTGATTCATCATGTTATTTGGAAGTGATCTTCTCGCACAAAACTTTGCCATGAATCAACTTAGTCATCTTGATTTCAATATCATACTCCATCACATGGGTGATCCAACCTTCTCTTTTCTCATTCAAGTCCTTGTTTAGGATAAAGTCCTTGACACCAGCATGAGACACTAGTAGTTGAATCTTGTTGTTCGAGACCAAGTGTCTGAACTTCTTCAAACTCCTAATGACATCAAGGACATGTTTTTCAATAAAAGAATACCTTACCTCATAATCTTCTAGGCTCTGATTGAAGAATGTTATGGGCTATTATGAACCTTCTTCATTCAGTTGTACTCAAGATGGCAAAGATTGTGTTTGATCCCCAAAAGCATACAACATGAAGTCCTTTGAAAAGTTTGGGTTGATGAGAGTTGGAGCTTGTGATATTGCATGCTTGATGGCTTCAAAAATATCTTTTCCTTTTGTAGTCCATTTGAATGCAAGATTCTTCTTCAACATCATTGTCAAAGGCTTCACAAGAGTGGTAAAATCGTGCACGATTCTGTGAAAAAGTTTATTCTTCCCAAGAAACTTTGGAGAGATTTCTTGTGTTATAGTAATGGGAGTGTTCGGATGGCTTCAACTCTTGAAGGATCAATTGTTAACCCTTCTCTTGAGACAATGTGGCCCAAAATTTTTCCCTCATATGCCAAGAATACACACTTCTTTGGATTCAATGACACTCCAAACCTTCTACATAGTTGAAACACTTTCCCGAGGTGGAAGAGATGATCTCAGTGCTGCATTCTTTGAGAAGGTAGTGATATCATCCAGTATACCAACACCATTTTGTTGATCAACCCTTTAAATGCCATATCCATGGCTCACTAAAATGTTTCTCCAGATTTGATAGTCCAAATGGCATCTTCTTATAAGCATATGTACCCCATTTGGTAGTGAAGGAAGTCTTGAACTGATCTTCTCCTTTTACCATTATCCGATTATAGCCTCGAGTAGCCATCTAGCAATGAAAACTCTTAGAGCCAACTACAACTGTAGGATTTTCTCCATTGATGGAAGTGGGTAGTGATCTTTGAGTGATGCTCTGTTTAGATCACGGAAGTCTACACACAATCTGATTTCTCCATTTCTTTTCCTCACAGGACACCAATTTTGCAACCCAACTTGAATGTTTGATAGGAAGATGATGCTAGCCTCAATCAGCTTGTTCAATTCCTTCCTCATGAGAGGTTCAATGTGAGGATTCACTGGCCTTTGCTTTTGTCTGATAGGCTTGGATTCATGATTTAATTCAATTGTATGCTCAGCCAATCTTGGGTTGAAACCCCTTAAATCCTTATAGGTCCATGCAAAAACATTTGGGAATTCTTGACAAAGTTGAAAAAGTTTAGCTTTCTCTTGTGGAGTACTTACTTTTCCAATTTGCAATGTCTTGCCTTCATCTATTGAAATGGGCTCTGAATCTTCACCCCTTACTTGAATGTTTTCCTTTTCCTTCCGAACTGATTATTTGGGTTGAAGATTGATTCCAAGGTCACAAGACCTTTTATTAATTTGTTGGTTCTCAATTGCACCACTTGGTCACCATACTGCTGTTCTAGTTTGTCTTGGGTTCTGGCAGAGAACTCAACTTCTTCTTATAGAAAATTGACGATTTGCTGATCATTCTCAAAGACTTGCCAACTTGTGTTGTTTTCTGGGACACTTGGCCTCACAACCACCTTGATATGGGGTTGATACTTATCACTTTTTATACTTTATATAAATTAAATGCTGCCCTAATTGTTTCCAGTGTGTCTGCTGCTTCATTCTTCTTTCTTGGAATGCAATTGATGCTAAAAGCTTCAAAATATTCAATGAGATCCCATACCCTATTATTGTAGTTCTTCAACAGATCATTCTTAGTAGCATTTTGTTTCTTAACTTGCTTCAAAACCAGCTCACTATCTTCAAAGACTTGAAAGTTTCTTATACTCTTCTTTCTTTCCCAGTGCAATCCATGGATTAGGGCTTCATACTCAGCTATGTTTTTTGAGCAAGAAAACTAGAAGTGAAAAGTTGAGTAATATTTTTTTCCTTGAGGTGAAACAAGCATAACTCCTCCTGTGCCTTGTCTACTTCTTGAGCCATCAAAGAACAATTTCCATACCTCATTATCATCCTTGTGGTTTGGCTTGGTGATGCTAGGGAGAGGATGATTCTCTTCATGCAAGCAATAGACTCCCAATTCAGCTTCCTCCATTTCTTTGTATGGGTCGAATTCATGTCTTCTGCTTGCCCATTCATCAAGGGTCAAGTCTAGAATACTTCCAACCTTGGTATAAACTTTGTGGGTTCTTGGATAATCCTCTCGATCAAATACTGAACAATTTGCATTGATTGGACTTAGTGTGTGAGGCTCAATATGAAAGTTTGCAATAGGTTCAGATCTGATTATAGCCTTAGCTCCATACCTTGTTCTGAATAACATGTGTAACCAATCAGCTGACAAATAACCTCCAATTTTAGTAGTGAAGTCTCTTGAAAACATAATGTAAAGTGTGGTGGCAGTCTATGACTGATACATCTTGCAAGACGGTCACATTGGGACATGCATGCAATGTGAGGCTCAAATCCTTGATTAATCCAACCGTTGTTATTGTTGTACCATCCAATTGCACCACACCTTTGGAAATGACTTCATATTGGAGACCCAACTGATCAGCTATTTGTTTTGGCATTACAGAGTTACTTACTCCAGAATTAATCATGCAATTATGCACCAATTTATCTCCAATGATCAATGAGACATAGAATGGTGGGGGCTTCAAAATTTTACCTTGTTTTCCTCCATGATTTCCTTTAGGCTGAGCCACATTGGTAAGCACTTTCTCTTGCTGATTGGGTGGCTGATATGATGTTGACCAATTTTTCATAGCAGCTTGCAATAGGTCTCTTTGTCCTGGGATAGCCAATGACTCCCACATTGAGATGTTTACATTTGTTTTCTTCATCTGTTCAATGATGTTGAATGGAGATGAACTATCCTTCTGCTGTCATTTTCCTTGCATATTCCTCTCTTGCACATGGGTTGCTACAACTGGCACTTGAGCTGGTCTAGGAGGTGGCTTGGGCTGACCTTGCACATTTGGAGCTGCACTTTGATTGTCAATACCTTGTGGAGTAATAGAGGGTTATGGATCACTCAAATTTGATGATTTTCCCTCTCTAATATTCCTTTTCTTGAACCATGTGTTGGCAGCTACACTTTGAGAAGGGGCTTTGTTAACTCCACATAAGTCTTCTATTTGCCAATTAACCAACATAGTTTCAGTTGGAGGTGCCTCTTGCTGAGCTTCTTGTTGCTGATTTTCCTCTTTACTTGATTCTTGTTCTACACCAGTTGTTGTCACCATCAGAGCTTGATTCAAAGCACCATTGAAACAAGTAGATTGACTAGAGGTAGATCGCATGGGTAGCACCATTCATATTCCTAAGCCATGTTATTTTGCACTGATACCAAAGCTTTAGATGTGGATGGAGCATTAGGATTGTAAGGATGGAATGGTCTTGCAGCTTGAAGTTGTCCTTGGTTCTGGTTTTTATTTCCATCCTAATTTGGTGGTCTATTTTTTTGGTATGAGGGCCTAGCTTGATATTTATTTTGAGGCTGATATGGCCTAGAACTCTGAGCTTGTTGTCTCTTGAAAGTCACTAGCTTGTTTCCTAGGTTCTACAGTTGTTTCAAGACCTCTTAGTACTCTTTTGAAGTGCTTGAAGAAGTAGAAGCCTCATTGTTGCTTTGATTTCTAGGGAGTGGAATGGGATTCAACTCTGGTGTTTTGCTAGTGTTTGGAATTCCTAGTTCTAGGTATAGAGGCATAAGTGGCCTAGGTGCAAGTTTACCAGCTTGAATCAAACAATTTTCAGCTCTAATGGAAATGTTATAGGCTGCAGGTAAAGTTATACCTCCCATAGATTGAATCATCACAAAAATATCAGAATTTAAAGCTTTAAGAAAGTATAGAAAAGAACCTTCAACTGTTGGTCTCACGGCCAATGGAATTCTATCCCATGTCCTCTAGAATATGAAGTTGAAATCAGTCAATTATTCATTAGGATCCCTTTTGATTATTGTCAGTTGTTCCAACAAAGACAGATTATCCCCCTTCTCTCTAAATTGATTGTGAAGAGTTGTGCAAAGATGGTTCCAATTTTGAATAGAGCATCTTTGTTAGACTCCTGAACCATTGTAAAGCTTTACCCTTGAATGAAGAGGCTAACAATTTGACTACAATTTCCATCTCAATAATTGCATGAATTGTGTAGACATTTGCAATGTCTTGGACATGATCACCAGGAGTAGTCTGGTTCTCTCCAGTGAAATATGGGATGCTCTTCAATGCTGTAACTGGAACTTGGTTTTGTGCATTGAGAGCAAGTGGGTTGTCGCCAATGAAGTTGACATAGGGATTGGGTTGCGCCATCCTGATTGGCCTAAGAAACCTTGTTGATTGGATGAAAGGCCTACTAGGTGGAGGTGTTGACAAAGTTCTATTTGGTGGAGATGGAGACCTTTGAGCTCTTCTTCCTCTCCTTTCTCTTTTTGGGGATAAATGCAGATAGAAAAAAATCCTTCTTCTCTAGTTCTTGACCTTGTTTGGATCTTTCTCATGAATCTGCTTGAGTTTGGACAGCTAGAACATGTGGATTCTATGTCCTTTGGAGTCTTGAGATGTGCAACTTCAAAGCTCCTTACAAGCTGAAAACTTACAACAAGTCCACATCAATCTTGCTGCAATAAAAATTAAGACCTCGTGTCCCACCGGGTGTGCCAAAATTGTTGATGTGGTCACATGGTGCCTTAAGATTTGTTGTTTGATACTGAGACACCTTCAAAAGATGAAACTCTAACTTTTGTGATCTCCCATCGAGCGTGCCAAAATTGTTAGTGCAAAATCACAGCACCCATGAATGTCTACAACTCAATGGGTTAAGACTCTCAGTGTGATAGGATAACATGGAGCTTTTCCCAAAGTGTGGGACTTTGCAATCGGGAAAAGCTCTCCAGATGAAGGCTGGTTCCTATTCCTCTATTCAGGGGCACACATTCATATTACAGAGGATCTATTCTAAAACCTACTCTAACTTACCAAGGAGACAGGGTTGAGAAAGATGCAGAAATATAAATCTAAACTAACAGAGGTGATGCACCAAAGGAATGTTGAACATTGGTTCTGTTGTTAAACATGTATCATTAAAATTCAATACAACTAACATGCACGTAAGGATGCAATGAACGTAAGAGAGGGTTGAAAATCACCCACAGACTTGTGTTATTTCTCCCAAGATTTGATACAATGCATTACAATGGCCAAGAGGTAAAAAACTCGCATTACAATTTTAATGGAAGGTTCAAACTCCACAAATTCACTTGTAGAATAGAGAAAAGGGGAGGCAAAAAATGAAAATGTCCAACATTTACAGTGAGTTAAGATCCTACATTTATGATGAAGTGAAGAGAGAAGAAAAGAAGAAGGTGGGAAAATTGATTTGAAAGCTCAACTACCAGCCATGAATGCCCCTGCAAATCTGCCTACAATATGTCAAATCTTGTTCTCCATGTCTGTTTGGCATGTTAGAGAAGAAAACATGGAGGATTGAATCCAGTGTAGTTCTCGAAGCAATAAGATCTTATATTAATGGCGTAAAAGACGTTTTCACCCACCAAATCCAGTCGGTTCTCTATGATTTGGCATGTTGGAGAAGGAATAAAGGTGGATTGAATAAAATCTGATCTCATAAAGTAATCAAATCTCACATTAATAGCTTGAAATATGTTTTCCTGATTTCCACCCACCAAATCCAGTAAAAATGATTTTTATGCTTCCATGGTGTAGAGGAGGTCGAGCCCTTTCCAAAAAGTCCTCTCTTTCATAAAACTGAGCTTCCAGTCAAATGATATGGCCGTCTGAAGATTCTGTGCAAAAATGGCGAAAATGTAATTTTTGCAAAGCGGATCCATGGCCCCAAAATTCATTTTGCGCCTTTTGTAAAAAACACAAAATTCCAAAAACTCCCACAGCCTCGTAGGCCTTAAATTCGCTTCTGCCCATAAGCTCCGCGGGCTCAAAATTCCACTTGCGCTATAAAAGGCTCCGCGGCCCAAAATTGAAATTGTGCCTTTTGTGCAAAAAAATGCAAAAGTGCAAAAGTCTCCCTCAAGCCCGTAGCCCCGCCACTTTAGTTTTTGCAATGGTAAAAAAAAATCCTTGCGGGCTCATGGGCCCTCGCCTTCAAACTATGCCATTTACAAAATTTGTAAAAAATTCAAAGTTTCCCCAACGACCTGCTTCCCCACAGTGTGAAGACTTGACACATGGCTCCTTCGGTCTCGGTGGAAGTGCAACTCAATTTCTTTCTTTTTACCCTTTTTCCAAGAATGCAAATTTTCCTTTGACGCCCACGAGTTCGCAACTTTCCCTTGGTGAAAAATCCTTCATGGACCCGTCGGTGCCGCATCCGCTCGATCGATGACCCATGTGTTGCTGATGGCCCAGGCTAGATGGGCCGTTGACTTCGCATTCGCCACATCTCCTTAACATTTCAGATTTTTTAGGAAAATCAGGTTTTCGGGTCCGACATGTCCCTCATGAACTTGTGCGGCTTGGGACAAAAAGTTCGCATTCGCCAATTTGGTCTTTCTCTCCTTTGCTTGCGGGTTTTTCAGTGTCCTACGTGTCCCGGATGTTTTGACTTAGGAACTTTTCACGGCGACCGTCCCGATGTCCCGGGAACTTGACCGAAAAATCTGATTTTTCCACATTGAATCGCGAATCAGCCATTTTGGCTTTTTGGGTCCCATCATACCTTTTGAACTTGTGCGGTCTGGGACACAAACTTCCGTTTTTCCGCAAAACACTAGAATGAGCTAATTTTTGCATTTTTTTGATTTCTTTCTAACTTCTTAGACTTTTTCCTTGAATAAGGAAGTTGGAAAGAATCAAAGGGACTTTCAAACCTGATTTTTGCCTTTCATCACTTCTACCTGCTCAGGCTTGAAGAATTCATGCAAGTTATCCAAATTACCTTGAGGGTGAATTTGGGATAACAAGTCTTTTTGTTATGTTCTCTCTCTCATTAAGAATGAGTCAAATAAACGGGACCTATACTTGTATGCTTGTGAACTCAATTTTGAATTTCCTTGTAAAATTAAACTATAGATCATGAAAACATTCTCTATCACCTCATAATACTTCCTTGTTATACAGAGAATGGTAATAATTAGTCGGCCTTCACTATGACAGTTGAACAATATAGTTTGCATACCCATTTCGGGGCCTACTTAGCCTACTAGGTATAGGCATAAACTGCTAACACAAATTTTTTCCCTCTTGAAAGATGATTCCAAAATACGTTACGTGAGTTGGATCGTAATTTTGACAGCCCCTAAGATCTTATTATATATGGGAATAGGTTGGAAGGATTTGGAATCATGTTGGTCACCTGTATGAAATTTTACAAGGCCATTTAATGACTAGTCGAACTACATTGCACTATATTGCAGATTTTTAAAGTATGTCATTTTGACCAGGAGATACACCTCCAACATGCGCATTATACATCTAGTCTTGTCATCGTTAATTTTTTATGTATCCTAGTTTATAGCACAATATGTCTGAAGAGACCTTCACTTCATTTGCATATTGTGCACCCCTATTTAGAGGTTATTTTGCATCATGTTTTGGTTATTTGAGTTGTATTGTAGTTCTTGACCTTGAGTCACTCTTTTATCATCCAGTCATTCCATTCAAAATAGAAAGTTGCTTTATTTTGTAAAGACTCTTGTTTTCATGTAATTGACCTTTACATGTTAAAGGTATTAATAAATAAAATAACGTGAAAAAAACTATTGTATCTCTCTCTCTCTCTCTCCTTTCTCTCTATAAGACTAAGTTGTAAACGAAATGAGGTATGACATGGAAATTTATAAATTCTCTCTCTCTCTCTCTCTCTCTCTTCCTATCTCTATCTCTTAAACTATGAGAAATAATGGTTATGTAACATTGTATGAATTGATGTTTTCTCTCTCCTCATCTTATCTCTCTATAAACCCTCTTTATTTGAATGGACAGTTATATAATTGCATAACTAGCTAGAGGGGTGGGAGTGATTCCATGCAAGCTTAGTGTTGACACCATGAAGATACGGTGTGGCGGGGCATGATGAATGGACATTATTCTATGCTTGTGATGATTACTTTATTTATGCACCTCCTAACATTATATGTATATTTGTATTTGGAAAGATAAGTTTCATATCATTGTCTGAAAAGAATGCATAGTTGCATTATGATATATTGTTTTGATTTAAGGAATGAAGAAGGAAAATATTAATCCTGATTTGTAAAATATCTCACATGTTTAAATGGTATGAAGTTTCATGTAAATCACTCAATGTTGAAAAATTAGAATTTACATGTAATACTACTCCTAGGAAATAAACGAATTAGTTACTTTTATTAAATGGATATTCGTTTCCTTGTACTTTTTGGAAGAAATTGACGAAGTTTTTGTTCGCATTTATCATAAGGAAATAAATGTAGTTAGTTATTGAATTTTTATGGTTTAGTACACTACCAAATAAGAAATGGTCTTGATTACTTTACTATAGATTATGAAGTCATGTCATGTGTGGTGGAAAAGTCGGTTCTAAGTCTATCAAAATGAGATTGCTTCCTAAATCCCTCCTTATGACATCCTCACCTTGATTGTGTTATGATCCATTAAATGAACCACTACACTGGACCAATGGGAAATACCTTCTGTTGTGCCTTCATATATGTTTGACCACACTTTGGACACGGGTGCCTCATGTATCTTTGAATGCTTGAGCTAATAAATTCTGGTAACGTTACACGCCACATTCAAATGTACTATTTGATTCAAGTTTTGAGTTTAATGTGTTGAGTGATACTAAAGCTGTACTTTAGTAATCCTCCTACATAGATGCCTTACATATATCCTTAATGCATTCTTGAAATGATACAATTAGTTAGGATTTTCATTCAGTCAGTATCTACTTCCAACTCAAGGATCTCTCATCATGTTAATGAGCGTGCGTGTGGTACACCTTGTTGGTAAGCTTATCAAAGGGACCCTTGGTGTGTTTGCCTATATGAAAACATGGGAATGTCTTTTCTACCCCATAGTAGACCCCATTGTAGAATGTTTACCTTTGGAGCGTATATAGGGTTAAGGTATGAATAGTACCTCTTAAAAGGTCGTATGTGGGTGAATAATGTATTCACAAAGTAATCATGGAAACGATGTCTATTAAGATGACATTTGGAATGTATAGAGTAACCAAAACCACTTCTTTAACTTAATGTTAGCCATCTTTTCTGTTGATAAGATAAAAAAATAATTTTGTGTGGGAGCTTTGCTTTTAGTATAATCCATTTTCATCTAGGAATCATTGAGTAATGGTCAATCTCCGTGGGAAACCTTCAACCGATCTACCATATTTGTACATGATCTCTAACTCCTCATGATTTTCCATATGAGCCTTGTAATATTATGTGGTATGTGTGTAAATACACTTTGATAGGTGGCTCGGAATCTGGTGATGGGGGAGTGAAGGATGGTTTCTCCTTGACAGGAAGTGATGATAGAGTGGAGCGGAGAGGATTGGAGATCTGTTGGGCAGGTGCCAGGGAGGACGCGGATAGTGAGCGGGAAGTTGATGATAGAGTGGAGTGCGGTGAATGGGGAGGACGGTAGTATCTTTCGATTGGTGGGGGGGTCGCTGCTGACAGTAGCATTAAAGAATTCATGTCCATTGGATGAATTAAAGAGTAACCTAACGTTATGAACACAATGCAAAACTACAGAAAATCTTCTTATCAAATAAAGCATGTGTAAAAGGACTAACCTAAATTCTTAATCGAAGAACAATATTAATCACCTGGAAAGTTGTAGATATACATAGGTTTGCAAACTTAATAAGTTTGCGATTAATTTGGGAATTTTGGCTTTTAGTGTCTTTTATGGGCATGTCATATGCACAGGTATAAATGTTAAATATTGTTCTTACATATAAATTTTATTACTAGAGCTACATAAGAGGCAAAGATGACAAACATGAAAAGAAGATTGTAAGAATGACTTAAAAACCTAGTAGCGAGTAAACTATATCATATAATAAGTACAATATCAAAGTGAGTAAACGAGCATATATATATATAAAACATGTATGAATTTTTAATTTTGCGTAGTTTGCATTGTGTTCATAGTCTTAGGTTACTCTTTGACTTAGTTTATTAGCTGTTATGGTAAGGTTTAAAGTTCTATGGATATTGACCAAATAGCACAGAGTACATAGTGGTTTTAGAATTTTGGTAGCCTATGAAGCCAAAGGAAACCATAATCAAATAATGTAAAAAATATAATGCTAAAATAACATATAGAAGAGCTTATTATTCTCTCCTCATCCAAGCGAGATGAAAATCGTAACAATAGTATATAGTACGCTTGCTATTTCTATTGGTTTGGGAATTTTGGCTTTTACGGGTTTTTTACATGTATTCTTCTCACATATATATATATATGTGGTAAAACTATCAAAATGTTTTGTTCCCCTCCTATTTCATTGGTGGGAATAATTTTTTGATTATTGGATCTATAATTTTGTGGGGGAATTATTGAGTTTGATTGGTCGTTGTTATGGTGATTGTTGTTTTCATATGGACGGTATTATATAGAGTTGGCAGTAGTGGATGTGTGAGTTACATGTATACTCATACAGAGTCCTCTCCCTATATTTTGTACACTAATTTATTTTTCTTGATGTTTAATATTTTCATTTTCCATGCTTTATGTATGGTCTCTGCATCTTATATGGATGATTGTAGTATATAATGGAAGAGGTGATCATTGTAATGGTGGTTTCTATTTTGTTCAATGCAACATATTTACCAACCATCCATGGCTAGGGAAAAACCCCATCGACATTAGGGACTATCCAATACATTAAATGAGGTAAAAAGAATGATTTTTGGACCACATTAATTTATTTTAATACTTATTGCATATATTTTGGTTAGTTTTTGAGAATGTCATGATTGAATGTGAGTTTAATTCAAGAATAATATCCATGAACTTATTTGGAAAGAGGGATTCACAAGATTTAGTATCCCTATTGTTATACGTATTATTTGGAAAGTTATGACACAGAGACATAAATGAAGCTAACAAAAGCGGTTGTTGCGATGGAAAAAATCTTAGAGCTATGCACATCCCGCATAAAACAAATGAAAATGAGTGAACATGAAATTTGGATTTTAGTGGCCTTTACGTGCGGTCATGTGTAATTCTAAAGTGGAAATATTGTTGTTGCATATATATATGGTAACATTATGGATGTGCGGAGCTATTAATTTCTCATTGGAGACAAAGACTGCTATTGTAATATGAAATGCCCATTTGGATTATACCATACATGTTTCTAAAGACTATAAATAAATATTATTTTTGTCATATTGTATTAATTTTGAAAAAGTATAAAGTGTAAAAATTATTTTCGCATATATATGTTAAAACTATGGATATGTTTTTTTCTACTTTTTCATTGGTTATGACTATTAATCTTATTGCTAGGTCGTAATTTAGTAAAATATAGGTCCTACAAATAATGTCTTCTCCTCATCCTCTTTGACCATCTTCGCGTCTTGCCAACCACATAAATCTAAATGGACAAGCCAAGTGACTACTTCATGTCACAATAGTAGTCCCCGTAATAGTAACCAATCAAATATAGTTTTTCCCTAGAAGATTATAAATTCAACAATAAAATAAATAGTCTTTACTAATATCCATATTTTAAAAACATATATTTGCAAAATCAATATGCAAACTATCACCTTTGCATATATGACATACATATCAAAGGTAAATTAATAGTAAATTCTAAAAACAAAGAGATAGAATATACACCAATATTGTTAATACCGACATTTTCCATGTCATGCATTACCTGTAACTATAACATAAACAATTCACATATCACAAAATTAAATAATTCGATGGTGGAATTTTCTAATATGCCATGGTATAGAAAATATCCATATTTAGACCAACAAATTTTGATATTTCCCATATTGTAAAAAGTATTAACAAAGGGATGCCTGAAATGATTTCAGTATCCTATTTTTGTTAGAATCTCTTTGTAATAGACCAAACAATTTTTAGACGACGGTGTTAACTAAAATAGTAATATAAAATTATAAGTCAATAACATAATATTCAAATGTGCAAATAGATGATAGTATACAAAATATTAATATTCATAGCCATTGATTCATCTTTTTCCCATGGTTACATGTGTAGACACTCAAAATTTGCACTCCTCTTTTTCTTTATCATTTACATTCACCTTCATAATATATTAATCAAATACATCATTTAAACTCATATACACCATATCCTAAGCTTTAAATCCTTCATCATATTTACTTTATGTAAATATCTCTCTTACAACTGTAAAATCTATACTTAACCACCTAAAACCACTTGAGAACCAAAAACAAATAAAGCAAATCAATCAAAAACAAATCTATAACCATCCTAACCCCTACACTTTGACCTCTAACATCTTCCCAACCATTTACCCTAAGCCCAAAGCTAAATAAATCCATTTAGAAGTGGTTTTAACCACTTAACAACTCAAAATCCTGAAAAACTTGGATCGCTGGTGATTCAATTGAATCGCCAACGATTATAAATAAAATTTTTGCTCTTTCTCTAGGATCCTCAATTTTGAATCTCTGAACTCCAAATTTTTGTCTCAAGCATTAACATCCTACCTCTCATCATTCAAAACAAAGACACGAAGGCTATCACGGTATCATTGGATATCACCATCAAGAAATTTCAAGCATCTGGAGATCAATCCTTCATCACCCAAGCTACAGACCGCATTAGAACATCCCATCAACTTAGATAATCCCTAGACAAGTTTTGAGGCATATTTTAGCTTCGTAACACCTTCAAGGTATTCTTATAACCTTCATTTGTCTTTTATCAATCACATTTAGCTTTTTAAATAATTTAAAACATCATTCTACATCATCAAACACTTATTTTTATTAACCTATTAAAATTCACTTAAATCATCGGTGATTCCCCTTAATTTCAGCGATTGGTCTAATAGCCAGAAATTCCTATCCAATCTATATTTTATCAAATTTATCATCTTTTTATCAAATTTCTTTATCATTTTCATCATATTTGTTGTTTCTAACATGTCTTTAAGAATGGCTCCTATTAGATGGCAATACTTGGTCAATCACATGAAATTACCAACATTTACAACCTTTCGATAGTCCAACACCCCTTTTTATAAGAACAATATAATATCCTACACGAGCTCACTCTTTGCATAATACAATTTGCTAACACTAACCAATACATTGACGATAAATTTGAATTCCTTCACGAGATCGAACAAGAGACCGAAGACTTCTGGTATGAATACTTTGAACATGTCCAGATAGCATCTACCCTCCCTTGGGCCACTTTCGAAGCTGCATAGGACCCTCCCATTCATCTGGATTTCTAGGTCTTCTTAACTTTTATATACATATCTATATTGATTATATATCTTTGTATTCATCTGTATCATTGATTTTTTAATCTACTTTATTATCTAATAGTGAGTTGACATCCTCCAAGGAAGTCCCTTTAGATTCCTGGAATTGGCCTTGGCTGAGTGGCTCGCCTATCCATTTGACTAATCCTTTTGTTTAGTTCCTTTAAGCGCAGTTTAATTTGTAGGACAAGAGGACTTACACATACATCCAGAATTGATCAACTTCTACCAAACACCAACTTCAAAGCATCCATCGCTACGTGTATCGTCAAACCTTGCATCTTCTGAGGTCGTTTTGTTTTTATTATTTCATTGCATTAATTTGAATATAAAGGTAAAAACAACTCTGAACATTCTCACACACCCGGTGGGGCATTCATTCCCTTCTTAATTTGTTTTTGTTCATTTAAATAAAATTTAATTTCATTTTAGGCCTTCTGCTATGTAATCACTAGCGATCTAGCCAAATTTCTAGCAATTGTGTGAATCACCAACAATTACAGTCAATCACCGACAATCTCTATGAGTGTTTTTGATTACCTAGTCGGTCACCCTAACATCATTTTCTCTATTTTTTTCTTCTACTAACAACTTTTATAGGTTTCTACTTTAAAAGTTTGTTGCTTTGTTGCTTTGCTTTGCTAAACAAATATCAATTTTTTTGAAAATTAAAAAGGAAGCATTTTTAGGTGAGTCCTTTTCCTTTCGTTTTTTTTCGTATAACATTTTGTTGTCATCCTCTGTCGAATTCATTCACGCTTTTTCATTTAAATCA
Source organism: Taxus wallichiana var. yunnanensis (assembly GCA_018340775.1). Lineage (NCBI taxonomy): Eukaryota > Viridiplantae > Streptophyta > Pinopsida > Cupressales > Taxaceae > Taxus > Taxus wallichiana. The sequence continues at coordinate 689,058,645 of CM031239.1, forward strand.
AACCTTGCATCTGTTTTATAATATAGATTAATCTAAGGGTTGATTTATTGCATTCATTTAATTCTTCCTCCACACACACCCGAATCACATTGAACATCAAATTTTCATTAAACACTCCTACCTAGGTGATAACTATTGGGAATTCATCACCCAATAGAGAAACCGACTTGGTGTTCTAGCTAAGTATAAACAATTGGTTATCGGTATATTGGCTAAGCATATGACTCCCTTATCACTGCGGGACCGTGAAGTGAGGGGGTAGGCCCCAATACTAGGCCCTATACCAGCACTAGCACAAATTATGGCCTCACATACTTTCAAGTATATTGAGGACTCCAACCTTAAAATTACCTCGAAACCATCCATAGAAATCCATTTCCTAGGACCCTATAAGTCGTTTCACATATTCCACTTTTTCCTAATTAATCAAGATAATCAAACTCATTCTATGTGATTTTGTTTATTGTTTGTAATCAACCCATCTAGAATTATTTTATTTTTGTTAAGTGATTGTGTGTTTGTTAATATGGTACTTACAAGATAACAATCTCATATCCATACCTCAGAAAACATGTCCAGTCCATCCCAACAATCCACACCACAATACCATCAAACTTTACAACAAGCCCAAACTCAATTAGATGAAGCCCAACGGCTCATTGATCAACGCCAAGAGCTTTTATCAACACCCCAATCTGAAAATCTAGAAAACATGATAGATGATATTGCACGTTCCATTGATAACACTCAATAATGTCTTTGGAGTGCACTGACGTTTCTTCCATGAGCGAAAAAAACTGTTTCACCTCCACCAAGATCAAGATCAACCACATTATCCCAAAGAGTCAATCTGCTTCATCTAAAATACCTAATCTTCTTAGCCCATGGTTCTTCAACAACGGGATCCCATCTTCTCGAGTGTAGACACTCAAATTTGTGTCTTACGACCCCTTGTGACTCTTAATCGCATTTCGCAACCCAACCTCACCACCTAAACCTTACACAATTATTCATTAATTACCTTATAATTAATAAATCCACATCACCATACCCATACCTCATGTCGCCACCTCATCATGACCTAGTCTTAACCCTAAACTAACCTAATTAAGACCTATAACTTGGTCCAATTCCACACCTATGACTAATTACTCCTCATCCGCACCTAAAACCAACTTCATAATGACTTGACCAAGCCCGCTACCAATCCCTCGGAAGAAAAGGAGGGAAAGCTGGCTATTTTACCAAAAATAGCCCGCTTTGACCGGACCGATCTCAACTCGACCGCCGTCGGTTGCAGTAACCACCATCGGTTCCCCGTAAATGACCACTTCCACCAAAACAAAGATCGGATTTCATTTTGATCGGGAGAAGGAGAAATCATCGAGAGAATCCAGATTTTGCTTGGCCGAACAGAGACAAGTGAAGAAACAAGAAGAGATTGCAGAGAAGGACATCAAGCCCAAGACTGCAACTGAATAACCAGAGCCCAGTAACACTCATCCGAGCATCAGAAGAGGAAACTGCATCCAACTTGGGTCCTGTCTTCATCATCACAGTCCTGAAACTTGCATCGCATCGTGGATAGGTAGTATGTTATATGTTTCTAAGCACCATTTTCTTGAGCTCATTGATTAATAGTAATCATAAGTTTATTCCTAGATCTACTACTACCACCACTCGCACTTAACCTTCACTCACACACCTGATATTGCCCGAAGGCCATTTTACCACACTCAGTCTTCCCATCCTCCCATCATTCCCCTCACCATCCCCAATCTCAAATAACCCCATAATCACCTTATGAAATCTCTACCCGTAGCACCTAGATTACTAACCCTACCGGTGTCGATTATCCTATACCGGCCGATTTCGGTTCTCTAACCGTGGTCGGTTACCCAGTGACCGCCGTCGGTCACTGTGACTTATACCCCAAAACCCTTTTGCTCACCTATTTTGCCACCTAACAACCCCAAATCCAGCCTGGTTTATCCCTATAACTCAACCTGAACGTATCAACGACCAGTAACCGAACAAACAACGTGACGCTTTATTATTGATAGTTTAGTTTCTATTGCTTTGTAACGAGATACCTAAATCGTGATTTTGCAATAGCTTTCTTTATTATCATTTGTGTTAAATCGTATTAAAAGGGGAACTGACCACCTTCGAAAGGAAGTTTTTATATTTCCTGGGCCTAAGGCAGATCCCTCATTTATTGTCTAACTCAAATCTGGTGGTCTTGTATTCTTACTTGCAGGTAGTCCTTCCAAGACAAAAAGGAGTTCTTCGCAGTCGATCTGATCTTTCTCTGATGCAGCGCACACCATCTCAACATTCAAAGGTATTCCTCCTAGCCCTAACCCTTATCCATTCTCGAAGGAATGATAGGATAGAAGCAAGTCTATTCTGCGCAGCAGTTTCAAAACATTCTGCCGAAACACAGATCCTCGACTCAAACCCGGTCGATCTTAATGCATACCTTTCTATTAGGGGTATCCATCTCCAATCATCATTACCTAAACCGCCCGTATATACACTGATCCTTCATACGGTTTATCCCATCTCATAAATCCAATTCATTAACCTATCATCCAATAAATATATTCTTAACCTACTAGTATTCGATAAAAAACATTTACTTTCGTGTTTTCCATTCCCATGATTACCTTTGACCTCAATGTGATTTCTTCATAAGACACGACCATTCAACAACCTGACCCCTCAACTAGTTCCACATCACTTCAACATGATATAAACACCTCTTCATCCACAAAACCCCTCTTGTTTCCTCTACCATCCAAATATCTCATGTGACTTTTGCCGCTATCTCTATTACCATACCTCAACCACCGCCTTCTCAAAAATCCATACCACCCCTTCAAAACATTACTATGTCCATTCCCACATATGTACCTTTAATCAATACCAACGTTGTTGCTTAAGTACTAATCCATCTTCGTAACAATTTTCAACCCCACTTATATCACAACATGTACCTCAACCATCACAATCATTTTCTTCTTCCCAAACCTTGTTACATCAATCTCAGCCCCTTATCCATGTAACTATTCCCCTTCAAAACATCCCAAAATCATCACAACCCCTCATTTTCACTTATGTCCCCTTTCAAGAAGCGCTTTAGTGTTCTCAACCCCTTATCCACGCATCTATTCCCTTCAACATACACCACAACAATCGTTACCTCCTTTTAATACATTCATCCCTCCTCAGTATCAATATATCCAACCATCGCAACCTTTAGTCTTACAACCTGCTTATAACATTCTTATGAACATCCCTCAACAAAACATTCCCTTCCAACAAAACATCCCACAACAATATCAATCATATCAACAACATAATCAATTCTCATTTAATTAACCTTATTCATCCTCATCTAGCACACAATAACCACCACAGATCAACTCTCTAGGCCTTAATAAACCACATATCTAGCCTTGAAGCCTCTTCTATGGGTCCCAAAAATACACTATCATACGAAAAAATACATAATGAGCCTATTCACCCTTCCATACCATAAGGCTTATCCACCTCACTGGGAGCTTCCCAAATTCCTCATATTCTATAACAAGGAAGATCCCCAGTAACACATCTGAGCCTTTCATCATGCTTCTTACCTGATATCTCATGACCAAGACCTTATGCTAAGGATGTTCCCTATGTCTTTAGTAGGCTTGCTTTAGACTGGTATAACAACATCCCATAATATTCCCTCTTTTCATTCACAACTCTCCAAGCTATTTATTGAACATTTCTTGATAAATATCACCCATAAAATCACCATCACAGACTTATATGCTATTAAATGATTTGAAGATGAATCCATTTCCAAATTTGTAGCCAATGGAGGGGTTTAATCAATCAATTTCCATTCTCTCTCCCAAACACAGAACTAATAGAATTGTTTTCCTGTTCATGCGCAAAACATATATCTTCCACACTTCAAATCCAATCATTTCAATCGTTTGATGAAGCCTTTTTATGGCCCATAAACTCAAACTTCACACTCTTAAAGAAGGCAGATTTAAACTTAGACCAAAGAAACCAAAATCTGATTTCCCATCTAAATCATCTTTCAGTCAAGACAAACCTAAATCACCAGCTAATGCCGTAGTCATCAAATTACTCCAAAATAATGCTCGACCACCGAATGCTCTCACGCTTAATATAAATATACCCCTATTGGAGAAACCTATAGTGTGGTATTTGATATACTCCTTGCCACCAATATGATCTCCCTTCCACCTATATGTCCCATCGACACTTCCGTCTCTAAACCCTCTTGGTACATAGAGATAACAATTATTGTAAATACCATAGGTTCAAAGGCCATGACATCAAAAGGTGTTATTCATTCCGCAACACCCTTTAGGATTTGATTGATAAAGGATAACTACATTTAGACAACCCTAATGCTCCTCGAATTAGAACCTTGACATCTTCAAACAGACATTTCCAAATCATCCCCCATCGAGTAGTCAACCCCAAATGAACAATGTACAAGCCCACCATACCATAAACACCATCAATAAAATATCACCCATTACCAAATCCATATCCATAATCACCATTAGTAACACAACTAAATTAATATCTAAACAATTAGAAATACCCCCACAATCTATTATCCAAAATAAACCCTCTCGCATCCATAGCTACATCCTATTCACCCAACACTTGTCAAAATCCTCCACAAACACCTCAAAAACAATTAGCCATCCAAATCACGAAAATTTTATATGACAACTTCACAGCCCTAAATCATCAATGTGACCCCCAAAATTCTTTCCACCTCATCTAAAAATATCACCGTTATAAACCATTCCACTACTTCTGTCTGCAAAGGATCAAACATCAACCTCTATCTCTGGCCCCATCCCTCATTTATACCATCTATCAAACAATAAAAAAACTAGTTATCGACAAATAACCAAAGAACCCGCACCACGTAAAATGCCTCCCAAGACAGATAAATTAAAAGAAACATTGTTTCCCTCCACCTTTCCATCAAAAGGAAAATATGTAGCTATTTTAGAAAAATTTCTTCAACAATCACTCATAGTGTTACCTACCCTCAAACCATTTAACAATCGAGGATGGAAACCTTCTTGGTATAATTTTGAAACCTCCCGTGATTACCATCAAACACCGGAAACTCTATTGAAAAATGTAAATTCTTTCACACAACCATTAAAAATATCAAAGAAAAGGGAATTCTCCATTCAGAGTTACAAACATCAAAGAAACCTCACCCAACACCTACAACATCACCAACCTCTACTATTTAAGAATCCTTGAGTAAGATCCTTCCACATCATATTGAAGCTATCCACATTACTACCTAAGATCGCACCGAAAAAATCTAATCCTTTAGAACAAAATAATCTCAAAAACCTTCATTGTTATCTACAATTATACGCCACCTCCTAAGCTCACTTCATCCTCATCCAAAGATAAACCTAATATTTCCATTCCTTTGGTTCTTGAGACATCTAATCAAACATCACAATCAAAGACTAAAGTCTCCATTTTAGTGGCACCTCCTTCCTCGACTATAGTATAGAAATTCGTCATTAAACAATTACATTAAACTCCTATTAAAATGTCACTTTACGAGTTCGTTCAAACATCACCCTTATACAAACAAACAATGATCGAAGCCCTCTAGTCCATATCAATACCTTTAGATGATCCCCACTCTTTCACAAATTTCGTAGGTGCTCTTAAAACATCCTTAACTATTTCTGTTATCACCAAATCACTGCACCCTCTCAATGTCCAAGTGATGGATAGGGCATTCAGTGTGATTGGGTAACATGGGATCACCTTGCAAGCTGTGGGAATTGTGGATTGAGGTGAACCTCCAGAGAGGGCTGGTTTCTTCTTCTTGAACTAAGCACTATAATACTCCTAACGTAATAAAACAACTAACTAGACCTATACTAACATTTCCACGGGTTTAGGGAGAGATATTTGAAAGAAATAAAACCTAAAAAAGGAATGGTGATGCACCAAGAAAGAGTTTTTATAAAAAAAAATTTGGTCTTCCAGTGAAGAAAGATGAAAATGAGAAGGATGAATAAGTACCACAACCCAATTGCATACCAAAATTCACTCCCGGATAAGTACAAAAATCCCAATACTTGTAATAGAAACTTGAAATTGTATAGTATACCCGAAAGCATGAGAAGAAAAAAATGAAGTAGAAAAAATGATGAAAGGACCAATAATTAGTCACAAAACACAATTTCTATTACTTCAATGACATGCACAATGCATCATTACATTATGAAGAGGAAATTTTTTCCATTACAATATTTGGAAGAAAGGATTAAAAGATCCCAAAATCCAACACTTAGCATGTGCAAAGAGAGAGGAATTGGAAAATGTCTAACCCTTTGAAATGGATTTCCCATTTAAATTTATAGAAAATCAAGCTGTGAGAGAAGAGAGGAGAAATCCTAAATTTTTGGCCAAATTACATCACATGATAGCCTCCATACTTTATTACATTATTAATTACATTTGAAAAAATCTCCACTCCATCATGCCTTCATAAATCAAAAATTCAAATTTATCCCCTAATTTAATAAAAATAATATTTTTATTAAAATTCAAGGCATCTCGGCCTTTTGATGGGACCCACGAGTCAAAGTTATGCTTTGGAGGAGGTTTTAATGTTGATTGGCCAACCAACTTGCTAACCAACTCTAAGATGCTAGTTAGCAAGTTCCTTGCATTTTCTTTATATGGCGGGCTCCTTGAACGTTGCACCAATCACCTTTGCTTTGCACAAGTTCCATCTTATTCCCCGCCACATTATATTGAATAACGTCTCTACCCACTTCAATGACCCCAAAGACTTTACATTGGGCACTCTATTATTCCTCCAACCACCTCGTGATCCTTGTCATGCCATGTTTTACTTTGATTGAGTCTCTTTTATTAATCATGTCGACCACCGCTTGGTCCACGAGCTACTTGGAGGTCATTCCATCCCCTTGGTATTGGCCGAGCATCTTGGCATCTACCTCAGTATCCTTGTTTATTGCCACCCCACCATGTGCTCTTCCTTTGAAACTCGTTAACCCTCACGTTATGATTATTATGGTTTGACACCTTTCATTTAAAATGCCTTACCGATATAATCTCTGCCACATCTGACCATTCAACAACATCCACCTTGTGTATTGAATGATTCCAAAGCCTTATATCTTGTCAACCCCTCACGATGACTCGGTCAACTTCCAATAACCGAACAATGAGTTGATCGGATTCCACATGCCTATCCATATGCTTATGAGCTATCTTGGTGGAACCTTGACTCGCCATGACTGGCCATGGCAACACGTGTCTTACCTCGAACTCCTTATGTCGAATTCTCCCCGTCGGGAAAGTTTCATCACATCACCCACTTCCTGCCATATTTCCATGGTGAGTTTGACGTCCTTCGTACTAAAGCCCCAAACACCATGGTGAAATCGTTTTAACTTTCCCCATGGCCGCGAACCTCAAAACTCCCCTAGTGTGGAATGCACCTTGGCTTGACATCTCTAAAACCCTAAACTCACCCCCAAGCCATCATCACTCCGAGCTCTACCAAATGAACTCGCGAGAATGACATGTGTATTGGGCCGAGTCCTCACAATTCCCGACCAAGCCTTCAATGCAAGCTCGATCTCTCAAAACTCTCCCGAATTCTGCATCTCCCAACTTTGCATTGATGTCCCATCATGACTCGCCTTGTCGAAGCTCAAAATATATCCTTGCTCAATTAATTATAAATTTAGGTCTTGGGGTCCAATAACTCCCTTTGAAAAGTTGATTCAATTACATCTTTGTGAGTCCACAAGCTCGATCTCCCCAAACGAGTTAATATTCTCTTAGCTATCTCTCACCAAAACCGTGACCACTTCCAACCATTACTTGATCCTGAGCTCAAAGATCATATCATACTAGTTGGCTCAACATTGAGCTCGACAACTTCCCCGCTTGTCAACTTGGTGAAATAGCCCAACCACCCACCGAGACAATGCTCTATTCATCTTGTTCTTCGTGATCATTGTGACGAGCTCATCTGACCTCGGTGTATCGATCTCCACGCTAGTTTCCCAATAATCTTCAAGCTTGATCCCCTCTATGTGACTGTCAAACCATCATAGAAAATGATCAAGGCCAATCATTTGAGTCATTAACTTTACTCAACCCAAGTTAATCTCCAGTGCCTACGATGACTTCACAAGCTCATTGTTTCATGGTTAGCCTCCACTTTGATGATCGATCCACCATCTATCTTCCTCGAGAACTCTACATTAAGCTCTTTGTGTTTGCAATCTTTTCAAATACAAAGACTATCTAACTCAGAAACCAAAGTTACCGTTATCTTTCCTGAGATCCCACATTGTGATCAAGTTGAGCTTTCACCATTTCCCCGCTCACCGATCCATCTCACACCACATTACCATGCCGAGCCAAGATTTCTAACCTTCGAGCTCCATACCAAGTCAATCAACTAGTTCATTGGCTTCTAACGTTCGATTTGAGCTCTAGTGTTCGAATGCCAAGTTCACTCTTCAAACCATCTCACACAGGTACCGAGATACCACCTATGCCATTCTACAAACCTCTTTCATGTGGCACACTGAGCTCGATGTGCATGCTCAGTATAACTCCACAAGAATCACTTTTCTTTGTGTGAATGTTAGATTGGTTTGGCTCGATATATTTCCATATACTCTTGGTGAGTGACTCACTACCTGCGAGTTAATCAGCACCACTCGTGACATACATCTATGCCATGGTTTGATCTTGAACTTAACTCCAACGTGCATGTAATGACCAAAAATTTGCTTTCCCTAATTTTAACTCCGAATATCTTGTTCACCCAACCAATGAATCTCACCTCCGTGATCATGCCATGTCCAACCTCCTCAAGCTTGATCTCGAGCCCCCGACTTAGCTCAAATTTATTCAACCTCGGGACACCTCGTTGTGAGCTCCTGAGAGCCAATGAATATTCCTCCTACATGCATTTCCTCTCTCATGAATACATCCGTGAGAATAAACCACTTTGAAGCTCACTCACCATTCACCCTCCTCGACTATCGGGTTCTTCATATTGACTCATTCTCAATATAATTTATGATCTTAACAAATCATATACCGAGTTACTGTATGCGGTGCTTAACTTGACAATCAACTCACCAAGCTAATTTTGAACCTCCACCATCCTATGCAAATTTCAACCTTTTGTATTAAACTTTGGATTCTCTAGGATTTCATCTCAAACCTGGGAGTAATTTAAACACAACAAGACCCCTCAAACATAATTTAACAATTCTGATGACTCCTTGCTTGTGTTGAACAAATGTGGGCTGTTGGTGCCAATTTTCTGATCTAAGCAAACTTAAAAACTTCTAGACCCGAAAAGGGGAGAATAGCTTCAAGATGACCCCGAAACTACCCGAAACACCATGAGCACCCCTAAACACGAAATTTACCTGTAATGTCCTGGAATGCTCCATGAAGACCCTTTTTCAATCCTAAAGCGCAACATGCCTCTATTGTCCAATTCTTCCCCAAGGGGAAAAAATGGATAGCAATTTCCTTTGATTCTACTGAAATACCATCACTTCAGCCTGAGGATCATGATTTACATCTCTTCATTACAACCCAAATAAATGATGTCCTCCTCAAAAGGGTCATGATTGATGGAGGTGCCATAATCAACATCATCTCATCCATCGCCTTTAACCAACTCCGATTTCCGAATACCGTCATCACTCAAACACCAGTCCTCCTTCGAGATTTCAACGATACCATCGCGCCCAGGTTAGGTACTATAATTTTACCTCTCAAAGTTGGCATTAAAACCCTTCCCGAACTCTTCTATATCATAGAGGGAGAGTTCCAATATAATATTTTATTAGGATGACCTTGGATATGCACCATGCATTGTGTCCTTCGACGCTTCACCGATGTCTCAAATATGAATACGAAGGTAAGACATTCACGGTCCTCACAGATCCTAATCCTTTTGCCAATTGTAATATGACATATCGTCTAAATGAATTTCCCATCCCACAATCAAAATCATCTGATGAATCATCCACTGTAACATACATCCCATCATCCAAACTACCCGATGATTACTCCTCGAGACATTATGAAACATATTTCACACGGGAGTATCGTCTCCTCATGCTTAACTCACTTCCCACACCTAAGATATACAAAATACCAGACAAAAAACCATTGTACGAGCTTGACGTTGGATACATTATCTCCTATGCCCCCGTTATCTAAATACAAACCTCATATATAAGGGGATTGAACATCGTTCTTCACAATGTAATCATAAACACCACGCCATGCCCTTTAAATCTGATTTTGACTCTTTATACAATTCCACTTTCTCTCAAATGTACCTTCATTGTTGCACATGAAAAGGCTTTGGGTTTAGATGCTATGAATAAGGAATACATGATTTAACTATCAAACATTCCTCAAACCACATGAAAAGTATGAGCTTAGATATGAAAATCCCTTCGTCGAATCATCTTCTCAAACCACATCCATACATATCACTGAACTTGAGACACCACCATTTGCAAAATATGACAATCCTATGGACATAGATGACACCATCTCCATCCCACCTAATTTTTTTTTAGTCAATAGTATTTCCTTAGGTCCCTTAACTTATCAATCTAACCATGTCTTTAAGAAACTTCCTCTCATTTGGCCAGAAATGATTGAAGAAGATTCACCCACCATCAACACCCTCTAATGCCATGATGATCAACAAATCCTATCCCATATGGGAGTGGATGACAATATCCTTCAAAAAGCCTTACCACCCAATACATAAACCCTCCTTAATTAATCCACCATCGACGTAAACTTAGGAACCCCTCAGGAACCTCACATGGTTAAATTCGGTCAATCCCTAAATCCACAAGAATTAAAAGACTTCACTAGTTTCTTATCCAAGTATAGCCAAGATTTTACCTGGTCATATAGTGATATGTCAGGTATTGACCCCAATATCATCGTACACAATATTTTTACCTATCCTAATGCCAAACTCATCAAACAAAATCTTCGTAGCATGCATCCCCGCATGGCTCCTTATCAAGGAAGAGTTACAACGTCTTATTTATGCTAATTTCATCATACCCATTAACTATCCACAATGGGTCTCCAATATTGTACCCATAAACAAAGCCTCGGAAAGTTATGCATCTGCACTGAATTCAGGATCTCAATCTTGCTTGCCCTAAAGATGATTTCCCTCTCTCGAATATCGATCACCTAATAAACCTTACATCTAGCCATGAAATGCTCTCCCTTATGGATGGATTTTTTTGGTCACAATCAGATCCTCATCGCATGAATGATCAACACAAACACCCTTCCTTACCCCTCGGGACCTTTTTGTTACCATGTTATGCCCTTTAAACTTAAAAATGCCAGAGACACTTACCAACGAGGTATGACATATATCTTCCACTATCTTATCCAAAAAACAATAGAGGACTACATTGATGATCTCTTAGGAAAATATAAACAATGCAAATATCATTTCACCATTCTTGAATCAATATTTATTCATCTCATTCAATTTTTCCTTCATCTTAACCCCGTTAAGTGTGTTTTTGGTGTTCTCACCGTAAAATCTTAGGGTTCATCGTATCTATATGAGGTATTGAAGTTGATCCATCCAAAATTAAATCAATCATTGAAATTCCTCCTCCATCAAATCTCAAACAATTACGTAGCCTTTAAGGTAAACTGCAGTCTATTTGACATTTCATATCTCAATTATCCAACCATTTTCAACCATTTCATTACCTTATTCATAAAGATATTGACTTTAGATGGGATCTCAATTGTCAAAAGGATTTTGATGAAATCAAACAATATCTTCTATCACCACTTGTGCTCACACCTCCTCACAAGGTGGGGGATTTTATCTCTACATATCCATACAGTCATGCTTTAGGTGCTATGCTCACTCATGAGATGAGCAATGCCATGAACAAGCCATTTATTATATAAGTTATACACTTGGCTTGAATACAAAACTTGTTTTAATGAAGCTGAAAATTTGTGTTGTGCATTATATTTTGCATACCTCTAAACTACTTACACTATCTTCTCAATCAAATTTTTCGTTATTATCGATTTAACCCACTTAAAATCATGCACTCTAGACCATACCACGCTGACCATATAACTTAGTATCTCATCTCGCAATATAACCTCATCACCTAAACCTTACACAATTATTTATTAATTGCCTTCTAATTGATAAATCCACATCACCCTACCTACCACCTCACTTTGCCACTTCATCATGACCTAGCCCTAACCCTAAACTAACCTAATTAAGACCCATAACTTGGTCCACACCACATCCATAACTAATGCCTCCTTTCTCGCACCCAAAGCCGACCTTCTAGCCACTTGACCAAGCCCGCAACTCGATCTCTCTGAGAAAAGTAGGAAGGTGGGCTATTTTACTAAAAATAGCCTACTTTTTCCCTTACCGATGCCGGTTCCTACTCGACCGCCGCTTACATGCAACCGCCATCGGTTCCTCGTAAATGGGCTCCCAAACCAAAACAACGGATCGGATTTCATTTTTGGAGATCACCAAAGGATTTCTCGATCAACAGAGAGTATCATGAGCGAGGAACAGAGTCCCGATCTTCATTTAATCAAGCAGAGACGAGTAAAGAAACCGTAAGTGCTTGCAGAGAGAGGAGATCAACTTGCATCTTCGCAAAACCAAGAAGTCATATCTTGCATGTCCTCTCGTTATAACATTTCTTATGCTCTTTGAATCACAGTTCCTCCTAAATCCATTTCAATCCACTACCCAACGTGCCATTGCATCTAACTCACATTCTTTTACCCTCATCATCTCATTTCCTAATATCATCCATAAACCAGCCTTACAAACACCATAGCTACTAAGAAGATCTTATAACCCACCGGTATCGGTTATCGCAAGAATCGCATCGGCTATCATAACCGCATCGCTATCATAACCGCATCGCTATCAAGAATCGCCATCGGTTCCTCCGATCAAAACCAGAAAACCACCCTTTCCCTACCTAGCTTCAACGAAACAATTTAATTGATACTTTACGCCTTTTTTGTGTTAATTCATATTAGCAGGGAACCACCACCTTCGAAAGGAAGTTTTATATTTCCTGGGCCCAAGGCAGTTTCCTCATTTATTGTTTAATCAAATCTTGTGGTCTTGTGTTCTTATTTGCAGGTAGTCCTTCCAAGACAAAAAGGAGTTCTCCGCAGTCAACCTGATCTTTCTCTACGGTACGCGCACACCATCTCGACATTCTACAGGTATTCCTCCTAACCCTAACCTTATCTGTTTCTAAAAGGAACGAAACATTTCCGAGTGAAACATTTTGGCACGCCCGGTGGGACCCATTTTGGGTTTCTTTCTTTTGCTTATTTTCATTTTAGGAAGCATATTTGTTGTTGCTGCTTTTGTTATATATTTCGTAAAGTATTTGTCTTGCTTTTCTAGTTTCGCATTAGTGAAAGTCATCTCTCTTGCTTCATCGAACATAATTTTCGATTTGGGTTTAAAACACATGCATTGCATTCCTGCTTGTTGTTCTTCAATTCTAGTGAACATAGATTAAGTAACAGGTCGTACACGTGGGGGTGATATCCACGGTATTGACAGGAAATTAACCCTAGTTTCACTGCACAACACATACCGAATCACTTCACAATTAACACAACAGCTCAAACATCCCCCCCTTTTCCGCGGTATTCCTCCGCCCGATTGAGGTAACCTTATAAGCCAAAACAAACTTGACATTTCCCTAGGTCTTGTTGTTTAGGATTCTCGACATCATCTTACGCCTAAAGGCATAAGCCCACGATAACTAAAATTAACCCTAGGATTAGTCTCTCGGATTTGCGTGTGCATCTTGCTTGTTTTCAAATTCTCGTTTTCTCTATCATACTTTGTCTTCTCGTGATCAATAAGTTGATAAATATACTCAACGCTGCTAAAAATCAAATTAGCAGCCTTTTTATATCTTCTTATCCTAGACTTTTGACACCGCATCGCTTAAGGGACCGACGCGTTTTTCTCTGGACCGACACCGGTTAGTAAACCGATATCGCCATCGTCTTCATCACCCCCTGACAAACCAACGAACTTGCCAAATTCATCATTCTGAGGTTGTTTTTGTTCTTGATAGATTGAAACTTTCCTATGTGTTCTTGTCCATGGTTGTCATCACTCGGAAGCAAGCCGCCGCCATGGTTTCACATGCCTGCTCTGTGTCTTTGCCTGAATCACCCCCTTCACATTCTATAGGGAACCCTACGGACACCAGTGAGATCCCCCAAATTCCTGTAGGAGACAAGGACTTTGCCAAATTTCTGGATGCTAATCCCAGCGCTGTACAATACTATTTGTCTCATGCCCCTGACCGTACGCCTGATGGTCAGCTCCTTATTGGCATGCCTATTAGTATAGCTGCTCATTTAGCTCCCACTCCTCCTGATAACACTGCCTTACTTCCTGCATCTCTAGCCCCGTCTCCCAATCCGACGGCTTCAGAGGTTCATACGACCCCGATTAGCTTTCCTTTGGTTAATCTTGACCCCACGTATCGTTACCACCAACCGCCCTACCTCATCTCTCTTTCAGACCACTCCATTCATGACTTACTCTCTGCCACCTATTCACACAAGCTTTCCCTCTCAAGCTCCGCCTACCTTTTCATTCCCATACACGTATCCAGTAACCTCAACACCTTATATGGGACATCCCTATTCTGTTGCTCCAACATACTCATCCTCCATACCTTATCAACACTTAGCCCCACCATTGTCCAGCGGAAGCCCTTGGTCCAACTTGCCTCCGTTTACCACAACCGCACCATCATCTCATCCAACCACAGATTTCATCAAACAAATGATGGACAAAATGCAAAACTCCGAGGCTTCGCTTTCGAGTCGTAGCGCTCGACATACGAAAGCAAGTTTGTCGAGCCCATTCACCCTTCTCGTCCCCTTCATTCATATCCTCCTCAATGGGAGTTGCCAAAATTTACTCGCTTTTAACAAGAAAGAGGATCCTCAACAACACTTCGATCATTTAGACATGCTTGTTATTTGATTGCCCATGATGACGCCTTGTACTCCGCACCTTCCCCATGTCCTTATCAGACCCGCCTTGAGTGGTACAAAGGCTTTTAACCCAAAGACTCGATCTTCTCTTTTAACCAACTAGCCCAATCTTTCTTAGATCATTTCTCCATTAACATTGCCAAGAAAGTATCTATCACCGACCTTATGCCATCCGACAATTTGAGGACGAATCTATCGCAGATTTCGTGGGACGATGGCGGGCCTTATCAACCAACTTACGTATGCCTTGCCTCAAACCAACTTATCGAACTTTTACGCGGCATGCGCTAAGCACATCTCCCCTACCCTCCAAATTCAAACTTTCCGTACATTCGACGAGGCCTTTACCATGGCTCGAAATTAGAAATTCGAGCCTTAGAAGAGGAGAAATTGCGGTCACAGTAACAAAACCCCAATTTCCAAACTCCCGATTCTACCAACAAGCCAAATACCACCACTCCTCACGCGTCCACTTCTTCTAAATCAAAAGGAGCTGTCCACGCGGTAATGGTCAAATCTCAAACACCGTCCAATACTCCGCCGAAAACCACTTATAAGTACAAAGCCGAGCCCACCAATTACACTCCTCGGGAGAAACTTATGGCGTCATCCTCGAGAAATTGCTCAAAGTCAAGCTATCACCTTGCCCCCGTTAAACCTCACTGGGTTTGACTCCACCCGCGCAATACCTTCCCGTACAAAGAAAATGACTTTTGTAACTTTCACCGCGTAAAAGGACATAGTCATGAAAACTGCAAGATGTTGAAAAACATAGTGCAGGAAATGGTTGACGCAGGGGATATAACCCTCGATAATCCTAACGCCCGCTAACCGAAATCTGAAAATTTTCAACAAGCCATTCCCAATCACTCGTCCAACAAGAATGTAAACCAAGATATCTTAGCCGAGGAGAGTGTTCATGAGATCCATGCAGCTTTCGATTCTCACCAAAAGCCTCTATTGAAAAATTTTTTGAATCAAGCCTCTCCACCAACACAGGAGTCTGAACCTCCTTCACCACCATCAAGCCAAAGTGAAATCATTCCTCTACCCATAAAAGAGTTAACTGCCCGGACTTCTCTTCTCATCGACGAGTCTTCTTACACCACATCCCTACAAGACTCGTGAGCGGATGTTATCTAATTTATCTATTTCCCAAACGCCCTTCTACCGCTCTTGCACAAGAGGAAGGCTCGCCACTCCTTTTGACATCCTTAGACGAGAAATCTCTTACACTGACATCACCACATTCTTTAAACATGACAGATCCCCTCAAACACGCCCTCCTACCTATTAGTCCCTCATCGCCTAAATCTTTTCAACGACCGGTTGACCTCTTAACATCTATTGATACAAAGGCCTCATCTACCTCCCGGGTCACACCCACAAAGGGACTCGGAATCACAACCCGCCGCTTCTTCCGCATAAAAATTACAAATCACACCTGAGACTGCATTCCACGTAAGATGACAGTTCTATGGGAACGCTTGAGTACCCCTTTTTCTACTCAAATGCAAATGACTCGATCCCGATGTCTCCACCATATACCCGAAGTGTTTACGTGCTTAAAATGCCCCCTGCTCTCACCTTCACCCCCTCACCTCTACCAAATGCCCCGTCCACTTCTATCAACTTAACCAGATCTTCCCCTACGCTTGGGACCTCACCAATGCCCAGTCTAACGCACCCGCCTAAGCGACTCGATCTATCCAAAAATAAATCCGTCCCGCCACCTAGGAGACAAACTCAATCCGTGCCCCTATCACAATCAAAACCATCATCGTCATACCTACCTTCCATATTGGGACCCCATCCCTCTACCTTACATCAATATATCATACCTCCCGCTTTTCTTCAAAACAACCTACGCCTTCCGCACCCATACGTAAATTCCAGGGTATAAGAACACCGCTCACTCCGCGTATCCTGTCCACCTATCAACCCTAAACAAATTCCATCATCAAAAGATTTGTTTTCGGTCACTCCTATTTCCCCATGGTTGTTTTCTGATACCACATCATCTGCGGCCTCATCATCCAACATAGCTTCTGCGCCAAAGAAATCACGTTTAGTGAAAACCACGTATCAACACCCCTCGGCTAAACCACCACCCGTGTGAACCAACCACGCCCAAACATTACCAAAACCCGCACAACCAATACCCTCATCCTCTTCCGATTTTGACCCACTCAAAGGATCTTACGCCAAAATCCTTGCTATGTTGGTGGAGAATGCGACCATTTCCCTACCTCCACTTAGACCTTATGATCCGTCTAAACCCCGACCTATGGGTTACGATGAGTCTAAAATCTGTGCTTATCACCGCACACCAGGACATGATGTGGAGGGATGCAAAGCTCTAAAAACCATCCTTCGTCACCACCTCTCCCTGGATAGAAAGATTAAGAAAGACAACTTACGAAGGGAGAGACCTTTAGTTTCCATTCCCTCTCCTATACCATCTGTCCCCGCCTCACCAAGATCTATCATTATTACAACCCCACCTCTTGAAGACCATGAGTTATCCCAACCATCTTCCTCATCTCAGGTCTACGAGATTAATATGATTAGTGTCGCTACTCGAGGGCGAAAAAACAATGGGAAAGCAAAAGAAAACACACCTGCGGCATCTCTTTCTCCGTCAAACATCCCGATTGCACCACCACCTAAAGTGGTCATTCGCAGACCCGCCTATCCCATCTCTAATGGCATTGCCCACCGAAATATGATTAAACAGCCTTCACCAATCACCCGTAAAATGACACTCGTATGATCTCATTCGCACTTCAATCTCATCGACAAGCTCTCGTTGAGATCCTTCAAGGGATAGAGGTTTTACCTAATGAAACCCTGCCTGTCGCCTCCATTCTAACACCCAATCACGTTGCTTCTCTCACCAAACAACCCACTGCCCCAACCACTTCGCCTCTCGCACAACAAGTCTGCAATGGTCAGTTTCTCCCGAAGACGAAATTGTTGACTTTGGTACGTAAGATCCCGACTCGCTTTTTTCATCTCAGCTTACATCCGGGACATTCGGGTACGTCGTGTTATGATTGACGGGGGTGCTAGCCTAAACATCATCTCTTCAAAAGCCTTCCAACAAATGAATATCCCTTCTAGTTGCATGTGTGCCAACCCCATCATGTTGTGGTCATTCAATGACGCTATTACTTCTACCTTAGGCACCGTGATCCTCAACATTCGGGTAGGACCACGTACTTTACCCGAACTCTTCTATGTCTTGGAGGGAGAGTTCCAATATAATATATTGCTGGGTCGTCCTTGGATCCGAGCCATGGGATGCGTTCCCTCAACATTACATAGATGCATAAAATTTGAGTACGAGGGGAAGTCCTACACCGTAAAAGCTGACCCTCCCCCCTTTAAAACCTGCAATATGTTATACCGCCCTAACGATGTGCTTATACCAATCAAGACACCCATACATTCAACCCAACCATCCTCTTCAAATGTACCTCAACCATCCACCTCAACCACGCCTACGCCTTCAACTGATGAAACCACCATCGCAAAAACCACTTCCCTTCCCGCAGCTAACATTCCAACCTCCGACCCCTTAGTAGATGTTTTTCAGCCTTACGCTGGGGGAGTACCGCCTATATAACGTTAGTTCTTTCCCTACCCCGCAGGAGTACGGACAATTACATGCACATCCCACCTACGACCGTCGCGTGGGGGAGGTAATCTCTTACGGACCACCCCATTGCCACACTAACCTAACGTATGGGGTGTTGACGCATCCTCCATTACCCCGAACCTCCTCTTGGTGTGGTTCCTTTCCAATCCGATTTTCAATACTTGACAAATCGTCGCTTTTCGCCCTCACCTTCTTGACTTGCTGTGCGTGGAAAGGCTTTGGTTTTGGCCTTTACGAACAAGGCCGACATACACTCATTCCCGTGACTACCCGTAAACATAATGATCGCAGTGGTCTCGGTTTTCCCGAAACACCTACACAGAGACACCTCTCCGTCACCGTATCCCGGAAGAAGAAGACGTCGCCCTACCAAACCATCATCACCCACTTTGCCATCATCACCCACACAATCTATAGACTCTAATCCATCCCCCTAACTTTTTTTTTTTTTTCATAAATGCTATCTTCATAGGTCCTCTCACTTATCAACGTGATAATGAGGACCCATCTTCTCTTCCCTTCTATATCCGTACATGATCGAAGAGGATTCACCTTTGATTAATGTTGTTGAATGCCGATGATGACTCCATCCTCACTTACCTTGGCGCGGATGATTCTTATATTCAACGAGCCTTACCATCTCAAAACCCAAACCATGTCGAATGAATCTACTATAGAAATCAACATCCACACGGAGGAGGATCCTCACATTGTGAAGATTGACAATCCCTTAACACATCGTAACAAGCCGCCTTTACTACCTTTCTCCGTGCTCGCAACCAAGCTTTCGCATGGTCTTACGCCGACATGCCAGAATTGATCCTACCATTGCCGCCCCATAACATCACCCTAAACCCCGATTCCAAACCAATCAAACAAAAATTGAGAAAATGCATCCACGCATTGCTCTCTTGGTCAAAGAGGAGCTCCAACGACTCCTTTCTCGCTTTCCTTCATCTTGCCTATTGACTATCCTCAATGGATTTCTAACATCGCACTGCACTAAAGCGACAGGGGACTTCTGATATGCACAGATTTCCGGATCTTAACCTCGCTTGCCCTAAGGATGACTTCCCTTACCTAGCATTGACCAACTTGTTGATCTAACTCGCAGGTCATGAGATGCTCTCTCTCATGGATGGCTTTTCAGATACAACCAAATTTTGGTCACCTTCGCCGATCAACACAAAACGCCCATAACTCCTCGGGAACCTTCTCGTTATCGTGTCATGCCGCATTTGGCCTTAAAATGCTTTGGTGCGCAACCTATCGGGCTATGACCTACATTTTTCATGACATTATGCACACTATCCTCAAGATTACGTCGACGATCTTCTTGGCAAGTCTAAACATCGTAGTGAACATCTTGATGTTTTAACCATTATTTTTGATCGCTGTTACAATATTCTCGTCTCGCCTTCAACCAAAGAAATGTGTCTTTGTGTTCTTTCAGAAAACTTCTTGGCTTTATCGTCTCTTTGCGTGGCATTGAGGTCGATCCATCTAAAGTCAAAGCTATCCTAGAAATGCCCCCACCCAAAAATCTCAAACAATTGCGTAGTTTACAAGGTAAGCTCCAATCTATCCGACGTTTCATCTCCCAACTCTCGGATCGGTGTCAACCTTTTCATCACCTTCTTAAAAAGGACATTTCCTTTCAATGGAGTGAGGAGTGTCACCAAGCCTTCGAAGCTCTCAAATCCTATCTCTTGCAGCCACCCATGCTTATCCCACCCCAGGATGACCGCCCTTTCTACCTTTATCTTTCCGCCACTGACCATGCTATAGGTGCTATGCTCGCACATCGGGATCCGGCACGACGAGAACAGGCCGTTTATTATATAAGTCGTACTCGTGGATTATGAGACTAGGTATACATATGTAGAAAAATTGTGCCTTGCCCTATCATTTGTAGCCACCAAACTCCGATATTACCTCTTGAATCACAAAACATTTGTCATCACCAACACAGACCCCATTCATTATATGTACGCCAAACCGCATCTAAACCAACGTATCGCTCGATGGCTTATGCTCCTCACCGACCTTGACCTTGAATTCGCATAAATGTGTCAATCAAAGGACAAACTCTTGCAGAACCAACTTGCGGAGGCCCCTTTACCTGGGGAACAATTTACCAATTTTACCTTCCCCGATGAACTCATCGCCACTCTTTCACTCCGGGAAGAGTTGTATCAAATGACCCTCTTCTTCGATGGATCTAAATGCCAGCGCAGCGGAGGAGCCGGCGTTGTTCTCATTCCTCTCGACGCTGAGCCTATGCCTCTTTCATTTCAGCTTGATTTCCCTTGCACTAATAATACAGCGGAATACGAGGCCCTTGTTCTGGGTCTCCAAGTTGCGTTACACTTAGGCATCAAATCTATCAACATTTTTGGCGACTCTCAATTGGTAGTCAATCAAGTTATGGGCGTCTACCAATGCAAAAATGAGGAACTTCAAAAATACAAACACTACGTGGATTCACTTCTAGCCTTATTTACTCACTATTCTATACAAACCATTCCACGCTCCACTAACAAATTTGCAGACACTATGGCTTGCTTAGCCTCGCAAATTCCCGCCGCACCAACTGACTCTGAATTATTCGTCGTGGTCCAACAACTTTTTGTCCCATCCTATTCAACCCCGGTAGTTTGTACGATAAATACTGTGTCTACTAGTTCGCAGGATACCTGGTACCACCAATTTCACGACTACCTTACAATCTCTGTCCTCCCACCTGACCTTACTAGTAACGGCAAACGTGCTTTTCTTAAAAGTGTTTCGTGTTATGTTGTCATGGGGGGACTCCTCTATAAACGTGGCTTTGATGGCATCCTCCTTCGCTGTCTAATCAAGGCGCGCGAGGCCACTCATACCATCTAACGTGTCCATGACGGTATTTGTGGTGGACATTTTAGCGGCCTTGCGTGGCCAAACGAATCCTTCGCCTTGGTTATTATTTTCCTACTCTCAATAACGATCGCTACGAATATGTCAAGCGTTGTGTTATGTGTCAACAACATGCCAACCTTCAACATACTCCTAGCCACCCGCTCCAGGTCGCTCGAGATCTTTGGCCCTTCTCCCAATGGGGTTTAGACCTTATTGGTGAGATTCACCCGACCTCTTCACAACGTCACCGTTGGATAATCACAGCGACCGAATATTACACAAAATGGGTGGAGGCTATTCCACTCATTTCAATCAAAAAGAAAAAATTGTCAAATTCATTAACCATCACATTATCTGTCGTTTTGGTATTCCTCATCTCCTAATAACAGATAATGGTAAATCTTTTAAAAACAAGTTGTTGCAAGAACTTTGCATGACAACTTTGGTATCAAACTTAGCTTCTCATCACCTTACTATCCACAAGCCAATGGGCAAGCCGAGTCCTCTAATAAAACACTAACCAAAATCCTCATGAAAGTTGTCAATGAATCTGGAAGAAATTGGCACGATCACATTCCCTTTACCCTTCTGGCCCGACCCAAGGCCGCAACCCAACAACTTGGCCCGACCCACGGCCGCACCACTTCCATCCCTTACCCAAAATCAACACCATACACTTTTATCCACCCATCCGGTAGTTTTTTGTTCAATCGAGCTCACCTGTTCGTGTTTTAGCATGATTAGGGTCCTTGACTTGATCTGTCGACCAACTTTGCCCAGACCTAGACCGTGACGTTTATCTCAACCAAACCAACCTTTTGGTACTGCCGAACATGCCTAAACGTTCCTGTACCTTACCTGTTATATACCCTGGGGCTACTTCCTATGCCTTGGATACCAGGATTATATCACCCTTGTTTGGATAAACTATCGACCTTTGCCTCTGCACTGCTGGTTTGCTCGTCAAATCATGTACCCTAGTCGTACTATTGCATTTCAATATGCGTCTGCTTCCTTGAACCTACCCCACCATCTTACCATCCCCTCTACCCCATTTACCCGTTATCAACCCTATCCCTGATTTCTCGTTCACTCAATCTGTGATAGATTTGAGGGGGATTACCTATACCCTTAACAGGAGTAACCACTTCATATTATTGTCCGTGCAGCTTTACAAAACAAGCTACACGACAATAAGGGGCTAATGTAGACACCAAATTTGTGTCTTACGACCCCTTGTGACCCACATCTCATCTCGCAATCTAACCTCATCACCTAAACCTTACACAATTATTTATTAATTACCTTATAATTGATAAATCCACATCACCTTACCCGCCACCTCACTTTGCCACCTCATCATGACCTAGCCCTAACCCTAAACTAACCTAATTAAGACCCATGACTTGGTCTAGACTCACATCCATAACTAATGCCTCCTTACTCGCACCCAAAGCCGACCTTCTAGCCACTTGACCAAGCCCGCAACTGATCTCTCGGGAGAAAAGCAGGGAAGGTGGGCTATTTTACTAAAAATAGCCTACTTTTTCCTTACCGATGCCGGTTCCTACTCGACCGCCATCGGTTACGCAACCGCCATCGGTTCCCTATAAATGGGCTCCCCAAACCAAAACAACGGATCGGGATTTCATTTTTGGAGATCAGTCAAAGGATTTCTGGATCAACAGAGAGCATTGCGAGTGAGGAACAGAGTCCTGATCTTCATTTAATTAAGCAGAGACGAGTAAAGAAACCAGAAGTGCTTGCAGTAGAGGAGATCAACTTGCATCTTCATCAAAACCAGTAAGTCATATCTTGCATGTCCTCTGTTATAACATTTCTTATGCTCTTTGAATCACAGTCCTCCTAAATCCGTTTCTGAATCCACTACCCAACGTGCCATTGCATCTAACTGTCATTCTTTTACCCCTCATCATCTCATTTCCTAATATCATCCATAAACCAGCCTTACAAACACCATAGCTACTAAGAAGATCTTAGAACCCACCGGTATCGGTTATCAGTAACCGGCATCGGCTATCATAACCGGCATCGGCTATCAGTAACCGCCATCGGTTCCTCTGATCAAAACCAGAAAACCAGCCTTTCCCCTACCCAGTTCAACGAAACAATTTAATTGATACTTTACAGTCTTTTGTGTTAATTCATATTAGCAGGGGAACTGACCACCTTCGAAAGGAAGTTTTATATTTCCTGGGCCCAAGGTAGTTTCCTCATTTATTGTTTAATCAAATCTTGTGGTCTTGTGTTCTTATTTGCAGGTAGTCCTTCCAAGACAAAAAGGAGTTCTCCGCAGTCAACCTGATCTTTCTCTACGGTACGCGCACACCATCTCGACATTCTACAGGTATTCCTCCTAACCCTAACCTTATCTGTTTCTAAAAGGAACGAAACATTTCCGAGTGAAACACCTATTAAAAGTTCTTCATATTTGGTGATATTGCTAGCACATTCAAAATATAGGTTAAAATATAATAACATAGGCTCCCCATCAAGAGGAATGAGGATAACTCCAACACCACCTCCATGCTGACATTTGGAACCATCAAATAATAAGGTCATCAGGTAAATGGTATCATCCAATGAGAGGGTAGTAATGGATTCATTTGGGAAATCAAAGTTAGAGGGATGATTTCCAGAGAGAGGTATGTCTTCTAGTTGGTCGAGTGATAGTTTTTTTCTTTGATAGATTTTTGATTAATGAATTTAAGGTATAGGTCTACAAGAAGCATGAGCCAATGTGCAACACGCTGATGTTGGTAGGGCTTAGCGTACATGTAATGTAAGGGGTCTGTATTGGTGACAACAAAATTTTTATGGTTAAGTAGGTAATGGAAAAGTTTAGTAGCGACAAAAACTAAGGCTAGGAAGATTTTTTTGGCATGGGTGTATCAGGTTTCATAATCCAAAATCATATACTTATATAATAAACCACTTGCTCCCTATGTTTCTCATCACGATGAGTGAGCATGGCTCCCAAGGAATGATCTATAGTAGAAATGTAAAGGTAAAATGGTTGGTCATCTTTAGGAGGAACAAGTACATGTGGTTAGAGGAGGTATTTTTAAGGCCTCAAAGGTGTTGTGGCATTCATCATCATCCTATTTGAAGGAGACGTTTGTTTTTAGGAGATGATGAAATGGGTGGTAGTGTTAGAAATATGTGAAATAAAATGGTGGACTGACTGCAACTTGCCTTGCAAACTACATAGTTGGTGAAGGTTAGTAGGTGGAGGAATTTCAAGAATAGCCTTGATTTTAGCAGGATCGACTTCTATGCCATGCAAATAAATGATAAAACTAAGGAGTTTTCCTGAGAGGATAGAAAAGACACATTTCTTAGGTTGAAGGTGAACACAATACTTGATGAGATGGTCAAAAATTACCTTAAGGACTGTAAGGTGTTCGATCAATGTTTGGATTTGGAAATAAGGTCATCTACATAATCTTCTAATATGTGATGCATGATGTCATGAAAGATATAAGTCATATCCTACTTGATATATAGCACCAACATTTTTAAGGCCAAAGGGCATGACTCAATAGCAGAAGGTCCCCAAGGGAGTGTTGAAGGTGGTTTTGTGTTGATCTTTGAGGGTGAGTAATATTTGGTTATAACTCGAGAATCCATCCATGAGTGATAACATCTCATGGCCGAGAGGTGAGATCAACTAGTTGGTCTATACTAGGTAGAGGAAGTCATCTTTAGGGAAATCTAAATTAAGGTCATGAAAATCATGTGCATATACAGAGTCATCCTATTTATTTTGTGAAAGGAACGATGTTAGAAATCCATTAAGGATAATTAATGGGTAGGATGAAGGAAACCAAGAGAAGGCATTGATGTTCTTCTTTGATAAGAAGGGAAATGTGAGGATGCATTTTTTGTAACTTCTATTTTATAGGTTTGGCTTCAGGAATAGTTACAATATTATGGACCATAATGTTTGGGTTAATACCAGGCATATCAGCGTAGGACCAAGGAAAAGTATTACTATGATCTCGAGAATAATGAAGTAAAAGCTTCATGTTCAAAAGTAGATCTAAATATTGGCCTATCTTTAGAATGTGCAGGTCATCCTGAGTGTTAATATTTATTTCGATGGTTGATTCATTTAACATAGTTTGCATCTCAAAAGGAGATACCAGATGAATATAATAATCTTATGTACCAAGGTAGGTGAGAATATAATCATCACTATGATATCAAATAACATTAATAAGGTGTATCATCATTGATCACATCAATATATAGGAAGGGAAGGGAAGAGGGATCCTCGCCATCATGTTGATAAGTCAGAGGTCCTAGGGAAATGGTGTTTATGAAAAAAAAAAAAAAAGTTAGGAGGAATGGATTTTGGATCCATAGACTCCATGGGTGAAGGTGGGAAGTTAGTAGATGGGGTGAAGAAGGTTTGTCATCCTCAATGAGTTCAACGTAGGATTTCTTGAAAGATGGTTTAGAAAATCCAATACCACTACAGTCACTATGTTTACATGTAGTACACGAGATGACAAGATGGTGTCCCTATTTGTAGAATCCAAATCCAAAGACCTTCCATGCACAGCGGTGGAGGAAAGTGTTGGCGAATTAGAGGTTGATGAGTGATTGAAGGTCAGAAGAAAATGGTCATGTTTGGGAAGGTGGCTCGAGTGAGTATATATAAGTATCAAGTCCCCCATAGGTTAATTTTATACGAAGGTGAGGAGGACCATAAGAGAAAAATTTACCTACATGGTGATCATAGCAAAAATGTAGGTGAAGGTTACCATACTCTTGAGGAGTAAGGAATGTGTTGATGTTGTACAGATGGTACTCCCCAAAGTGAGAATTTCAAAACACCAGCCTAAGGGATCGGTAGTTGGTATATGGGTGGTGGGAATAGATGAATCACTAGGTGATTGGGAGGAAGAAGCATTAGTCAGTTGAGAAGTAGAAGGATTAGCGGATGGGTCAACTATAGAAGCTATGGTGGCAGTGGGAATGGAGGAGGTAGGTGTGGAAAACATAGAAATAACATCATTGGATGGGGATATCGGTGAAAAGAAGCAAAAACATTGGTAGATGTATTAACTGGTATAAGGACATCATTAGGTTGGTATAACATGTTATAGGTTTTGAATGGAAAAGGGTCAGCGGGGATGGTATAGTTATGTCCTTCATGTTCAAATTTTACACAATGATGTAAGGTTGAAGGAACAAAACCCATGATGTGGATCCAAGGTCGGTGAAGCAACATGTTGTATTGGAACTCCGCCTCTAAGACATAGAATAGATTTGGAATGGTACAGGGCCCACACAAACATGGAGGATGATGGTGCCGAGAGTGGAAGTGATGGTGTTATTGAATGAACACAACATAACTAGGTTATTATGCATGTAATTTGAAGGGATGTGCATTTGATTGTATGCGTGGGAGGAGATGATGTTGATGCTTGGTACCACCATTGATCATAACACGTTGAACGTGAATATTATCAATATAATTAGAGATAAAAAGGTCAAGATCATGATCATCTAATTAGAGAGGTAAAATCTCATCGTCGAGAGAAACTAAGGGTGGCTATCTCGATGAGTGGTAGGGGTGTAGAGGAAGGTGTTGTGAGGTTAGGGTTAGGAGGAATACCTGTTGAATGTCGAGAGGGTGTGCGCGCACTCAGTAGAGAAAGATCAGCCGACTACGAGAACTCCTTTTTCTTGGAAGGACTACCTGCAAATAAGAACACAAGACCACAAGATTTTGATTAAACAATAAATGAGGAAACTGCCTTGGGCCCAGGAAATATAAAACTTCCTTCAAGGTGGTCAGTTCCCCGCTAATATGAATTAACACAAAAGACTCGCAAAATATCAATTAAATTATTTTGTTAAACCGGGTAGGGGAAAGGCCGGTTTTCTCGGTTTTGATCGTAGGAACCGATGGCGTTATCGATATCCGATGACCGATGCCGATGGCTAATGATAACCGATACCGGTGGGTTATAGGATCTTCTTGGTAGATATGGTGTTTGTAATAGCTGGTTTTTTGGATGGTATTAGGAAATGGGATGATTAGGAGTGAAAGAATGACAGTTAGATGCAATGGCACGTTGGGTAGTGGATTCAGAAACGGATTTAGGAGGACCGAGATTCAAGAAGCATAAGAAATGTTATAACAAAAGGACATGTAAGATCTGACTTACGGTTTTGACCGAGAGGCAAGTTGATCTCCTTGGTCAGAAACACTTCTCGGTTTCTTTACTCGTCTCCTCGCTCTGTCAAGTGAAGATCTGACTCGCTCTCGCCGCAATGCTCTGCTTATCCAAATCCTTCGACCGATCTCCAAAATGAAATTCCGATCCGTTGTTTTGGTTTGGGGAGCCCATTTACAGGGAACCGATGGCGGTTGCGTAACCGACGGCGGTCGAGTAGGAACCGGCATCGGTAAGGAAAAAGTAGGCTATTTTTACTAAAATAGCCCACCTTCCCCGCTTCTCCCGAGAGATCAGGGCATGGGATTGGTCAAGTGGCTAGAAGGTCGGCTTTTGGTGCGAGTAGTAAGGAGGCATTAGTTATGGATGTGAGTCTGACCAAGTCATGGGTCTTAATTAGGTTAGTTTAGGTTAGGGCTAGGTCATGATGAGGTGGCAAAGTGAGGTGGCGGGTAAGGTGATGTGGATTTATCAATTACAAGGTAATTAATAAATAATTGTGTAAAGTTTAGGTAATGAGGTTAGGTTGCGAAATGGGATGCGGGTCACAAGGGGTCGTGAGACACGAATTTGGTGTCTACATTAGCCCCTTATTATCGTGGTAGCTTGTTCTAGTAAAGTCACGCGACAATAATATGAAGTGGTTTCTCATGTTAAGGATATAGGTAATCCCCTCAAATCTATCACAGATTGAGTGAACGGGAAATCGTGATAGGGTTGATAAAGGGTATATGTGGTAGAGAGGATGGTAAGGTGGTGGGGTAGGTCCAAGGAAGCAGACGCATGTTGAAATGTAATAGACGACTAGGGTACATGATTTGACTAAGAAACCAAAGAATGTATAGTGCAAAGGTCGATAGTTTATCCAAACAAGGGTGATATAATCCCGTATCCAAGGCATAGGAAGTAGCTCCGTGGTATATAATGGTAAGGTACCGAACGCTTTAGGCATGTTCGGCAAGCACTCAAAAGGTTGGTTTGGTTGAGATAAACGTCACGGTCTCAGGTCCTGGGCAAAGTTGGTCGACAGATCAAGTCAAGGACCCTAATCATGCTAAAACACGAACAGTGAGCTCGATTGAACACAAGGTACATGATGGATGTATAAAATAAAACGTTGATCAGTGGGTATGGTATGGAAGTGATACGGCCTCGGGTCGTGCCAAGTGGTTGGGCGGTGGCCCCGGTCGTTAGGTGGGTAGGTTGAGGCCTGGGTCGGGTCAAATTGTTAGGCGAGGCCTTGGGTCGGGCCAACAGGTAGGTTGAGGCCTCGGGTCGGGCCAAATAGGTAGGGCGAGGCCTTGGTCGGGCCAATTGGTAGGCCGAGGCCTCGGGTCAAGCCAAATAGGTAGGGCGAGGCCTCGGGTCGGGCCAATTGGTAGGCCCTCGGGGTCGGGCCAAATAGGTAGGGCGAGGCCTCGGGCCGGGCCAACAGGTAGGTTGAGGCCTCGGGTCGGGCCAACGGTAGGTTGAGGCCTCGGTCGGGCCAATTGGTAGATTGAGGCCTTGGGTCGGCCAATTGGTAGGTCGAGGCCTTAGGTCGGGCCGAATGGTAGGTTGAGGCCTCGGGTCGGGCCAAATAGGTAGGCGAGGCCTCGGGTCGGGCCAAATTGGTAGGTCGAGGCCTCGGGTCGGGCCAATTGGGTAGGTCGAGGCCTTGGGTCGGGCCAAATTGGTAGGTTGAGGCCTCGGGTCGGGCCAATTGCCGAGGCCTTCGGCCGGGCCAAATGGTAGGTCGAGGCCTGGTCGGGCCAAATAGGTAGGTTGAGGCCTCGAGGCCCAATGGTAGGTCGAGGCCTTGGGTCGGGCCAATTGGTAGGTTGAGGCCTTAGGTCGGGCCGAATGGTAGGTTGAGGCCTTGGTCGGGCCAAATAGGTAGGTTGAGGCCTTGGGTCGGGCCAATTGGTAGGGCGAGGCCTTGGGTCGGGCCAAATAGGTAGGGCGAGGCCTTGGGTCGGGCCAATTGGTAGGGCGAGGCCTTAGGTCGGGCCAAATAGGTAGGGCGAGGCCGTAGGTCAGCCGACAAGTGAATGAGATGTTGTGCAAAAAAAGGTGGATGGAGGCGATATTGGTGAAAAAGAGGCAAGGAGTAAATAAGGGCAAAGAATGGGGTGAAAGTTGGGTAGAGAACCGATGTCGATTCTCGCATGACCGATATCGGTTAAGGGACCGATACCGGTTTCTTATGGGCAAAATTAAACCGACATCTGTTAAGATCGAAAACCTATAAAAAGAAAAAAATACGGCTGTCATCATTCACTTTAGAAAATTTGCAAACCAAAGCGACTTGTCTCGACGTGGAGAGTTGATTTGGAGGGTTATTGAGTGAGGTGGAGCTATTTGATCAAGTGAGAGAGTCGATAGTGGGCCCGATTGAGGAGGAGGCAAGCAGTGATTGGCCAGGACCCAATAGATCGTGATTGGAGCCATGGCACAGCAGAGGAGCCGGAGGGGCCGGACCACTGGACCGCCACCACCCATCCCACCACGACGACGTGTCGTCGTCGCACCCAGTAGGTTCTAAACTCGTGATTTATGCATCAAATGGTTATTAGGCTAAATGGGGGTTTGGGTAGAATTTGTATTTTGTAGGAAATAAGGAGTAAATGGAGGTAATTTGAAAACTGGAGAGGGTAGAGAGGTAAAATAGGGTAATGCGGCTAGGTGAGTAAAATCGAGGGTTTTTTGGGCGGGTAAATGGGTAGAAAATAGGAAAAATGGGTTTTGGGGGCCGCATGGGGTTCGGCTCCGAGAGAGGACAAAGTGACCGATGTCGGTCACTAATAACCGGCATCGGCCGCTCAATTTTAGGGAAGGGAGGGTTGCAGGTGACCGGCGTCGCTATGTATATCGGCCGCGCCGGGTTGGTTGTGGGTTTGTAGGGGTGGGGTTGGGTCAGGGTGGGTGGGGGGGGGTCAGGGTTGATTGTTTTTTTCAGGTCAGGGATGGGGTGGGAGTGGGGTTGGGTTGATTGTTTTTGGGGTGTTGGTGGGAGTGGGAGTGGGGTTGGGTTGATTGTTTTTTGGGGTGTTGGGTTGATGGGGTGGGGTGTCAATGGGAGTGGGTTGATTGTTTTTGGGGTGTTGGGTGGAGGAGTGGGGTGGGGTTGGGGGTGGAGAAGGGGTAGGTGTGGGGGTTAGGTGTAGGGGTGGAGAAGGGTTAGGTGTGGGGTTAGATTTTGGGTTTTTGGGTTGGGTTGGGTTTTGGGTTTTTTGGGTTGGGTTGCGGGTCGGTGTGGGGGTTGGTTTAGGGGTGGAGAAGGGTTAGGTGTGGGGTTAGGTTTTGGGTGTTACAAAAGGGGGTTTAGATGGTAAAGTAGATGTTATAATAAAGAGTAGGTCTAAGAATGTGGGTTGGTTTTGCAGCACGCGCCAGCTGACGATGCGTGATAGATGCCTCCACTATTGAGTCGGATGAGGCCACACGTATCTCGCGCGCGCATTGGGCCATCATGCGCGAGGTGGGACTCGGCGGGGTCCAGAGGTACAGAGCGATAGAGAGGGATCACACCGATGGTCGCCCTCATCGAGAGATGGGATCCGGCGGCCAATGTGTTCCATCTCACGACCGAGAGATGACCGTCACATTAGAGGATGTGTACGCATCCTCGCGGCTACCGATCGAGGGAGAGGCGCCTTCCGTAGATTCAGAGATCACATGATGGACAAAGATACCGCAGGTTTTTGGGGATGCAGCCGCGCCATCGACCTACCATAGCGCAGAGTATCGGTACACGGTGACATGTACCGTGCGCATCGTCACGAGACCACGACCGGCGGTGTTGATGATGGTCGGGATCACCTCGCTTCGCCTCCCGACTCGTGAGGGAGGCCGCTTCCCACGAGCATTGATGGGGGTACCGCTGAGATGGTGGAGGAGCACACTGTTTCATGGGCACCAAAGCAGTATCCGGTGCAATTATACAGTGAGCTATGGGGCTATCACGAGGAGGTGATTTGGTATTTGTTCTACATTTTTGTTGCAGATCATTGGGCATACGAGCACATCGTATGCATCAAAGCCGCAGAGGGCTACCCAAAGAGCCTGTGTGGCCACAGTCGTCGTATACCGATATGGCTTTCTGAGGGTGGTCGGGGTCGTGGGCCACCACGAGCAATTGTCACAGGTCGGGATGTGGTCTATTATGACACTTGCTAGAGGGCCTTACAAAGAGAGACATTGTATGGAGACCCTACAGAGGTCACCACTGGGCAGAGGAGCCCACAGATAACAAGCGCCCTCGATCCAAGATACATTCCGATAGCAGACGGAGGCCGGGAGAGTACGAGCGGATACCCCTAGAGAGGGTACGCAGTCAGATGGGGCTACGACAGGACGAGCCACCTCCCCTCCCTCAGTACAGGAGGGATGATGTAGAGGCCCCACTGCCAGCGCCACAGCCTTTGGATCCAGACTGGGTAGCGGAGAGACCAGCAGGTGAGGGTGTGGATGATGCCGGGTGCACGGGAGCATACAGGGTGTGGTGGGCTGGGCAGAGAGCAGCGAGGATAGTACCGCCTGCGCAGCCAGACTTGGCTGCAGTTATAGGAGAGAGGGATCACCGTGGGTCAAAGTGCAGCTCTTACAGGGGTAGCTTAAGGCACAGCAGCACGTATAGGGGCCTTACAGGGGCAAATAGCCTAGTGCTCAGCACAGCACAGTAGCACCACCACCAAAGACCACAAACCACAAAGTGCAGTGTACAGCACAGTGCAAGACCACCACCAAAGACCACAAACCACACAAAGCAGTACAGCAAAGAAGACAGCAAAGACCACCGCGGCCACACAGCAGTGCACAGCTCGGGGGTATTGGTGTTAGGTGCCAGGGGACCAGCCCCAGCTCCTTCAGTGGCGCGAGATCGCTATATGGAGGTTAGAGCAGAGGCCCGATATTATCAGGATATTCTTGATAGTACCGGAGTCGAGTATCAGGCGTATGCAGCGCATAGGGCGGAGACCTCGCACAGCCAGAGATCTCAGGGAGGGGCAGCCACAGCTGGCGTGTCCGTGACGGGCAGGAGGCGAGAGGCACCACAGGGACCAGTGGGGAGAGGTGCCGAGGGCGGTGGGGAGAGCTGATAGATCCCCGACATGGTTTTGTATAGGGACACGGCACCGGTCTCACAAACCGGTCAGATTGATAGAGGCCATGCGTGCCGACACTTATTCATTGTATTGATTCATTTTATTTATTATATACCGCCTCGAGCCGAGTACGGGTTGTAGACATTTGATACCGGCCATCGCGAGCCGAGTATATTTTTGATATGAGAGACCGGCCTGCGAGCCGAGTCGAGATTTTTGGTAGGTATTGCGGCTTGCGTGCCGGCTTTGGTATATTATGAGATCACAGAGGCCCCGATGTAGGGCACATTGTATTTGTGAAAACTGGTATATATATAGAGACGATGTTTTGATCCTCAGTGCAAAGTTGTTCAAAATGTGTTTAAATATTTTGTTAATGGTTGGTAATATGTAATGTATGATAAGTTTTAGTTGATATGTTGATAGATGGATGATGTTGATGTTTTTGTGTTTGTTGTACGTATGTATGAATGATATGTGATGTGATGAATTGTTGGTTTTGTGACATTGTGATATATGTAATCGATGAGTCGATCCAAATGATGTAGAGATTGATAGTTTCTTGAAATTCGTAGTTGATGGTTGTGTATTTGTATAAAATAAATGATGTTAATGAAGTTATAAGGCTATGTGTGGTGGATGAACAAATGTGGTAAATTGTGTTGTTTATGCAGGCAAAGAGGCGGGCGCGACAAAAATTTAGATGAGAAATGAAGAAAAAGAACCCTGCTTCAAAAAGGCAGTGTGTAACCGATCGGTTAGGTAACCGATGTCGGTAGCTATATATGACCGATATCGGTTATACGACCGATACCGGTTATTTAGGTATGAGCTTTTCTAAAAATAGAAAGCTAGGGTGGCAACTTGAGTTTTAATTTTAGAGCCATGCGCAAGAGGTTAAATACGCGAACGCGACGCTTTTGACGACCGAGACAGTATTTGCATGAGAGATTTGGGTGAGAAGGAGAAAAGAGACAAGGAAAGTGAATGTGATCCGAGGTTCGGAAGGCGTAAAGACAAAGTTGAAAAGGGTGGTGATCATGGCGTAACGAGGAGAAGCATCCAAAGAGCAAGGACATGAGGGAAGACAAGGGCCACCTCAAGCAGCCGCAACCCAAGAGGTATCATTTTGTTTGTGATTTAACTA
Source organism: Taxus wallichiana var. yunnanensis (assembly GCA_018340775.1). Taxonomy (NCBI): domain Eukaryota; kingdom Viridiplantae; phylum Streptophyta; class Pinopsida; order Cupressales; family Taxaceae; genus Taxus; species Taxus wallichiana. The sequence continues at coordinate 689,092,860 of CM031239.1, forward strand.
CCGTATGTTTCGTGAATAAGATGGGGAGAGTAGGTGGGTAGATATGAGAAAGAAAACATGATAACAAGGGTGAGTAGTGAGGTAAGTGTTACAGGTAGGCAATCGTGGGTTTCGTGTATGTTTGTATGTATAAAAAGGAATAAACGAGCAAATTATTGTCGTAGGTGGTTGTTTTTTTGGGAAGGTGTATATAATCGATAAAGGACTGACCGGTAGCGTTAGGAGAACCGGTATCGCTTACTCAACCGATATCGGTATGTATAACCGCACCGATTACATCGGAGGAATTTCCGTATGTTTGAAAAACCCCGACGGATTGAATGGTTGTTTGTTGTTTTGGTGTACGCAGCAGAGGCGGGATTGAGGATGAATGATAGTGTGCCAACGCTGTCACTTAATCCGAAGCGGATGTAACACCAAATGCCGAATGGACGCTGATAAATCGTTGGGGTTAAGTGGAATCCGCTATTATTCACGAATCGCACGTAACCATGGTATGTTACGAGCGTTGATTGAAAGATGGAATCCGAGACAAATACCTTCTATCTCGCCAACAGTGAAATGACAAGAATATCGAAGATGTGTTTCGATTTTGAGACTCCCTATTACAGAGAACCAAGATATCGTGCACTACCTAGCGCACTGGGAGCGATAACAAAGTATTTGGTCCATACGCACGAGATTTGACACAAATGAGGTTTATCGCTTTACATATGGGGTAATGTATGCAAAGACACCCTAAGGAGACAAGGTTAGCAAGTGATATTAATGATAGCAAAGAGGGTATTATGCGCTACCGAGGGCTAAGGGGGAAGATTTCCAAAGGCATTGATGTGTGTTATCCGGGAGATGGTAGAAAGGAACGCACGTTTGCATGGGCACCGCATATTTGGCGGAGCTATACAGGGGTTTATGGGCTTGAGGCGAAATCACAGACGACGCTGGATTGTTCATACTTATTACACTCGTTGGGCCTATGAGCACACGGTTTGTGTGTAACAATAGGCCAATCCTCCCAGCAGAGAGACCGGAGTACAGAGGTTGGGATTCAGACGATGGGTCCAGACAGAACAAGAGGCCAGATCCCAGGCCGTGACAGGTGATATTGAGTATTACAGGTAGGTATGGGAGAGAGTGACGGTTGCGGATATCTGTTGGAGGCCATACGGAAACTATATGATAACAGAGAACATAGCTGAGGAGTTGAGGGGTGTTGAGCGATTGAGGTGGATCGCAGGGCACAGGCCGGGGGAGTATGAGAGGATTCCTATAGATCGCGTGCGGCGACAATTTGGATTTGTGCAGGATATACCCCTGGCTTATAGACCATATATGAGGATCGACGCCGAGGCAGCATTCTCACCTCCCCGGCCAACACCTCCAGAAGGGCCTGAAGAGGTAGCAGCCGATCGCAGGGTAATGGATGCGGGAACGACAGAGGCCTATAGATTATGGTGGGTAGCAGAACTGCGAGGTGTACGTGAGCGCCCTGACATAGCGGTGATTACAGCAGAGAGAGGATCGCCCGCAACGCTTGGTTCAAAGCAGCTCCAAACGCAGGTGAATGAGACAAGAGGATTGTTAGTGGTTGAGAGTCATGGGCGGGGAGACTAGAGGCTGAAGTCCTCCATGCGAGAGGGCGTATTCATATGTTACAGGAGAGATTGGTAGATCAGTGGGCGGTACCAATAGCCGTGGTACCTTTGAGGACAGAGAGGCCCGGCGAGAGGGGTCGACAATCACGATCATCGCCTAGTTCGGGATGAGGCGTGAGGGTCTAAGTAAATGTTAGCAAGGTATAAGAATAAATAAGGATGCCGACCTGCGTGTCGATGATAGAGAAGATGTATTTGTTTAACATCTAAATAAAACTGAATATGTATGTTGATTTGAGTTATGATAATAATAAGATTGTTGGTGTTTTGATTTTCGGTGTTTCGAAAAAGGGTAAAGAGAAATGTGATTAAATAAAAATGCACAAAAATATTTATATTTACCACACATGATAAGTTATGGTAGGGGATGGTCGAGCTAACCTTGGGAGACCCCATGTCTCCAAAGTGCTGCCTACATAGCCCATTGCACAAAGCAAGGAGGGGCCTCAGACCGATGTAGTTCTCCCTTAGGACCAGGGAGAGGTGAATTCAGGCAATTTGGGTATGGTTAGGCAATTTGTTGGTTGATAAGAATTTGATGTTGATAGGGTAATGTTGTTGGTGTTGGTAAGGTATGGGCGATGTTGATGTAGGTATAGGTAAAGCGAAAGTTAGCTTACCCAAATAGAAGGGAACCATGTCCTGATTAAGATCAACACACAATCCTAGATGCGAGGCAAAGAGGAAAGAGTGCTCCGTAGGTGAAAAGAGCTAAACAAACCACATATTAACATAGGATGAGCTTGAATCCCTAAGTACCTTGCATAGGCGAGAAGTCGATAGGTGAAAAGAGTTGTATAATCACAATATATCGGATATACGTCACGTCCCTTGAGTTTTTGTTGCTTTGACAAAGGGTGAGGTGAGGTGGTTGATATAGGCGGGAGTGCTGAGAGCTTGTTGCAAGGTGATTATTCTGACGAAAGAGAAACTACCCTAAATAGACAAGTCCATGACTCAAAAGTGCTTTTGAATGAGGCTTTTCTTTTATTGAATGTAGACTGATCGATGCGGGAAGTCTATAGGGATATTGATTGTATTATTCTTGAGGTCTTCACGGTCGATCAATGTGAGAAGCTCTTGATAAAGGCGACTGTGTATAGCTGTCCTTCGAGGGAGCAGTCTATTTATAGTAGCAGATATGATTGTAATGCATAGCTGTCCTTCGGGGGAGCAGTCTATATATAATAGTAGCAATAGTTCGGCATATAGCTGTCCTTCGAGGGAGCAGTCCATATTTAATTTAAATGACTAGATGTTCATTTGGCGTGAAGCATCTAGGGAGTAGGAAGTCTGACTCAAGAAAATCCCATAAGAATACGGCTTATTTTAATACTTTTGAAGTCATGGACTAGACTAAAAAGGGGAAGGCATCATCAAGGGGAGGTGAGGATCAAACTATGTGAGCTTGATTGTTATTATGAAGTGTAGGAAACAGAGTGTATGTAGTGGTAAGTGAGCTCAAGGGACGAGCGGCAGGTAGATAAGAAGTGATATAACACTAATTTCAACAGTAGAATGGTCGAAGATGCAAGGCATTAAGGGGTTCAGGCTCAGGTTTACCATTAAGCGAAGCTAAACGATAAGTACCAGATCCATAGGTATGAGTGATTATATAAGGCCCAATCCAATTGGGAGCAAATTTTCCACGTTTGCTCTTTTCTAGTTTGGTTACATGTTGATTCTCTTTGAGAACAAGATCACCAACCTTAAAGGTACGCTCATGAAGTCGCTTATCATAAGCACGTTTAATGCGTTTTTGATAGATTTGAAGGTGATCAAGAGCTGTAAGATGGCGTTCGTCAAGAAGCTCCAATTGGGCTAACCGCTCTCGGTGGAAATCATCGTTGGTGAGAATATCCTGAAGAGATATTCTAAGGGAGGGTATTTGTATTTCGAGAGGAAAAACAGCCTCGGTACCGTATACCAAAGAAAAAGGTGTGGCATTAGTAGAGGTACGAATGCTAGTACGATAAGCCTTAAGGGCAAAGGGAATGTGATCGTGCCAATTTCTTCCGGATTCATTGACAACTTTCATGAGGATTTTGGTTAGTGTTTTATTAGAGGACTCGGCTTGCCCATTGGCTTGTGGATAGTAAGGTGATGAGAAACTAAGTTTGATACCAAAGTTGTCACAAAGGTCTTGCAACAACTTGTTTTTGAAAGATTTTCCATTATCTCGTTATCGTGCGATGAGGAACACCAAAACGACAGATAATGTGGTGGTTAATGAACTCGACAATTTTTTCTTTTTTGATTGAAATGAGTGGAATAGCCTCCACCCATTTTGTGTAATATTCGGTCGCTGTGATTATCCAACGGTGACGTTGTGAAGAGGTTGGGTGAATCTCACCAATAAGGTCTAAACCCCATTGTGAGAAGGGCCAAAGATCTCGAGCGATCTGGAGCGGGTGGCTAGGAGTATGTTGAAGGTTGGCATGTTGCTGACACATAACACAACGCTTAACATATTCGTAGCAGTCGTTATTGAGAGTAGGCCAATAATAACCAAGGCGAAGGATTCGTTTGGCCACGGCAAGGCCGCTAAAATGTCCGCCACAGATACCGTCATGGACCTGTTGGATGGTATGAGTGGCCTCCGCGCCAGTTAGACAGCGAAGGAGGATGCCATCAAAGCCACGTTTATAGAGGAGTCCCCCCATGACAACATAACGCGAAACACTTTTAAGAAAAGCACGTTTGCCGTTACTAGTAAGGTCAGGTGGGAGGACAGAGATTGTAAAGTAGTCGTGGAATTGGTGGTACCAGGTATCCTGTGAATTAGTGGACACAGTATTTATCATACAAACTACCGGGGTTGAATAGGATGGGGCAAAAAGTTGTTGGACCACGATGAATAATTCAGAGTCAGTTGGCGCGGCGGGAATTTGTGAGGCTAAGCAAGCCATAGTATCCGCAAATTTGTTAGTGGAGCGGGGAATGGTTTGTATAGAATAGTGGGTAAATAAGGCTAGAAGTGAATCCACGTAGTGTTTGTATTTTTGAAGTTCCTTGTTTTTGCATTGGTAGATGCCCATAACTTGATTGACTACCAATTGAGAGTCGCCAAAAATGTTGATAGATTTGATGCCTAAGTGTAACGCAACTTGGAGACCCAGAACAAGGGCCTCGTATTCCGCTGTATTATTAGTGCAAGGGAAATCAAGTCGGAATGAAAGAGGCATAGGTTCAGCATTGAGGGGAATGAGAACAACGCCGGCTCCTCCACCGCGCTGGCATTTAGATCCATCGAAGAAGAGGGTCATTGGGTACGACTCCTCCGTGATGGAAAGAGTAGCGATGAGTTCGTCGGGAAATGTGAAATTGGTAAATTGTTCCCCCGGTAAAGGAGCGTCCGCAAGTTGGTCCGCGATGGTTTGTCCTTTGATTGATTTTTGGTGGATAAACTCAAGGTCGAGGTCGGCGAGAAGCATGAGCCATCTAGCAATGCGTTGGTTCAGATGAGGTTTGGCATACATGTAATGGATGGGGTCTGTATTGGTGATGACGAAAGTCTTGTGATTTAGAAGGTAGTGTCGGAGTTTGGTGGCCACGAATGATAGGGCAAGGCACAATTTTTCTACATGTGTGTACCTAGTCTCATAGTCCACCAAAGTATGACTTATATAATAAACGGCTTGTTCGTGATTCTCAGAGTCACGATGTGCAAGCATGGCTCCTACAGCATGGTCGGTGGCGGAAAGGTAAAGGTAGAAGGGGCGGTCGTCTTGGGGTGGGATAAGCACGGGTGGCTGCAAGAGATAGGATTTGAGAGCTTCGAAGGCTTGGTGACATTCTTCGCTCCATTGGAATGCAATATCCTTTTTAAGGAGGTGATGGAAAGGTTGACATCGATCCGAGAGTTGGGAGATGAAACGTCGGATAGATTGGAGCTTACCTTGTAAACTACGCAATTGTTTGAGATTGTTGGGTGGGGGCATTTCTAGGATAGCTTTGACTTTAGATGGATCGACCTCAATGCCACGCAAAGAGATGATAAAGCCAAGAAGTTTTCCCGAAAGAACACCAAAGACACATTTCTTCGGTTGAAGGCGGACAGAATATTGTAACAGGCGATCAAAAATAATGGTTAAAACATCGAGATGTTCACTACGATGTTTAGACTTGCCGAGAAGATCGTCGACATAGTCTTCAAGGATAGTGTGCATAATGTCATGAAAAATGTAGGTCATAGCCCGCTGATAGGTAGCACCAGCATTCTTAAGGCCAAATGGCATGACACGATAACAGAAGGTTCCCCAAGGAGTTATGAAGGTAGTTTTGTGTTGATCGGCAGGGGCAACCAAAATTTGGTTGTATCCTGAAAAGCCATCCATGAGAGAAAGCATTTCATGGCCCGCAGTGAGATCAACAAGTTGATCAATACTTGGGAGGGGGAAGTCATCCTTGGGGCAAGCGAGGTTAAGATCCCGGAAATCTGTGCATATCCGAAGTCCCCCTGTCGCTTTAGTGACAGGTACGATGTTAGAAATCCATTGAGGATAGTCAATAGGCAAAATGAAGGAAACAGAAAGGAGTCGTTGGAGCTCCTCTTTGACTAAGAGAGCAATGCGTGGATGCATTTTCTCAATTTTTGTTTGACTGGTTTGGAATCGGGGTTTAGGGTGATGTTATGGATGGTGATGGTAGGATCAATTCTGGCATGTCGGCGTAAGACCATGCGAAAGCTTGGTTGCGAGCATGGAGAAAGGTAGTAAAGGCGGCTTGTTCGATGTGTTAAGGGATTGTTCAATCTTCACAATGTGAGATCCTCCTCCGTGTGGATATTGATTTCTATGGTAGATTCATTCAAATAGTTTGGGTTTCGATGGTAAGGCTCGTTGAATATAAGAATCATCCGCGCTAAGGTAAGTGAGGATGGAGTCGTCATCCCGGCATTCAACAACATTAATCAAAGGCGAATCCTCTTCAATCATGTCCGGATAAAGAAGGGGAAGAGAGGATGGGTCCTCATTATCACGTTGATAAGTGAGAGGACCTATGAAGATGACATTTATGAAAAAAAAAAGTTAGGTGGGATAGGCGGGTCCGCGAATGACCACTTTAGGTGGTGGTGCAATCGGGATGTTTGACGGAGAAAGAGATGCCGCAGGTATGTTTTCTTTTTCTTTCCCATTGTTTTTCTGCCCTCGAGTAGCGACACTAATCATATTAATCTCGTAGACCTGAGATGAGGAAGATGGTGGGGATAACTCATGGTCTTCAAGAGGTGGGGTTGTAATAATGATAGATCTTGGTGAGGTGGGGACAGATGGTATAGGAGAGGGAATGGAAACTAAAGGTCTCTCCCTTCATAAGTTGTCTTTCTTAATCTTTCTATCCGGGAGAGGTGACTGGCGAAGGATGGTTTTTAGAGCTTTGCATCCCTCCACATCATGTCTGGCGTGCCAAAATGTTTCGCTCGGAATGTTTTGGCTTCTGGGAATAGAGTTGCTTCTATCCTTTCATTCCTTTTAGAAACAGATGAGGTTAGGGTTAGGAGGAATACCTGTTGAATGTCGAGATGGTGTGCGCGTACCGTAGAGAAAGATCAGGCTGACTACGGAGAACTCCTTTTTGTCTTGGAAGGACTACCTGCAAATAAGAACACAAGACCACAAGATTTTGATTAAACAATAAATGAGGAAACTGCCTTGGGCCCAGGAAATATAAAACTTCCCTTCGAAGGTGGTCAGTTCCCCTGCTAATATGAATTAACACAAAAGACTCGTAAAATATCAATTAAATTATTTTGTTAAACTGGGTAGGGGGAAAGGCTGGTTTTAGTTTTGATCAGAGGAACCGATGGCGGTTATTGATGACCGATGCCGGTTCCTGATAACCGATACCGGTGGGTTATAGGATCTTCTTGGTAGATATGGTGTTTGTAATAGCTGGTTTTTGGATGGTATTAGGAAATGGGATGATTAGGAGTGAAAGAATGATAATTAGATGTAATGGCACGTTGGGTAGTGGATTCAAATGCATTTAGGAGGAGGTCGAGATTCAAGAAGCATAAGAAATGTTATAACAAAAGGACATGTAAGATCTGACTTACTGGTTTTGACCGAGAGGCAAGTTGATCTCCTTGGTTGTAAACACTTCTGGTTTCTTTACTGCGTCTCTCTGCTCTGTCAAGTGAAGATCTGGACTCTGTTCCTCGCTCGCAATGCTCTCTGTTTATCCGAAAAATCCTTTGACTGTTCTCCAAAATGAAATTCTGATCCGTTGTTTTGGTTTGGGGAGCCCATTTACAAGGAACCGATGGCGGTTGCGTAACCGACGGCGGTCGAGTAGGAACCGGCATCGGTAAGGAAAAAGTAGGCTATTTTTACTAAAATAGCCCACCTTCCCTGCTTTTCTCCCGAGAGATCAGATTGCGAGCTTGGTCAAGTGGCTAGAAGGTTTTGGCTTTTGGTGCGAGTAAGGAGGCATTAGTTATGGATGTGAGTCTAGACCAAGTCATGGGTCTTAATTAGGTTAGTTTAGGGTTAGGGCTAGGTCATGATGAGGTGGCAAAGTGAGGTGGTGGGTAAGGTGATGTGGATTTATCAATTACAAGGTAATTAATAAATAATTGTGTAAAGTTTAGGTAATGAGGTTAGGTTGCGAAATGGGATGCGGGCCACAAGGGGTCGTGAGACACGAATTTGGTGTCTACAATTACATAACCTCCATGAGGGCCTGTCGATGAGATTCATAGGTTTGGACAAGATCATACAAAGACATTTTCATGGGGGATTGGTATAATTTTTTTATTATTATATGATGGGTGACCCCATCATAAATGGGGTATGTAGCTCCCCTAATGGTGTTTTTGGTACGGGTGTAGAAGGTATATTGGTTACGAGGATTAGTGGATGAGCTAGTTGTCTTCTCTTTTCCTTTATATTTTTGGGTGGGAGTTGTAACTTGGATGATGTTAATCGAGGAAGAGATGTGGATGGAGAAGGTATGTCATGAGAAGTATAAGGACATGATGGAAATAAACCTAATGTGGGGTAAGAACCTTCGAAATGAGGAGGGCACACTGGCATTTTGGTGGGGCTTTGACAAGCTCTCTTATATGGACCATGTTGATCTCGAATTTTAGAGGTGGATAAAAGGGTTGTGGAGGTGGTGATGTAGGTAAATTAATAGGTAGTGGGTGAGGATGTGTGGTGATAGGTAGAGGTGAAAATGGGTACTCATCTAGGAGATCATCATCATATAAGTATTTTTAGGAGAAAAATTTGGAGAAGAATGGTGTTTAGAGCCTTACAATTTTCTACATCATGTCCTGGCACATGATGGTAGGCATAAACTTTAGTATCATCAAACCCTTTTGGTTTGGGCTTGAGTGGGTCATAAGGTCTAAGGGAAGGTAATGTTATGACAAAAATCTTGGAAACATTGGCTATAATTTTGGCATAAGAACTTACCAATGGGTTGCAATGTGAGGTGAGTGTTGGTCTAGATTGAAGTGTAGGTGATTGTGATGTGTGAGGTACTACAGGAGGTGGAATTGGAGATGGGATAGGTTTGACCACTAATTTGGTAGGTGAGACTATTTTAGGCTTAGGTTGTACCTTCTTGGGTAATGGAATGGTAGATGAACTAGCGATGGAAGGCGTTGTAGGCTTGACTACCTCTTTGGAGGGTAGTGGGTTTTTCAATTTTAGTTGCACCTTCTTGGGTAAAGGTGAAGGAGGAGTACGTGATGTAGAAGGGAAAGTGGATGGTGGAAGAGGCCAAAGTTAGCCATGGTGATAATGGAGGCGTGGTAAAGTTTTCTAGTGGAGGAAAAGTGGAAGTTACAAGTTGAATGCAGTGAAGTCTCATAGGTAGTGATGAGGTTATTATAGCTGGTGGGGGTATAGGTGGTAAGAAAGATGTGGGTAACGATGAAGGTGTATGTTGCGCTAATAGGTTAGCTGTAATAAAGGATTACGATAAAGAGATGTGCTTGTGGTACTTTTGATTTTTTTAGATAGGTGGTTGCTTGGCCAAGGTCGACGGGTGAGGCCCTAGGATAGATGGAAGGGAAAAGGTGACAAAGGCATGGTGGGTGAAACTAGTGTGTGTGGCCTAAAAAGTTGGGTCTTCTTTTTAGGTGGAGGATTGATTTTTATGTGAGCTTGGGAAGATGTGGCTAATTCTAATTTGACAAGTAGATGAAAAAGGATTGATGTCGGCATGACACCTAGGGTAGTGATAGGTCTAGATATGGGAGAAGATTTAGGTACAGGTAGGTTCTTAGGCATAGGAATGGGTTTGGTTGTGGTTAAAGGTTCAGATGTAGGAAAGGGTGATGAAGAAGAATCCATTTCAACAAGCATGGTCATGGTTGATTTGGTCACTTGAAATACCTTCGGATAGATCATGGAGGTATTAGTAAGTGACATCTGCATTTGGGTTAAAAAGGGTAGTCAAAGGTGTCTCCAAAGCATGGAATTATCAACGTAATCCAAGTGGTTGGCAGACATGAAAATGGTACTATTGTAAGAGGAGATGTCATTGGTTTAGTGGAAATCCCTGTAAAATATGTCTATGAGATAGGGAATTGGTTAGCCTTAGACTTTGTAGGTAAAAGAGTCAAGAGCAGATCAATGGGATCTTAGAATACTAATGGGGAATTATCACCAATAGGAAATGGCACATCTAAAGGATCCCCATGGGTAGGAGAGATTATAGGTGGGGTGAGGTAGATTCTTCTTTCAGTGGAGAAGAAAGTGAGGATGATTCTCCTGTGGGTCAGAGAATTAATATCATAGATTTTTCATTCAAATACGAGGTAATTGGTGAAATGGCATCAACGAAATTGTGGAATACTCTGTGGGTGAAGGGGAGATGAAGGGGAATCCTTTATGGGTAAATTATTATATGAGTTTTGATCATCTATGGATAGAGGAATTCATGCTAGAATGTCCTCAAAAGAGGCGATAGGAGGAAATTGAGGAATGGTTGGTACGACTTCAAAAATAGCGTGACCTTCACAGACATTGTTGTAATTGGTTGAAGGTTAACCATTTTGATTATATGATGGTGTATGGTTAGGTAATGACTTCTTAAAGATATGAAATTTTTGATTTACCAGTGCATTCAGGTTGTCTAGAATGAGATCTCCATTATCTAACATTTCCTGGACAATATTTTCAAAGGTTATATAATTACCATCGATATGGCCTTTGATGCTATGATAGTTACAATAATCATGCTCCTTATACTATGAAAGCATAAGATTTAGCGGTGTAAAAACCAATATGTGGTTTTATAGGTGGAAGTGCGATGGCTTTGGTCATAAGAATATTTTCTAAGACTAAAGAATAGGGCTCTCTAATTGGAGTGTACTTTTGTTGCTCCCGTCTGAACTAAAAAGTTTGAAAGGGAGAAATATTAGAGGAAGGTTTTGGTTGGTTATATGGGTGAGATGGGAAAACTTTGAGAACTACCACATTGTCAGATCCTTTGGATTTTGAATAATTGTTTTGGGATTTGAAGATGAAGAGGCATCATTTTATTTGAACGTAGTGTTTTTGTTATGTAATTGAATTTAATTCTCTTTAATGGCATAAATTTCCAGTTTTGGGTGATGGTAAATGATTTGTCAAAAGTACGGAAGGTTTGTACTTGCAAAGTTGGTGAGATGTGCTTGGCACAAGCTCTAGTGAACAACTCTATAAGCTTGGTTTAAGGCAATTAGAATGTTAGCTGGTTGATGAGGCTCCGCCAACGAGTGACAAAATCAGAAATATACTTGTCATCGTATTTTTGAGTTGAATACAAGTAAGTTATAGTGACCTTCTTGATGATATTAATTAAAAAATGATCCAAGAAGGCTTAAGCCACTTGATTAAATGAGTAAATGGAATGTCGAGGAAAACCACTATACCAGTCTAACATAGGTCCCATTAAGGACATGGGGAATGTTCGTAGGAGTAAAGGATCATATTGGGAGATCATATAACACCCATATTTGAAAAACCGCAAGTCTTTGCTATGGATCTTCTTTACTATTGAACCGATTGAACATGGGTATTTCCTAATGCATGGGGTATGGATGAATGGGAATAGATGAATGGATGGGCTCATACAGATTTCATCGTAGGTTAAGGAGTTGTGAGAGCCAGATACTAATGCTTCTAATGTTTACATCTTTTCCATCATCATATTTATAAGGTCATTGGTGGGTTGTGACGATTGGGCACCCCCTGCAGTATAAGGAGGTTGATGATGGATGTATGATGTGGATGGCATCCCAGTATATGGTGGTGTCAAGTATGAGAACTATGAAGGGGGAATAGATGTAGGCGGAAGGTATCCCAAATAGGTGATAGATGAGATTGGGGGTTGTTGGTGATATGTATAAGTAAGTGGGGTAGTTGTAACGACTCTTGTGGTAATTGGGGTTAGAGAGTATAGGATGGAAATGACGAGGTTTTGGAATGGGGTATGGGTTTCCGAAACCATGGGTGGTTATGATGCAACTAGTACATATGAGGTAAATGGTGCGGATGGGGCTATGCTCAAGGTGGATGATGAAGGATTAGTTGACAACACAGGTGTGACATATGTTGTAGGTGCAATAGTTATAGAGGATGTGGGGTCCAATTGCAAGACCACGGTGGTAAGGTGTATGAGGGTAATGTTGAGCTAGTGGTAGGCACGGTATGGGGAGAGGGAAAGTGGGATAGACATGAGCATGCCATATACTAACTATCCCAAAGAGTCCTAGGTAGATCAAAGGGTGAGATAAATATTATAGAGCAATGGGGTTACGTTAAGGATTCTTGTGAAATCCTTATCGCCATTACTAATGATGACGGGATGAGTTGGATCCATATGTGATAGGATGGAAGGAAATGATGGGACAGTGGGAGACGGCTGAAGGCTAGTGCAAAACACAAGGACATTGGCTTGGATATGAGGCAAAACCATGTGAATGAGTGTAGACCTAGTAAAATTGTTCTTTGTAAATGACACAGAAAAACAACAAAATATAGAAGAGTAGATTTTAGGAGGTGAAATCGTTGGTGTTTTAATTAAAAATTAAAACAAAGGAACCGATGGAGGTTAGGTTAACTTATGATGGTTATATGGTGACTGATGATGGTTAGGGAAAGTGATACTAGTTATTGTGGGAAATCAAAATTTTTGTAAATGATGCAAAACTGATTAAAATGAAATAAAGAAGTTGTATTTGACTATGATTTTTAAAATTTTGGGGTATGATGATGTCCTGAGAACTTCAAAAAGAACAGAAGATGTGATTAATTCTATGTTTGGTAGAATGACCAAAAATGATTGGAAGCCGACAATGGTTAGGTAAACCGATGATGGTTAGATGTAAACCAATGACAAATACTGAACCGACATCAATCACTGTGAAATTTGAAAAAGTAAATAAAATTTGATTTTTGTGAATTAATTCAAATGAAATATCAACCTAGAAAACCGAGTATGATAATAATGGATCCTGACACACTTAGAAACAATTAGAATACACCAACTATGATGTCGAGTGTGAAAGGAAGAAGAAAATGAAGAATGTAACCTCACAACTCAAAACATAACTCAAGAAAAAGATAAGAAAAACATGTAATCCTATAAGTGAATTTTATGTTTTAGCTTATGCTATTTTAGACTGAATTTTTGAATCAGAACAAAGTTTTTGGTTGGGAAGGTGTCCTATGAAGAGGTAAAATCTAAGGGTGGTTTCAGGTTATGTTTTGGTGGGGGTAGTCCTTTCTCTGAGTTAATGATTGGATAGAGAAACCAGCTGGGTGCCCACTGTCAATCCTCTGATCATGTGATCATTGACAACTTCTTCTAGGTAAGGTGTTGTTTAAGAAGATGTGTGAATTTATATTTATATAGTTTGGCAAAGAGAGAGAGAGAGAGAAAGTTTGTTATGATTCAATTATGTCAACCATCAGTTGGGCATGACTTCCAGCGTATAGGTTGCCCTCAATTTTAATGTGAGCTAAAAATGCAAGCATAGAAGTATGAAATGCAAGTATTTTAGAACCTAAATCAAAATGTGATATTTGATGTAAACAGAGAGTGAATAGGAAAGAGAATGAATTTCACTAATGTGAATGCAAGAAGAAAAAGAATGATTCTTTTTAGTCCCAAAATACAAATGTCACTTAGACAAATAGAAGAAAGAGAATATTCCTAGGGAGAAAATTTAATGTTAACTTCCTTTTTTAAAAGAAAGAAACATTCAACAGTTCCATAAGAATGAATGAATGCAAGCAACTCGGATGGATCCCACTTTGGGCATTTCAAAATGTTTCACCAGATTTTTTACAAATTAATGAAATAGATAAGGGGTAATAGGGCAAGGAGGAATACATGTTGTGATGTCGGTTGAAGGTTGTGTGTGCATTTTGATTTCCTGATCCAAGTTGACTGCAAGAACTCCCTTTTGTCTAGGAGGAACTACCTAAAATGCAAAGTAAGACCACAAAATATAGTTAATAGAAAAAGGCTAGTGGATTGCCTAGCGTGAGCTAGATCCAAGAAGTATGACATTTCCTCGATGGTTTTCTATCCATTGATATATATATATATATATATACACACACACATACATATACATATTAGTACAAAAAAATGAACATGCATATAAAAAAATCTAGTGTTAGTAATCCAATTTAGGTATCTCAGATTAAATATCAACTTAAATTCTTTGGTATTAAACTGTCAAAGGTCACGAGTTAGGTCACAAGTTGGGTAGGTGTGTTTCACTCGGAATGTTTCGGCTTCTGGGAATAGAGTTGCTTCTATCCTTTCATTCCTTTTAGAAACAGATAAGGTTAGGGCTAGGAGGAATACCTGTTGAATGTCGAGATGGTGTGCGCGTACCGTAGAGAAAGATCAGGTTGACTGCGAAGAACTCCTTTTTGTCTTGGAAGGACTACCTGCAAATAAGAACACAAGACCACAAGATTTTGATTAGACAATAAATGAGGGAACTGCCTTGGGCCCAGGAAATATAAAACTTCCTTTCGAAGGTGGTCAGTTCCCCTGCTAATATGAATTAACACAAAAGACTGTAAGATATCAATTAAATTGCTACGTTGAACTGGGTAGGGGAAAGGCTGGTTTTTGGTTATAGTCAGGATAACCGATACCGGTTGCTGATAACCGATATCGGTATGGTCTAGGATCTGAAGGTTGGTTGTTTTGTGGGGTGGTTGTGTTGTTTGGTAGTTGTGTTATTTGTAAGGCTGTATATAGGTGATATTAGGAAATAAGGTGATGAGAGGTAGATGAATGATAGTTAGATGCAATAGCATGCTGGGTAGTGGATCTAGGAATGGATTTGTGAGGATTGTGCTTCAAAAAGTCTAAGAAATGTTATTAAAGAGGACATGCAAGACGTAACTTCTTGGTTATTGACGAAGATGCAGGTCCAAGAACTCTGATGACAAAGGCAGAACTCTAGGTAGGATGGCTGGACAAACAGAAGATGAAATATCTCCCTCCCGATGATCAGCTGAGTATCTGAGAACTCTGGCTGTTCTGTTGCAGTTTTGGGCTTGATCTCCTTTTGCTGCAACTCTTCTGGTTTCTTCACTCGTCTCTACTCGGTCAAGTGAAGATCTGGACTCTCTTGATCGCTCCCAAATGATCTCTGTTGATTCCTAAAATCCTTCCACCCTTGTTTCTGGTTAGGGGAGCCCATTTTACAGGGAACCGATGGCGGTTACGTAACCGACGGCGGTCGAGTAGGAATCGGCATCGGTAAGGAAAAAGTAGGCTATTTTTAGTAAAATAGCCCACCTTCCCTGCTTTTCTCCCGAGGGATTAGTTGCGGGCTTGGTCAAGTGACTAGAAGGTCGGTTTTGGGTGCGAGAAAGGGGTCATTAGTCATGGGTGTAGGTGTAGACCAAGTTATAGGTCTTAATTAGGTTAGTTTAGGGTTAGGGCTAGGTCATGATGAAGTGGCAAAATGAGGTGGCAGGTGAGATGATGTGGATTTATCAATTACAAGGTAATTAATAAATAATTGTGTAAGGTTTAGGTGATGAGGTTAGGTTGCGAGATGAGATGCGGGTCACAAGGGGTCGTAAGACACAAATTTGGTGTCTACATTAGCCCCTTATTGTCGTGTAGCTTGTTTTGTAAAGCTGCACAGACAATAATATGAAGTGGTTTCTCCTGTTAAGGATATAGGTAATCCCCCTCAAATCTATCACAGATTGAGTGAATGGGAAATCAGGGATAGGGTTGATAAAGGGTAAATGTTGTAGAGAGGATGGTAAGGTGGTGGGGTAGGTCCAAGGAAGCAGATGCATGTTGAAATGCAATAGTACGACTAGGGTACATGATTTGACGAGCAAACCAGCAATGCATAGGCAAAGGTCGATAGTTTATCCAAACAAGGGTGATATAATCCTGGTATCCAAGGCATAGGAAGTAGCTCCAGGGTATATAACAGGTAAGGTACAGGAACGTTTAGGCATGTTCGGCAGTACCAAATGGTTGGTTTGGTTGAGATAAACGTCACGGTCTAAGTCTGGGCAAAGTTGGTCGACGGATCAAGTCAAGGACCCTAATCATGCTAAAACACGAACAGGTGAGCTCGATTAAACAAAAAAAAAACGACAGGATGGGTGGATAAGAGTGTATGTTGGTGATGTTGGGTAGGGTATTGAAGTGGTACGGCCGTGGGTCGGGCCAAGTTGTTGGGTTGCGGCCTTGGGTCGGGCCGGAAGGGTAGAGTGAGGCCTTGGGTCGGGCCGGATGGGTAGGGTGAGGCCTTGGGTCGGGCCGGATGGGTAGGGTTGCGGCCTTGGGTCGGGCCAAATGGGTAGGGTGAGGCCTTGGGTCGGGCCAAATAGTTAGAGTTGCGGCCTTGGGTCGGGCCAAATGGGTAGGGTGAGGCCTTGGGTCAGGCCAAATGGTTAGGGTTGCGGCCTTGGGTCGGGCCAAATGGTTAGGGTTGCGGCCTTGGGTCGGGCCAAATGGGTAGGGTGAGGCCTTGGGTCGGGCCAAATGGTTAATAATGTTTGCATCAAAGGTTGATATAGGCGATGTTGGTGGAAAAGGGGCAATAGTAAATAAGGGCAAAAAGTTGGGTGAGGAAAGGAAAAACCGATATCGGTTATCTATGACCGGTACCGGTTAGGTAACCGATGGCGGTTCCTTAGGGCACGATTTGACCGGTATCGGTTCTATGTGAAAAACCTATAAAAAGAAAAATACGGCCGGTCATTGTCACTTTGTCAATTTGGAAATCAAATTAAGTTGTCTGAGGTGGAATATTGACATTGGTGCATTTGTTCGCTGAGGTGGCACTATTGGACTGGAGGAGTGAGTTGGTAGCGGGCCCGAGTGAGGAGGAGGCAGTAGTTGATTGGTTGAGGACCCAGAAGAGGACAGTTGGAGCCATGGCACAGCCAGGAGGAGCAGGAGGAGCTGGACCAGCTGGACCACCACCACCCATCCCACCACGACGACGTGTCATCGTACGGGTAGGTTCGAAACCCCTCATTGTGTTTATTTGATGTTATTAAGCTAGATGGGGGTTTGGGTAGGAATTTACATGTTTTAGGAAATAATTAGAAAATGGAAATAATTCGAAAAAGGGAGAGGGTAGATAGGTGAAATAAGCCAAGGCGGCTGGGTGGGTAGATTTTTAGGGTGTTTGGGTGGGTATGTAGGTAGAAAGATGAAAAAATGGAGGTGGGGGGCCGCGCGGGGGTTCGGCTCGGGAAATTACAGCGACCGATGTCGGTTTCTAAGCGACCGGCATCGGTCGCAAAATTTGCGGGAGGGCGCTTTGTGTTTGGCCGGTGGCGGTCGGTAGTTGACCGGCGTCGGTGGGAAGAGGGCCGCGGTCGGTTATTGGGGACCGGTACCGGTCCGTAGTTTTTTTTTTTTTTTTTTTGGATTAAGTTATTGTGTTGTGTTGAGTTTGTGGTGGTGAGTTAGGTGTTGTTTGGGTTGGGATGAGGTGTTTTGGGTGTTGTTTGGGTTGGGGTGGGGTGTTGTTTGGGTTGGGATGGGGTGTTTTGGGGTGGGTTGTTTTGGGTAGAAGAGGGAGGTGAATAGCGTAGAGAATAGGTGGGTAGAGGGGTGTGTTAGAGAGTCGTGGTGTGGCTAGGTGGAGAAGAAAAGTGGGTGTAGAGGGTTGTGGTGTTGTTGTTGTAAAGAGTAGAGCTAATGTTGTGGGTTGGTTTTGCAGGCACGTCAGCAGCTGACGATGCGGGACAGGATGCCCCCGCTGTTGGTGCGGATGTGACCACATGTATCCGCAGCACACTGGGCGATCATGCGCGAGGTGGGACTCGGCGGAGTCCAGCGATACAGAGCTATCGACAGAGATCATAGTTTGATGGTTGCCCTCATCGAGAGATGGGATCCGGCGACCAATGTGTTCCATCTCCCGACTGGAGAGATGACCATCACATTGGAGGATGTATATCGCATCCTTCGATTACCTATTGATGGAGAGGCCATTTTTCAGGTGGATGCAGAGACAGCCATGGACAGCATCCTACAGGTTTTCGGGGATGCAGCTGCGCTAGTGACATATCACAGCGCGAGCATCGGGTATGGTGATATGTACCGTGCGCACCGACATGAGACACGGCTTGCCGTGTTGATGATGATCGGGATCACCTGCTTCGCCCTCCCGGACTCAGAGGGAGGCCGCTTTCCACGGGCATTGATGGGGGTGCTTCATGAGATGGTGGAGGAGCACACCTGTTATGCTTGGGCACCAGTATATCTGGTGCAGTTATACAGGGAGCTGTGGGGCTATCGCCGGATGAGGCGATTCGGGATTTGTTCGACATTTTTACTTCACTGTTGGGCATATGAGCACATCATATGCATCAGACCAGTAGGGTTACCCCAGCAGCCAGGGCCACAGGTCATATACAGATACGGCTTTCAGAGGTGGTTGGGGGTCGTGGGACAGCCACGAGCAGTGCTTGCAGGGCGGGACGTCACCTATTACAGGCATTTATTAGAGGGCCTGACAGCGGTAGACATCGTATGGAGACCTTACAGAGGTCATCACCCGCACAGAGGAGCCCGAGTACAGTTACGCTTGATCCAGTACACTTTCTGGATAGCAGGACGGAGGCCGGGAGAGTACGAGAGGATACCCCTAGAGAGGGTACGCAGGCAGATGGGGCTGCGACAGGACGAGCCACCTCCCTTCCCTCAGTACAGGAGGGATGATGTAGAGGCCCCACTGCCTGCACCACAGCCCGTGGATCCAGATTGGGTTGCTGAGAGGCCGGCAGATGACACTGTAGATGATGCGGGCTGTACGGGAGCATATATGGTTTGGTGGGCTGGTCAGAGAGCGCGAGGGCAAGATAGACCTACACAAACCAGATTTGGCAGCGGCCAGTGATGGCGAGCGAGATCAACTCGGGGTCGGTGCAAACTATTACAGGCAATTGGCACTGCTGCACAGGCATAGATAGGTGTTTTACAGGTATCTAGCCCAGTGCTCGTGAGTGCAGCACCACCACCACCAGCAGTGGTACAGCCACAGCCCCAGGCATAGGTACAGGTACAGTACCATAGCCACAGGCACCACCAGCGGCACCATCACAGGCACAGGGGGCACTGGTAGTAGGAGTCCGGGGACCAGCCCCAGCACCTACGGTGGCACGGGACAGATATATGGAGGCGAGAGCGGAGGCCCGGTACTATCAAGATGTTCTTGATGGTACCGGAGCTGAGTATCAGCCATATGCAGCTTATAGAGCAGAGACCTCCCATAGTCAGAGATCGCAGGGAGGTGCAGCCACAACCGGCGTGTCAGTTACAGGCAGGAGGCGAGAGGCACCACAGGGACCAGCAGGGAGAGGTGCTGAGGGCGGTGGGGAGAGCTGAGGGATCCCTGCATTGTTTTTGTATATGGACATGGGCACCGGTCTGCGCACCGGTTGTGTTGATAGAGGCCTGCGTGCCTACATTTATTCATTTATTCATTCATTTATTGTATACCGGCCTGCGAGCCGAGTACGGGTTGTATAGTTGATACCGGCCTGCGAGCCGAGTATATTTTTGATATGAGGGACCGGCCTGCGAGCCGAGTCGAGATTATTGTCATTTATTGCGGCCTGCGTGCCGGCTTTGTTGTATTATGAGATCACAGAGGTCCCGATGCAGGGCATATTGTATATTGGAAACGTTGTATATGTGATATATAGATATGAGGATTTGACTCACATGCTGTGTTCAAAATGTTTTTAAGTATTTTGTCGATGGTTTGTGATATTTGATGTATGATAAGTTTAATTGACATGTTGATATATTGATGATGTTGATGTTTGTTGTTAATGGGATGCAGTCATGTTATATTATGAAATGTGGCATGTTTTGTTGCTGGTTTGGTGACATTGTTATATATGTATCTGATGAGTTGGATCCAAATGGTGTATAGATTGATAGTTTTTTGATATCCTTAGATGATGGCATGTTTGTTTTGGTAATGTAGATAGATGATATGGATGAAATCGTAATGAGAAGTGGATTGGATGGACAAATATGGATAATGGTGTTGTTATGCAGGAAAAGAGGCGGGCGCGATAAAAAATTAGGTAGAAAATGAAGAAAAGAACTATGTTTCAAAAAGGCAGGTGTGTAACCGATATCGGTTATGTAACCGACGCCGGTAGTTAGTAGACCGATATCGGTCATGTAACCGATACCGGTTATTTAGGTATGAGCTTTTCTAAAAATAGAAAAGCTAGGGTGGCAACTTAAGTTCTAATTTTGAGAGCCATGCAAGAAGTTAAATACGCGAACGCGACGCTTTTTGACGACTGAGACAGGTAATTGCATGAGAGATTTGAGTGATAAGGAGAAAAGAGACAGGGAAAGTGAATGTGTTCTGAGATTCAGAAGGCAGAAAGGTGAATTTGAAAAGGGTGGTGATCATGGCAGAATGAGGAGAAGCATCCAGCAGGCAGGGACGAGAGGGAAGACAAGTGCCACCTCAAGCTGCTGCAACTCAAGAGGTAAACGTTTTGGTTGTGATTTGATTACTGCATGTTTTGTGAATAAGATGGGGGAGAGTAGGTGGGTAGATATGAGAAAGAAAACATGATAACAAGGGTTATAAATGAGGTGAGTATTACGTGGTAGGTAATCAAGGGTTTCGGGTATGTCTGTGTATACAGAGAGGAATAAACGAGCAATTGATTGTCGTAGGTGGTTGTTTAGGCAAGGTGTATGTAATTGATGATGGATCGATAGCGGTTAGGGATAACCGGTATCGATTCTCGAACCAATCTGCTTATTTATAACCGATACTGGTTACTGGAGGAATTTCTAGAATGTGAGAAAAACCCTTAGGGATTTGATGGATTGAATGGTTGTTTGTTGTTTTGATGTATGCAGGCAGAAGCAGGGTTGAGGATGAATGATAGTGTGCTAGCGCTGTTGTCACGAATCCGAGCGGATGTAACACCAGCTGGAATGGACATTGATAAATCATTTGGGGTTAAGTGGAATCTGCTATTATTCATGAATCACACGTAACCATGCTATGCTGCAGGCGTTGATTGAAAGATGGAATCCAGAGAAGAATACGTTCTATCTGCCAACAGGGGAGATGACAGTAACATTGGAAGATGTGTTCCATATTTTGAGGCTCCCTATTACAGCAAAAACCAAAGATATCGTGCATTACCTAGCATGGCGCGGGGAGCGATAACAACAGCAGATTTTTGGTCCATACGCACGAGATTTGACACAACGAGGTTTGTCATTCACATATGGGATAATGTATGCAGCACACCCTGAGGAGACAAGGTTAGCAGTGATATTAATGATAGCGGTAGGGTATTATGCATTACGAGGCGTAGAAGGGGAAGATTTCCAAAGGCATTGATGTGTGTTATTTGGGAGATGATAGAAAGGAACGTGACTTTTGCATGGGCACCTGCATATTTGGCGGAACTATACAGGGGTTTATGGGCTTGTAGGCAAAATCATAGGATGACACTGGATTGTTCATACTTATTACACTGTTGGGCCTATGAGCACATTGTTTGTGTGCGACCAATAGGCCGACCCATTCAGGCAGGAGAGACTAGAGTACAAAGGTTGGGGTTCAGACAATGGGTCCAGACACAACAAGAGGTAAGATCCCAGGCTGTGACAGGTGACATTGAGTATTACAAGCAGGTATGGGAGAGGGTGACGATTGCGGATATCTGTTGGAGGCCTTACGGGAACTATATGGTAACAGAGAACATAGCTGAGGAGTTGAGGGGTGTAGAGCGATTGAGGTGGATCGCGGGGCACAGGCCAGGTGAGTATGAGAGGATTCCTATAGATCACATGCGGCGACAATTCGGATTTGTGCAGGATATACCCCTGGCTTATAGACCATATATGAGGATCGACGCCGAGGCAGCATTCTCACCTCCCCGGCCAACACCTCCAGAAGGGCCAGAGGAGATAGCAGCCGATCGCAGTGTAATGGATGCAGGAACGACAGAGGCCTATAGATTATGGTGGGTAGCAGAACTGCGAGGTGTACGTGATCGTCCTGACATAGCTATGATTACAGCAGAGAGAGATCGTCTGCAGAGTTTAGTTCAGCAGCTTCAAACACAGGTGAATGAGACAAGAGGATTGTTAGCGGTTGCGGAGTCACGGGCGGAGAGACTAGAGGCTGAATTCCTCCATGCGAGGGAGCGTATTCATATGTTACAGGAGAGATTGGCAGATCAGTGGGCGGTACCAATAGCCGTGGTACCGTTGAGGACAGAGAGGCCTGGTGAGAGGCGTCGACGATCACGGTCATCACCTGGTGCGGGATGAGGCGTGAGGGTCTGAATAAATGTTAGCAAGGTATAAGAATAAATAAGGATGCCGACCTGCGTGTCGATGATAGAGGAGATGTATTTGTTTAACATCTAAATAAGACTGAATATGTATGTTGATTTGAGTTATGATAATAATAAGAATGCTTTCGTTTTGACTGTTGGTGTTTTGAAAAAGGATAAAAGAGGAATGTGATTAAATAGAAATACACAAAAATATTTATATTTACCACACATGATAGGTTATGGTAGGGGATGGTCGAGCTAACCTTGGGAGACCCCATGTCTCCGAAGTGCTGCCTACATAGCCCATTGCACAAAGCAAGGAGGGGCCTCAGACCGATGTAGTTCTCCCTTAGGACCAGGGAGAGGTGAATTTAGGCAACTTGGTATGATTAGGCAATTGGTTGGTTGGTAAAAATGTTGATATTAATATTGGTAAGGTAAGGTTGAGGGTGTTGGTAATGAATTGGTGATGTTGTAAAAGGTATAAGGGAAGCGAAAGTTAGCCTACCCAAGTGGTAGGGAATCATGCCCTGATTAAGATCAACACACAATCCTAGATGCGAGGCAAAGAGGAAAGATTGCTCCGTAGGTGAAAAGAGCTAAACAAACCACACAACGTAGAATGAGCTTGAAGCCCTAGGTACCGATGCATAGACGAGAAGTCAATAGGTGAAAAGAGTTGTATGATCACAACATATCGAGTGTACGTTACGTCCCTTGAGTTGAAACAAATGGTGAGGTGAGGTGAATGGTATAGCTGAGGTACGGAGAACTTATTACAAAGTGAGTGTTCTGACGAAAGAGAACCTACCCTAAATAGACAAGTCCATGACGCAAAAGTTCTTTTGAATGAGGCTTTTATTTATTGAATGTAGACTGATCGATGCGGGAAGTCTACAAGGGATAATGATTGTATTATTCTTGAGGTCTTCACGAAGCTGATCAATGCGAGAAGCTTCTGATAAAAGGCTGACTGTGCATAGCTGTCCTTCGAGGGAGCAGTCTATTTATAGTAACAGCTGTGATTTTAGTGCATAGTTGTCCTTCGGGGGAGCAGTCTATATATGATAGCAGCAATAGTTTGGCATATAGCTGTCCTTCGAGGAGCAAATATATATAATTTAGATAGCTAGATGTTCTTTTGGCGTGAAGCATCTAGTTTGGTAGGAAGTTTGACTCAAGAAAATCCCATAAGAAGGTGTTATTTTAATACTTTGAAGTCATGGACTAGACTAAAAAGGGGAAGGCATCATTAAGGGGAGGTGAGAAGTGAGCTTGATTTTATTTGGAGATGTAGGAAACAAAGTGTATGTAGCGGTAAGTGAGCTCAAGGGACGAGCAGTAGGTAGATAGGAAGTGATGTAACACTAAATTCAATAGTAGAATGGTCGAAGATGCAAGGCATTAAGGGGTTCAGGCTCAGGCTTACCATTAAGCGAAGCTAAACGATAAGTACCTGATCCATAAGTGTGAGTGATTATATAAGGCCCAATCCAATTAGGAGCAAATTTTCCACGTTTACTCTTTTCCAGTTTGGTTACATGTTGATTCTCTTTGAGGACAAGATCACCAACTTTAAAGGTACGCTCATGAAGTCACTTATCATAAGCACGCTTGATACGTTTTTGATAGATTTGAAGGTGATCGAGAGCTGTAAGACGACGTTCGTCAAGAAGCTCCAATTGGGCTAACCGCTCTTGGCGGAAATCATCGTTGGTGAGAATATCCTGAAGAGATATCCTGAGGGAGGGTATTTGTATTTCGAGAGGCAAGACAGCCTCGGTACCATATACCAAAGAAAAAGGTGTAGCATTAGTAGAGGTACGAATGCTAGTACGATAAGCCCAAAGGGCAAAGGGGATGTGATCGTGCCAATTTCTTCCAGACTCATTGACAACTTTCATGAGGATTTTGGTTAGGGTTTTATTAGAGGATTCGGCTTGTCCATTTGCTTGTGGATAGTAGGGTGATGAGAAGCTAAGTTTGATACCAAAGTTGTCACAAAGGTCTTGCAATAACTTATTTTTGAAAGATTTTCCATTATCTGTTATCAGGCGATGAGGAACACCAAAACGACAGATAATGTGGTGGTTAATGAACTCTACAATTTTTTCTTTTTTGGTTGAAATGAGTGGAATAGCCTCCACCCATTTTGTGTAATATTCGGTTGCTGTGATAATCCATCGGTGACGTTGCGAAGAGGAAGGGTGAATCTCACCAATAAGGTCTAAACCCCATTGTGAGAAAGGCCAAAGATCTCGGGCGACCTGTAGGGGGTGGCTAGGAGTATGTTGAAGGTTGGCATGTTGTTGACACATAACACAACGCTTAACATATTCGTAGCAATCGTTATTGAGAGTAGGCCAATAATAACCAAGGCGAAGGATTCATTTGGCCACGGCAAGGCCACTAAAATGCCCGCCACAAATACCGTCATGTACTTGTTGGATGGTATGGGTGACCTCCGCACCGGTGAGACATCGAAGGAGGATGCCATCAAAGCCACGTTTATAAAGGAGTCCTCCCATAACAAGATAATGAGAAACGTGTTTAAGAAACGTACATTTTTGCCGGTACTAGTAAGGTCAGATGGGAGAACAGAGGTTGTAAGGTAGTCGTGAAATTGGTGATACCAGGTATCCTGCGAGTTAGCAGACACCGTATTTATCGTACAAACAACCGGGGCTGAATAAGATGGGGCAAAGAGTTGTTGGACCAGGACGAAAATGTCAGAGTCAGTTGATGAAGCTGGAATTTGTGAGGCTAAGCAAGCCATAGTATCCGCAAATTTATTAGTGGAGCGGGGAATGGTTTGGATAGAATAGCGAGTAAATAAGGCTAGAAGTGAATCCACGTAGTGTTTGTACTTTTGAAGTTCCTCATTTTTGCATTGGTAGATGCCCATAACTTGATTGACTACCAATTGAGAATCGCCAAAAATATTGATAGATTTGATACCTAAGTGTAACGCAACTTGGAGACCCAGAACAAGGGCCTCGTATTCCGCTGTATTATTAGTGCAAGGGAAATCGAGTCGAATGAAAGAGGCATGGGCTCAGCATCGAGAGGAATGAGAACAACACCGGCTCCTCCACCACGGTGGCATTTGGATCCATCGAAGAAGAGGGTCATTGGATACGACTCCTCCTTGAGGGAAAGAGTAGCGATGAGTTCGTCTGGGAATGTAAAATTGGTAAATTGTTCCCCTGGTAGAGGGGCTTCCGCAAGTTGATCTGCGATGGTTTGTCCTTTGATTGATTTCTGGTGGACAAACTCAAGGTCGAGGTCGGCGAGGAGCATGAGCCATCTGGCGATGCGTTGGTTTAGATGAGGTTTGGCATACATGTAATGGATGGGGTCCGTGTTGGTGATGATGAAAGTTTTGTGATTCAGAAGGTAGTGTCGGAGTTTGGTAGCCACGAATGATAGGGCTAGGCATAACTTTTCTACATGTGTATACCTAGTCTCATAGTCCACCAAAGTACGACTTATATAATAAACGGCTTGTTCTCGATTCTCGAGTCACGATGTGCAAGCATGGCCCCTACAAGCATGGTGGTCGGTGGCGGAAAGGTAAAGGTAGAAAAGGCGGTCATCCTGAGGTGGGATAAGCACGGGTGGCTGCAAGAGATAAGTTTTGAGAGCTTCAAAGGCTAGGTGGCACTCTTCGCTCCATTGAAAATCAATGTCCTTTTTAAGAAGGTGATGGAAAGGTTGACATCGATCCGAGAGTTGGGAGATGAAATGTCGGATAGATTGGAGCTTACCTTGTAAACTACGCAATTGTTTAAGATTGGTAGGTGGGGGCATTTCTAGGATAGCTTTGACTTTAGATGGGTCAACCTCGATGCCACGCAAAGAGACAATAAAGCCAAGAAGTTTCCCGAAAGGACACCAAAGACACATTTCTTTGGTTGAAGGCGGATAGAATATTGTAACAGGCGATCAAAAATAATGGTTAAAACATCGAGATGTTCACTACGATGTTTAGATTTGCCAAGAAGATCGTCAACGTAATCTTCAAGGATAGTGTGCATAATGTCATGAAAAATGTAGGTCATAGCCCGCTGATAGGTTGCACCAGCATTCTTAAGGCCAAATGGCATTACACGGTAATAGAAGGTTCCCCAAGGAGTTATGAAGGTAGTTTTATGTTGATCGGCGGGGGCAACCAAAATTTGGTTATATCCCGAGAAACCATCCATGAGAGAGAGCATCTCATGGCCTGCAGTGAGATCTACAAGTTGGTCAATGCTAGGCAGGGGGAAGTCATCCTTAGGGCAAGTGAGGTTAAGATCCCAGAAATCCGTGCATATCCGAAGTCCCCCCGTCGCTTTAGTGATAGGTACGATGTTAGAAATCCATTGAGGATAGTCAATAGGCAGAATGAAGGAAACAGAAAGGAGTCGTTGAAGCTCCTCTTTGACCAAGAGAGCAATGCGTGGATGCATTTTTCTCAATTTCTGTTTAATTGGCTTGGAATCAGGTTTTAGTGTAATGTTATGGACGGCAATGTCAGGATCAATTCCTGGCATGTCAGCGTAGGACCAAGCGAAAGCTTGGTTGCGAGCACGGAGAAAGGTAGTAAAGGTGACTTGTTCTGATGTGTTAAGGGATTGTCCGATCTTCACAATGTGAGGATCCTCCTCCGTGTGGATGTTGATTTCTATAGTAGATTCGTTCAGCATGGTTTGAGTTTCAGATGGTAAGGCGCGTTGAATATAAGAGTCATCCGCGCCAAGGTAAGTGAGGATGGAGTCATCATCCTGACACTCAACAACGTTAATTGAAGGTGAGTCCTCTTCAATCATATCTGGATATAGAAGGGGAATAGAAGAGGGGTCCTCATTATCGCGTTGATAATTGAGAGGACCTAGGAAGATAGCATTTATGAAAAAAAAAAGTTAGGAGGGATAGATTCGGGATCTATTGACTCTGTGGGTGACGAAGGCAAAATGGGTGATTATGGTTCGGTAGGGGCGACATCGTTGTCTTCTAGAAGACAACTGACGCGAGGTTCCTCCTGTGTAGGTGTTTCAGGAAAACCGAGACCACTGCGATCATTGTGTTTGCGTGTAGTCACGGGAATGAGTGTATGTCGGCCTTGTTCATAAAGACCAAAACCAAAGCCTTTCCAAGCACAGCAAGTCAAGAAGGTGAGGGCGAAACGACGATTTGTCAAGTATTGAAAATCGGATTGGAAGGGAACCACACCAAGAGGGGGTTCAGGGGTAATGGAGGATGCGTCAACACCCCCATACGTTAGGTTGGTGCGGCAATGGGGTGGTCCGTAAGAGATTACTTCCCCCACACGACGGTCATAGGTAGGATGTGCATATACCTGTCCGTACTCCTGTGGGGTATGGAAAGAACTAACGTTATATAGGCGATACTCCCCCAGCGTAAGGCGTTGAAAAACATCTACTAAGGGGTCTACGGTTGGGATGTTAGCTGCGGGAAGGGAAGTGGTTTTTGCGACGGTGGTTTCATCAGTTGAAGGCGTAGGTGCGGTTGAGGTGGATGGTTGAGGTACATTTGAAGAGGACGGTTGGGTTGAATGAATGGGTGTCTTGATTGGTACAAGCACATCGTTAGGGCGGTATAACATATTGCAGGTTTTAAAGGGGGGAGGATCAGCTTTTACGGTGTAGGACTTCCCCTCGTACTCAAATTTTATGCATCTATGTAATGTTGAGGGAACGCATCCCATAGCCCGGATCCAAGGGCGGCCTAACAACATATTGTATTGGAACTCTCCTTCAAGGACATAGAAGAGTTCGGGTAAAGTACGTGGTCCTACCCGAATGTTGAGGATCACGGTGCCTAAGGTAGAGGTAATAGCATCATTGAATGACCGCAACATGATGGGATTGGCACACATGTAGCTAGAAGGGATATTCATTTGTTGGAAGGCTTTCGAAGAGATGATGTTTAGGCTAGTGCCCCCATCAATCATAACACGACGTACCCGAATGTCCCGGACGTAAGCTAAGATGAAAAGGGCAGGGTCAGGATCTTTTGTACCAAAGTCAACAATTTCATCTTCAGAGAAACTGACTGCCGCAGCTTGTTGTACAGAGACAGAAGTGGTTGGGGTAGTGGGTTGTTTGGTGAGAGAAGCAATGTGATTGGGTGTTAGAATGGAGGCAACAGGCAGGGTTTCATTAGGTAAGACCTTGATCCCTTGAAGAATTTCAACGAGAGCTTGTCGATGAGATTCAGAAGTCTGAATGAGATCATATAGTGTCATTTTTACGGGTGATTGGTGAAGCTGTTTGATCATGGCTCGATGGGAAACTCCATTAGAGACGGGGTAAGCGGGTCCACGAATAACCACTTTGGGTGGTGGTGCAATCGGGATGCTGGATGGAGAAAGAGAGGACGCATGTGTGCTTTCTTTTGCTTTCTCATTGTTTTTCTGCGCTCGAGTAGCAACACTAATCATATTAATCTCGTAGACCTGAGATGAGGAAGATGGTTGGGATAAATCATGGTCTTCAAGAGGTGGGGTTGTAATAATGATAGATCTTGGTGAGGCGGGGACAGATGGTATAGTAGAGGGAATTGAAGCTAAAGGTCTCTCC
This sequence comes from Taxus wallichiana var. yunnanensis, assembly GCA_018340775.1. Taxonomy (NCBI): domain Eukaryota; kingdom Viridiplantae; phylum Streptophyta; class Pinopsida; order Cupressales; family Taxaceae; genus Taxus; species Taxus wallichiana. The sequence goes on from CM031239.1 coordinate 689,121,897, forward strand.
CTTCGTAAGTTGTCTTTCTTAACCTTTGTATCTGGGAGAGGTGACTGACGAAGGATGGTTTTTAAAGCTTTGCATCCCTCCACATCATGTCCTGGTGTGCGGTGATAGGCACAGATTTTAGACTCATCATAACCTATAGGTCGAGGTTTAGACAGGTCATAAGGTCTAAGTGGGGGTAGGGAAATGGTCGCATTCTCCACCAACATAGCAAGGATTTTGGCATAAGATCCTTTGAGTGGGTCAAAATCGGAGGAGGATGAGGGTATTGGTTGTGCGGGTTTTGGTAATGTTTGGGCGTGGTTGGTTCGTACGGGTGGTGGTTTAGCCGAGGGGTGTTGACACGTGGTTTTCACTAAACGTGGTTTCTTTGGCGCAGAAGCTATATTCAGCTGGTTAGATGATGAGGCTACAGATGACGTGGTAGCGGGAAAAACCACGGAGAAAGGGGAGTGACAGAAAATAAATCCTTTGATGATGGAGTTCGTTTAGGGTTGATGGGTGGACAGGATATGTGGGGTGACAATGTTGATATACCCTTTGATCTCTGTATAGGTGCAGAAGGCGTAGGTCGTTTTGAAGAAAACGCAGGAGGTATGATATATTGATGCAAGGTGGAGGGATGAGGTCCCAATATGGAAGGTAGGTGTGACGATGATGGTTTTGATTGTGATAGAGGCATGGATTGAGTTTGTCTCCTAGGTGGCGGGTGGCTTTATTTTTGGATAAATCAAGTCGCTTAGGCGGGTGCGTTAGACTGGGCATTGGTGAGGTCCCAAGTGTAGGGGAAGATTTGGTTAGGTTAATAGAGGTGGATGGGCTACTTGGTATAGATACGGGGGGTGAGACTGAGGACATAGGCATTTTGAGTTTCTGTAAACACTTAGGATATATGGTAGAGGTGTCCGGATCGGTCACCTGCATTTGAGTAGAATAGGGGGTACTCAAACGTTCCCATAGGACTCGTCTATCTTTTGGAGAATGACAATCTTCAGGCATGAATTGTAAATTTGGTATGGAAGAAAGACGGGTTGTGATTCCAGTCCACTGTGGGTGTGATACAGGGGGTAGATGAGGTACTGTATCAATAGATATTAAGAGGTCGACCGGTTGTTGAAAAGATTTAGGCGATGAAGGACTAATAGGCAGGAGGGCATGTTTGAGAGGGTCTGTTATGGTTAAAGAATTTGGTGATGTTGGTGCAAGAGATTTCTCGTCTAAGGATGTCAAAAGGAGTGGCGAGCCTTCCTCTTGTGCAGCAAGAGCGGTAGAAGGGGACATTTGGGAAATAGATAAATTAGATAACATCCGTTCGCAGTCTTGTAGGGATGTGGTGTAAGCAGACTCATTGATGAGAAGAGAAGTCTGGGCAGTTAACTCTTTTATGGGTAAAGGAATGATTTCGCTTTGGCTTGATGGTGGTGAAGGAGGTTCGGACTCCTGTGTTAGTGGAGAGGCTTGATTCAAAATTTTCTCGATAGAGGCTTTTGGCTGGGAGTCGAAGACTGCATGGATCTCATGAACACTCTCCTCGGCTAAGATATCCTGGTTTACGTTACTGTTGGACGAGTGATTTGGGAATGGTTTGTTGAAGATTTTCAAATTTCGGTTGGCAGGGGCATTAGGATTATCGAGGGTTATATCACCTGCGTCAACCATTTCCTGCACTATGTTTTTCAACATTTTGCAGTTTTCATGACTATGTCCTTTTACGCGGTGAAAGTTACAGAAGTCATTTTCTTTGTACCAGGAAGGTATAGCGCGGGTAGAATCAAACCCGGAGTGGGGTTTAACAGGAGGCAAGGTGATAGCTCCGGCTTTGAGCAATTTTTCCAAGATGACACCATAAGTTTCTCCCAAGGGAGTGTAATTGATGGGCTCAGCTTTGTACTTATAGGTGGTTTTTGGTGGGGTATTAGACGGTGTTTGAGATTTGACCATCACCGCGTGGACAGCTCCTTTTGATTTTGAAGAAGTGGACGTGTGAGGAGTGGTGGTGTTTGGTTTATTGGTAGAATCTGGAGTTCGGAAATTGGGGTTTTTGTTGCGCAACCGCAATTTCTCTTCTTCTAAGGCTCGAATTTCTAGTTTCCGAGCCATGGTAAAGGCCTCATCAAATGTGCGGAAAGTTTGAATTTGAAGAGTAGGAGAAATGTGCTTAGCACATGCCCGCGTAAAAAGTTTGATAAGTTCAGCCTGAGGCAAGGCATATGTAAGTTGGTTGATAAGGCCTGCCATCGTCCAACGAAATCTGCGATAGATTCGTCTTCGAATCAGTAGGATGGCATAAAGGTCGGTGATAGATACTTTCTTGGCAATGTTAATGGAGAAATGATCTAAGAAAGATTGGGCTAGTTGGTTAAAAGAGAAGATTAAGTGTCTTTAGGGTTAAAGCACTGTACCACTCCAAGGCGGGTCCTGATAAGGACATGGGAAAGGTGCGGAGTAACAAGGCATCATCATGAGCAATCAAATAACAAGCATGTCTAAATGATCGCAAGTGTTGTTGAGGGTCCTCTTTACTGTTAAAACGGGTAAATTTTGGTAATTCCCATTGAGGAGGATACGAATGAAGGGGGACAGAAGGGTGAATAGGCTCCCGACAAACTTGTTCGTATGTTAAGGCGCTACGACTTCCTGAAACAGAGGCCTCCAGATTTTGCATTTTGTCCATCATTTGTTTGATGAAATCCGTGGTTGGATGAGATGATGGTGCGATTGTGGTAAACGGAGGCAAATTGGGCCAAGGGCCTCCGCTGGACAATGGTGGGGTTAAGTGTTGATAAGGTATGGAGGATGAATATGTTGAGGCGACCGAATAGGGATGTCCCATATAAGATGTTGAGGTCACTGGATACGTGTATGGGAATGAAAAGGTAGGCGGAGCTTGAGAAGGAAAGCTAGTGTGGATAGGTGGCAGAGAGCAAGTCATGAACGGAGCAGTCTGCAAGAGAGATGAGGTAGGGGCAGTCGGCGGTAATGATATGTGGGGTCCAAGATTAACCAACGGAAAGCCAATCTGAGTCGTATGAACCTCTGAAGCCGTCGGATTGGGAGACGGGGCTAGAGATGCAGGAAGCAAGGCGGTGTTATCAGGCGGAGTGGGAGCTAAATGAGCAGCTATACTAATAGGCATACCAACAAGGAGCTGACCATCAGGCGTACGGTCAGGGGTATGAGACAAATAGTATTGTACAGTGCTAGAATTAGCATCCAGAAACTTGGCAAAGTCCTTATCTCCCACAGGAATTTTAGGAACCTCGCTGGTATCCGTAGGATTCCCCACAGAATGTGAAGGGGGTGATTCAGGCAAAGAAACAGAGCAAGCATGTGAAACCATGGCGGCGGCTTGCTTTCGAGTGATAACAACCATGGACAGGAGTTCACAGTAGGGTTTCAATCTGTCAGGAACAGAAACAAACTCAGACTGGTGAAATTGGTAGGTTGCTGGTTTGTCAGGAATTGGGAAAGACAGTAACCGATATCGGTCTCGTAACCGATGTCGGTTATACTATAGCCGACGCCGGTCAGGTAACCGATGTCGGTGTAAGAAGTCTGGGCTAACAAGATATAAAAGGCTGCTAATTTGATTTTTAACAACGTTTAGTATACTTGTCCAATTATTGATCACGAAAGATGGGTATGAGAAAGAAAACAGAACTAAAAACAAGCAAGATGCACACGCAAATCCAGAGACTAACCCTAGGGTTAATTTTAATTATTGTGGGCTTATGCCTTTAGACGCAGAATGATGTCAATCCTAAACAAAAGACTTAGGGGAAATGTCAAGTTGTTTTGGCTTATAAGGTTACCTCAATCGGGCGGAGGAATACCGCAGAAAAGGGGGGATGTTTGAGCTGTTGTGTTAATTGTGAAGTGATTCGGTATGTGTTGTGCAGTGAAAGTAAGATTAATTTCTTGTCAATACCATGGATATCACCCCCACGTGTATGACCTGTTACTTAATCTATGTTCGCTAGAATTGAAAACAGCAAGCAGTAATGCAATGCACGTGTTTTAAACCCAAATCGAAAATGATATTCGATGAAGCAAAAGAGATGACTTTCACTAATGCGAGATGTAAAAAGCAAAGCAAGTTATTTTATCAAAATAATACAAAACCTTGTGAATATCTTTTAGAAGAAGAAAACAGCAAGTATACTCCCTATATGAAAGCAAGTAAGAAAGAAAGAAACCCAAAATGGGTCCCACCGGGCGTGCCAAAATGTTTCGCTCGGAATGTTTCGGCTTCTGGGAATAGAGTTGCTTCTATCCTTTCATTCCTTTTAGAAACAGATAAGGTTAGGGCTAGGAGGAATACCTGTTGAATGTCGAGATGGTGTGCGCGTACCGTAGAGAAAGATCAGGTTGACTGCGAAGAACTCCTTTTTGTCTTGGAAGGACTACCTGCAAATAAGAACACAAGACCACACGATTTTGATTAGACAATAAATGAGGGAACTGCCTTGGGCCCAGGAAATATAAAACTTCCTTTCGAAGGTGGTCAGTTCCCCTGCTAATATGAATTAACACAAAAGACTGTAAGATATCAATTAAATTGCTACATTGAACTGGGTAGGGGAAAGGCTGGTTTTTGGTTATAGTCAGGATAACCGATACCGGGCTTTGCTGATAACCGATATCGGTATAGTCTAGGATCTGAAGGTTGGTTGTTTTGTGGGGTGTTTGTGTTGTTTGGTAGTTGTGTTATTTGTAAGGCTGTATATAGGTGATATTAGGAAATAAGGTGATGAGAGGTAAATGAATGATAGTTAGATGCAATGGCATGCTGGGTAGTGGATCTAGGAATGGATTTGTGAGGATTGTGCTTCAAAAAGTCTAAGAAATGTTATTAAAGAGGACATGCAAGATGTAACTTACTGGTTATTGACGAAGATGCAGGTCCAAGAACTCTGATGACAAAGGCAGAACTCTAGGTAGGATGGCTGGACAAACAGAAGATGAAATATCTCCCTCCCGATGATCAGCTGAGTATCTGAGAACTCTGGCTGTTCTGTTGCAGTTTTGGGCTTGATCTCCTTTTGCTGCAACTCTTCTGGTTTCTTCACTCATCTCTGCTCGGTCAAGTGAAGATCTGGACTCTCTTGATCGCTCCCAAATGATCTCTGTTGATTCCTAAAATCCTTCCACCCTTGTTTCTGGTTAGGGGAGCCCATTTTACAGGGAACCGATGGCGGTTACGTAACCGATGGTGGTCGAGTAGGAATCGGCATCGGTAAGGAAAAAGTAGGCTATTTTTAGTAAAATAGCCCACCTTCCCTGCTTTTCTCCCGAGGGATTAGTTGCGGGCTTGGTCAAGTGACTAGAAGGTCGGTTTTGGGTGCGAGAAAGGGGTCATTAGTCATGGGTGTAGGTGTAGACCAAGTTATAGGTCTTAATTAGGTTAGTTTAGGGTTAGGGCTAGGTCATGATGAAGTGGCAAATGAGGTGGTGTTGTCCACTCAAAATTCCCTGCTCTGATAAAAGTAAAATTTCAAAATTTTGAGTTATGAGTGTTTTCTCTAAAGTGCCTAAGCCGTGAAAATTGAGAAAATCTGTGTTTTGGGTCATTTTGTATGTATTTCGGGTCTGTCGGACATTTTTGTCCCATCTGTCCCAAGTACGAAAGTGCATTCTGTTCCCGATCGGCCGAAATCCCCGAAGTTGTTCCATTTTTGGGCCCGTCGGAACTTTGTCCCAAGTGTCCCAAAACTTTTTGTGCGAGATGTTCCAATTTCGAGCCGAAACACCCGAACCACGTACTTCGCACTTTCTTGTCCCAAACGTCCCAAATCAAAAAGTGCAAGTTGTTCCATTTTCGCCCGAACCGGCCGAGTCACGTACTTCGGAACTTTTCGTCCCGAACGTCCCAAGTCCAAACGGGCCTCTTGTTCCATTTTCGGCCGAAACACCCGAACCGCGTCCTTCGCACTTTCTTGTTCCAAATGTCCCAAAATACATTTGCGTGTCTTCTCCTTGTTTCACCCGAATCGGCCGAGCCACGTGTTTCGCGCATTCGCGTCTCACATGTCCCAAGCGTACCAAGTGTCATTCGTGCTATTTTTTTCCGCTCTACCCGATTATCATGCTTATTCAAATTGGTGGTTATGTATTATATGCGCATTCATGGTCTTTCTCTCTCCTAAACGGCTATTTAACGAGCATTTCCCCTTTGCGTTTTTCACACTACTTCCATTGCTATCTTTTGCTCGAAATCTTGCAATTTGCAAACTTACGCTGCTCCACACCCTCTCAGAATAATCCTTTCCGAGTCTAGGTTACCCCTCAGAGACTATCAATATGAAGATCAAATTCCAGGGACAGGAACAAATTTCTCCACTTGAGTCTGCCGTTTGCAATATTGGGGACAACGAAGCTCGTCATCTTGACTTCGCGATTTTTGGGCAAGAATGGTAGACGCAAACCCTACGCCAATGGCGCAGATGATTCACGATAGTGGTTTGGCTTTTGCTGGAGGTTTCCCAATCTTAAGACAGTACAGTGTGCTGATACCGTGCTTTCATGCGGAGCTCACTTCGACCCCGTTTTGAGTGAATTGACTAATATACATGTGGAAATCATCGCCAAATTGGATGCCGCCGCCATTAGCACTGCTCTGAGAATTCCAGAGATGGATAATGCCATAGTCGTTTCCCGAGATCAAACACAGACCCTGTTTGACCAAGACAGTGACAAATATAAGGCACGAGTGGCGAAGTCCTGGCTGAAGAACCCTAAGAAAGGAGCTTCCCGTCTGACCAAAACCCTCTTCCGAGCAGATTTCAATGAAGAGTTGTCAGACTTCATAATCTTGCTGGCTCGGGTTATGGGTTTGCCCTCTACCAATGAATTTCACTGGATGTGCCCGCCATCAAAGATGGTGTACGAAAATTGGGCTGAAATCAAAACATAAATTGGGCAATGTGCAAAGAAACGAAATCATAAGCATGAATTTGGCATAGCAAAGATCAAGGCAAAGTGGTTCGGTTTTTTTTCTTATATAGATGCACACAAAGATGATCCAAGATATGCTTATCGCCCATGAGCTCACCCTGAGACCAAAGAACCGTAATTTCAGAAGGGTCAATGATGCTTTCACCATGTACGTGGTTAGACTGCTCGAAGGTGATACTGCTAGAAGGTTTTCAGATGAAGCCATGAACCTGATATCGCAATATGGTGCTTATTTCATCCAATTCAGGAAATTTTCTTATATCAGGCTTGCTGGCTATGAGAGCACTCCTCTGCGGCTTCCCATGTTCTGCAATGATAAAATGGCCTTGATAGAAATATGCAGGCAACTAGACAAGTTGCACAGACTTGCAGAGATAAGAAGATTTCTGGCTTGCACTTTCCCATCTCTCTGGGAAACTACACTTGCAAAACAGCCCTGGACGCACAGAATATAGAGAGAGCCCTTGTTCCTATCACCGTTCACTTCTTCAAGCCAAGGACCTACTTTGACCTGAAGAAGTTTATTGAACGGAACATCAAGATAATCTACCATCATAGGGCAAATGCAGAAGACTACTGGGCTGACTGTGCAGATGATTTTGAAGCTAGGAGAAGGCATTGTGGCAGGTTCTCCCTGCAATTGATCCAAGAACTTGGTATGTACCAAGTTCCTGAAGGTCTCCAGGATGAAAATTCTGATCTATACTCGTATGAGTATGAAAATGTGATTAAGCACACCCTTTGGAGGACCCGGATTGGAACAGAAAGAGAGGGATGATCTCGGCCGAGATTCTTGCTCCAGTCTTAGTCAGGACTAAGGTCTGGTTTGACAGGATGGTTCGAGAATTTAGGAGGCATTTAGGAGAATTTTCTTCTAAAGATGCGTCGACACCAAGAAGAGAATCATCTATTCCAAGGTCAGAAACACCAAGTGAATACCCCTCCCGCTTCATCAATACAAGGACTCAGCAGCTTCTACTCTTTCTCCATCCACTCAAGTGTACCAGAAGAAGCTCAAGGAAGTTAAGAAGGAGCCTGTGGAAAGTGATCCTCAAAGAAAGCAGGAAGAGTTGCCTATGGGACCAGAGAACATCATTGTTCTCAATGAAAGTGAAGAAAGCAAAGTACGAACTCTTGCAAATGCTCCCGAGGATCCAAATTGATAAAGACAAAGAAATCCAGAGCACTGAGCTTTCAGGTGACATTGACTCTTCTGTCTCAATTGCCCCAATTGCCCCACTCACTTCTCAACTCGAATCAATAGCTGCGCAGACCTTGAGCATCATGAGCTCTCTGTCTCTTGGTCCCCTTGCCCCTCCTGTTGATTCCTCTTCCTCTTTTGCGTGGGTGCAACCTCTCAGACAATAGAAAAGAGAAAACTTTTCTCTCTCGAGCTCGGGACCAAATTTTGATGTCATTGCAGCCTTTTTGGGCACCACTCCTTCTCGTGCCAAGAAAGCCAGAACTACTTCCAGAATAGTGTCAGATGCTCAACGTCAGCAATTCCTAGAGATTGCCAAGCCTACAGTAGACAAATCAGAATCGAGACTTGCTGGCATCCGACTTGAGCTTTCAAGAATCCCAATGGGGGAGTCTACTCCTCGAAGGTGAAATTCACAACCTTCAGAAACAAATACAAGAGTCATTGGAAGGGTAGAGAAATGGCAACAAACTATTGAACAAATTGGAAGAACAAGCCCAAGTTCTCACAGTGTTTCATCAAGTCTCTTTTGTCTAAGGACAAAGTTTTGGACCCTACCCCATTGACTACTCTCCCACCTCTTGTAAGTCTAAGCCAAGATGAAGTACAGAGCATCAAAGATATGCACAAGTATTTTGTCTATGGCAGAGCTATGGAAGCCATGGTGGATGACATGCTTGTTGCTGGATTAAACTTCATCGATGAAGCTTTCAAACTCCACGAAAAGGTGAGCAATGTACAACTGAAGCTCTCCTCCACTATCACTATCATGGATAAAGAGCTCAAACTCTGGAGCAGTTGCATTGTAGACCTCCGACTCATGGGACAAGCAGATGAGAACGTTCTGTTGGTGAGTAAAGTCTTTGATGATGCAAAGGATAATCTGTCGAAGTCCTGGGTCTACAGTGTGGAGTGGAAGATCAGAGTCCTGGAGGAGGCTTTGGGAGAATTGAAGAACAGTTGGCAGAAGGGTGAAGCTTTCAAGACACTGGTGGTCTCTGCTTTCAAAGATATACACTGTCATCTCCAGGATGAGACTTTTGGTACTTCCCTTTCCTTGCAAGAAATCAAAGCTCAATTCAGAGCTTTTGTCAAAGATAACCTATTCAAGGAAAGTTCCATCTCCAAGGAGAAAATGAAGGAGATTTGCTCTCTTCAATCTGCCATTGAAGAAGCAAACAAAGATTATCATACTCATGTCGAGTTTGATAATGAGATGGAGAAGTGTCTTGGATTTTGGACTCAGTCTACGACCAACACGTCAGTCCCTCATGGCAGAGACATAGCTGAGGTGTTAAAGAAGTTCAGGCAGTGGATTCTGAAGTCAGTGGGTCCCTCTCAGTGACTGGCCACCTGTCTTCTTCTCCTTGTTCTTTTCTCTTCTTCCCTTTCTTTTTCCGTTTTCTTTGTAAGAAGTTAAGGCGTTACGATTGGCGGTCCTTAACTATTCTCGGTTAAAGAAGCGGTTACAAAGAATAACTGATTTGTAAGCTATATAATGGCCTTTCCACGCCATTCCAAAGGGAGGAAGAACTTGGCGTATTTTCTGAAAGTGTAAATAGATCAGAAAGAAATCAATACAAAAGGGCTTTCCATTCATTGTCTATCTAATCTCTGTTATCTCTGTGTTTTCTTTTAATTTCGTGGAGATCATTTGTTTCTAGTTTGTTAGTCTCACTGATTGCATATTTTCAAATATTGCGAGTATAGTGATCTTGTATAACCAAGAAGGAACTTTGTGTCCTTGATTAATGAATCTAAAGAAGGTTATTTACAGAACTTTGTGTCTGGTAATCTCATCTTGTGCAAACGATCTTGTTTTAAATTCACTGCAACTTCGTATACATAAAGGATTATTCTGCTATCTATAATTCTGCATGTTGCTCTTCTGCTCATCCTCGTATTTCCTTTCCTCAGTCCTTTTGTAACTGATGATCCTTGTGGAAAACACTTTCGTAATATCCAAGTTCAACCATAAAATCATGTTTTGTATATTTGTAAATAAGTTCGTTTCTGAATAAGGGAACCTCTCCCATTAAAGAGGAGGGACTTCTTGTCCCCTGACTGTTGCTCTTCTTAAAAGTCCTATTTGACGACCAACAGTTTTTGGCGACTCCTCTGGGGAAAATCACTTTCCAGTTCTGTAATTTTTGATCATCTTTTGATCTGGCGACTCCGCGTTTTACTCGAGGGAGAAGGACCCTTGGTATCAAGACTCTCGCCAGCTTTTGAGCAAAGCAGGTTTTCCTTTCCCTTCAACAAGAAATAGAAGAACTCGTTCAACGAGCACTCCACCTGTTCAAGATAGAAGTCCTACGGGTGGTATTCCTTCAGAACCTGCTAGTCCCAATCTACGAGCTTTGATCCTCGCTGGTGTTAAAGTTCCTCTCCAAGCCGTTTTTCCAAGAATGGCGGCACCATTGCCATGGGGTCAACGTGTCGGGCCCCTGGCCCTTACTCAGCCTCTACATGAGTTACCCAGAGGTAACCGGAAGAACTTCCCAAAATTCAAAGGTGATGGCAAGGTACATCCTGATGAACATATTGCAGCCTTCATAGTTGCATGTGGGGTTTTGGGAGTTGAACATGAAGACGTCTCCGTAAGACTGTTCGTGGAGACTTTGCAAGAAAATGCTGCTGATTGGTTCTTTCACCTTCCGGCTGGTGCTATAACCGACTGGGACACCATGAGAACCCAGTTCGAGAATCGTTTCAAGCCGGCAGAAGATGTGCATGCTTTGCTTGCCCAAATTTCTCAGATAAAGAAAGATTCGCAAGAACCCATGAGAGAGTTTGTGGCTCGGTTCAACAGGTTGATAAATAAAATTCCAACAAACACCCGACCTGTTGATCGGATTCAAAAATGTTTCTTTCTAAATGCCCAATCACCTAAAGTTAGTTATGCACTAAGAAGGGCTAATCTCGCTACGTTAGCTCTAGATCAAGAACTGGCTGTTAGTGTCGAAGATGACTTGATCATGTCAGGGAAGTTGAGAAGAGACCCTCCCAAATCTAAGTCTGCTGCTTCTTCCTCTTCCACCCCTGGACCTAACACTGATCCATTAGTTCAGAAACTTGCAAATGATCTTATTGCTATAAAGAAACAATTGGCTCAGCATGCCCCTTATGCAGATGTTCCAAGAAGAAATTTCCAGCCCAGGAATCGTTTGCCGCTTCTCAAACAAGACTAGCACTTGAAGGACCTCCCGTTAAAGTTCCCGTGAATGCAACTTGTGAGGTTGAAGAACCAGATGATGATGAAGACAATGAAGCTTGCGAGGAGTATGCGGAAGAATTTGATGATGAGGTAGAAGAACTTGAGGGATCTCGGGTTAATTTCTTTACCACTGAGGGCATCGATGATGGAGATGATTATGATGAAGTGGTAGCAGACATGAATAGCGAATCATTTGCTGTCATGACTCGAGAACAGACAAAGCAGAAGGAGAAGGTGACACAGCCCATAAAGAAATCTAAGGAGCAGTCGGCAACTATCCCTGTTATTGCAAAAAGAGGATTTCCTATCCCTACTCCTTCTGCACCAAAGGTGAGTCCTATCAATCCTGCTACCAAAGTTGTTTCTTCTTTTTCTCCTAAAGTTGATAAGCCTAGGATTTCAAATGATGATGGCCCGTCCACCTCTGGATCCTTTGATATTGTTGATCACCTGAAAAAGACCAAGGTCCAAATCTCAGAAGCTGAGTACTATCAAACCCATCCCAAAGCCTTTGCCAAAATGATCCACTTTGTCAATTCCAGCTCTAAGACCACTTCTAAAGGCCTTCTACCTACTCCTCCTTCTGCACCATCGCCCGACCTGGGCCTCGTAAATTGTCACACCCTCGCCTGGTGACAAAATTAAACCATTTTACGTAACACTACTAATAGCTGGCCATAAGCTCAGTAATTGTGTCATAGACTCTGGAGCTTCAGATAACGTAATGCCTGCTAAAGTAGCTCATGCTTTAGGCCTGACCCTCACTCGCACTTATGGATCCTGTTACTCCATGGAAAGTAAAGAAGTGCCCCTGGTCGGGAGAATTAAAGATGCGCAAGTGGCCTTTGCTGCCTTGCCTGAAAAGAAAGTGTTGGCTACCATCCTAGTAGCAGATATCCCTCCTTCATACGGGATGTTGCTAAGTAGGAACTTTTGTAAAGATGTGGGTGGGGAAATTCAAATGGATTGGTCGCATGCCCTTGTACCGGTTAATGGACAAATGAAGAAGTGCATTGCTCGAGAAAACAATCTGAGTATATTGTGCAGAAGATAGATGATCCTAAAGCACAAATACTCTATGAGGATATGGGTCATGGTAATTACATGATTATGTCCCCTGATGAAATCCCACCCCCCAAAGTGTCCCCTAGAGATCCTAACGGGGTTTGGATTTTAGAATTTGATGGAAGTTGTTCCTCAGCTGGTTCTGGAGCTGGTGTCCTGCTAGTGTCACCTGAAGGAAGCCTACACCCCTTTTCATTCAAGTTACAGTTCGAGAATACTAATAACACAGCAGAATACGAGGCTCTCATTCTCGGATTGCAGGTGGCCAAAGAACAAGGTATAAAGAATCTTCTGGCTCGTGGTGATGCAGAATTGATTGTAAAGCAGGTCAGAAACCTTTTTCAAGTAAAAAATGGAAGGTTAAGGCATTACCGGAATCAGGTTTGGGATTCTATTGAGTTCCTTGATGCTTTCTCTATCGAAGCAAGACTTAGGGAAAAGAACAAAGCAGGATGATTCGTCTGGCGCCCTCAGATCACTACTGATTCCTCATCCTGACTTTTCTCAGGATAAGTTCACCATTGAGATGGTCCATCGGCCTAGTGTACCTGATAATGCCAATAACTGGCAAGTCTTCAATAATGATCAACATTTGCTTTCCTTCCTGGAACTCAAGGGCAATTTCGAACAACTGTATTTTGAGGGAAGTGACAACCTGCCTCGTGAGAGTGTGCCCTTTGACCAAACAGTCACCCATGCAGAAGAAACAGATCAAGATGGATGCATCAATCTCAAAGGAAACAAGATTCCTAAAGGGTTGGTGAGTTTGGAGGAACTATTTGATAAGCATGACAGGTATGTGAAATCTAGAGCTTTTCTTAAGGCCTCAAAGAATCACCGAGTACGATAAGATTGACATTGGGAGTCCTACTGACCCTAAGCTAGTGAACATTGGGAAATGTTGCACAGCAAATGAGAGGAGAAAAGCAATTGATCTTCTAAAAAGGTATAAAGATGTTCTCGCTTACTCTTATGAAGATTTGAAAGCTTTCAAACCAAAAGATATGCAGCACTCTATTCCCCTCAAGCCTGGAATTAAGCCTTTCAAGCAGAAACAGAGACAATACAACCCCAAAGTAGCTGACACCATCTTTCAGGAGATACAGAAGTTGTTGAAAGCTAAAATTATCTTTCCTATTCACCATTCAACGTGGATTGCAAACATTGTGCCTGTCAGGAAGAAAAATGGTGAGATCCGCATTCTGCGTGTTGATTTCAGAACTCCGAATCAAAGCTTCTCTGAAAGATAATTATCCTTTGCCCATGATGGATCAAATATTGCAAGCAGTAACAGGCTCTGAAATGTTATCTATGCTTGATGGATTTTCTGGATACAATCAGGTAGAGGTTGATACTGTAGATCAACATAAAACAGCTTTCACTACTCCTTGGGGCACCTTTGCTTACAAGAGAATGCCTTTTGGGCTTATTAATGCCGGTGCCACTTTCCAGAGAGCTATGGATCCGCTTTTGGAAGCTTAAAAGGGAAGTGTATTGTCATCTACCTCATGACTGACAAAGTTTTTTCCAAGACAAGAACGGATCATTTTGACCACCTAGAGACAGCTTCACGAGATGCAGAGAGCATGGGATCTCTCCGAACCCTAAAAATCTCTCTTTTTGTGTCACCGAGGAAAGTTATTAGGGCACATCATTTCCAAGGATGGGATTAAGATTGATCCCGAACGAGTTCAAGCCATCCAAAAAATTCCTCCTCAACCAAAGAAAAGGGCGTGCACTCCTTCTTCGGTAAGATCAATTTCTTGAGAAGATTCATCCCTGATTTTGCAGAATTAACTTTGAATATTTCTCAGATGATGAAAGGAAAACAAACATTTGGTTGGTCTTCTGAAGGAAAGGAATCCTTCGAAGGTATCAAGAGAGCTATCGCTAAAACTCCTGTTTTAGCCTGTCCTGATTTCAATAGAGATTTCATCATCTATTGCTATGCTACGGATAATACCCTGGCTGCTGTCTTAACTCAAGAAGACTCTAATGAGCATGAGCTACCAATCGCATTCATGAGCTATATTCTGAAGGATCATGAGTTGAAATATACTATGATGGAGAAACATGCTTTTGCGGTGGTTAAAGCTGTCAAGCAATTTCGCTTTTACATCCTCAACTCTCATTCCATAGTGCTGGTTCCAGATACCACTGTTAAGTCAATTCTCACACAACAAGAATTTGGATCCAAGAGAGGGAATTGGGTTGCTAAGGTCCAAGAGTATGACATTGACATTAAGCCGACCAAGCTGGTTCGTGGAAAAGGTCTTTGTGAGCTCATTGCTGAAGGAGCTAAGCATGAACTACTGGAGAAAGTTGACCTTCCTACTGTTCTGTTCCTTAGTTCAGTTGACGAATGGTATGCTGACATCACCCATTTTCTCACCTATGGGGAATGCCCCTCTCATTTAACTGCCAAAGAAAAGAGGACTGTTAAATTGAGGTCAGCACAATATGTATTATGGGAAAATGCTTTGTTTAAACGTGGCTTGGATGGGAGATTTCTAAAGTGTGTGGACAAAGAACAGCAGAGAAAGTTGCTCTCAGCTTTTCACGATCAGGCATGTGGAGGGCACTATTCATCAACGGTTACAGCTCATAAGATACTCCGGGGAGGATACTACTGGCCTTCTTTGTTCAGAGATGCATCCAAGTGGGTGGATAAATGTGAGGCCTGCGCGCACTTTTTTGTGGGAAGACCTAAATTGGCTTCTTTGCCTCTCAAGCCAGTTGTGATTGAGGAGCCATTTCAACAGTGGGGTTTGGACTTCATTGGTACACTCAATCCTGCTTCTAGTGCTGGTCACACTCATGTACTTACTGCCACTGACTACTTCACCAAATGGGTGGAAGCTATTCCGGTCAAGAGCACTACTTCTGAAGTGGTATGCAGCTTCATCAAAGAGAACATCTTGGTAAGGTATGGTGTGCCTAACAAGATTGTAACAGATAATGCCTCGAATTTCTCTTCAGCTGAGATAATGGACTTCTGCTATGGGTATGGTATTTCTTTGGCTCACTCTTCAGATTACTACCCTCAAGGAAATGGGCAGGCAGAATCTACTAACAAAAATCTGGTGACTATCATAAGGAAGTTAGTCAATGAGTCTCAGCGAAACTGGCACAAGAAGCTCTATGATGCTCTTTGGGCAGACAGGATCACACCAAAGAGAGCTATTGGAATGTCTCCTTTTCAAGTGGTATATGGAGTAGAAGCTCAATTGCCAGTGACAGTGGAACTGCCGGCCTTGCATCTAATGAAGGCCATCGAGGATACTAGTTTCAGAGATGCCCTGGACAAGAGAATTATGTACCTGCACAAGCTGAATGAAGACAGATTGGTGGTTGCTGATAGGATATCTGTTCACCAGCAGAAGGTAAAGGTCCTGTTTGACAAGAAAGCTAGGTTCAGAGATTTCCAAGTTGGAGACATCGTACTGTTATGGGACAAAAGACATGAACCTCGTGGCAGCCATGGAAAATTTGATTCCCTGTGGCTCGGACCTTTCAAGATCAGACACTTTGCTGGTGAGAATTCCTTTTATCTTGATTACATGGATGGTTCTTCTCTCCCACTTCCTTATAGTGGGCAGTATCTCAAGTTGTTCAAGTCCTAGGTGATTAGGGAGTCCCTTGTATATTCTGTACAGTGTTTTTGCTTCTCTGCTTTTGGTGTGTTTTCCTTTTGTTGTTTTGGTGTGTTGCCCTCTGTATTGGTGTTCTTTTGACTCCGTGGCCCAATGGATAAGGCACTGGTCTGCTTTCCCCGAGTTTGTCTAGGTTCTTGCCTTGCCTCATTCCTTGAATTTATGCCAAGTCATCCCCAGAAGGAGCCAGCTGTTGTCCACTCAAAATTCCCTGCTCTGATAAAAGTAAAATTTCAAAATTTTGAGTTATGAGTGTTTTCTCTAAAGTGCCTAAGCCGTGAAAATTGAGAAAATCTGTGTTTTGGGTCATTTTGTATGTATTTCGGGCCTGTCGGACATTTTTGTCCCGCCTGTCCCAAGTACGAAAGTGCATTCTGTTCCCCGATCGGCCGAAATCCCCGAAGTTGTTCCATTTTCGGGCCCGTCGGAACTTTTTGTCCCAAGTGTCCCAAAACTTTTTGTGCGAGATGTTCCAATTTCGGCCGAAACACCCGAACCGCGTACTTCACACTTTCTTGTTCCAAACGTCCCAAATCAAAAAGTGCAAGTTGTTCCATTTTCGCCCGAACCGGCCGAGTCGCGTACTTCGGAACTTTTCGTCCCAAACGTCCCAAGTCCAAACGGGCCTCTTGTTCCATTTTCGGCCGAAACACCCGAACCGCGTCCTTCGCACTTTCTTGTTCCAAATGTCCCAAAATGCATTTGTGCGTCTTCTCCCTGTTTCACCCGAATCGGCCGAGCCACGTGTTTCGCGCATTCGCGTCTCACATGTCCCAAGTGTACCAAGTGTCATTCGTGCTATTTTTTCCCACTCTACCCGATTATCATGCTTATTCAAATTGGTGGTTATGTATTAAATGCGCATTCATGGTCTTTCTCTCTCCTAAACGGCTATTTAACGAGCATTTCCCCTTTGCGTTTTTCACACTACTTCCATTGCTATCTTTTGCTCGAAATCTTGCAATTTGCAAACTTGCGCGCGTTCCACTCCCTCTGTAATTCCTTCCAGAGTCTAGGTTACCCCTCAGAGACTATCAATATGAAGATCAAATTCCAGGGACAGGAACAAATTTCTCCACTTGAGTCTGCCGTTTGCAATATTGGGGACAGCGAAGCTCGTCATCTTGACTTCGGTGATTTTTGGGCAAGAATGGCGGACGCAAACCCTACGCCAATGGCGCAGATGATTCACGATAGTGGTTTGGCTTTTGCTGGAGGTTTCCCAATCTCAGTACAGTGTGCTGATACCGTGCTTTCATGCGGAGCTCACTTCGACCCCGTTTCGAGCGAATTGACTAATATACATGGGGAACTCATCGCCAAATTGGATGCCGCCGCCATTAGCACTGCTCTGAGAATTCCAGAGATGGATAATGCCATAGTCGTTTCCCGAGATCAAGCACAGACCCTGTTCGACCAAGACAGTGACAAATATAAGGCACGAGTGGCGAAGTCCTGGCTGAAGAACCCTAAGAAAGGAGCTTCCCGTCTGACCAAAACCCTCTTCCGAGTAGATTTCAATGAAGAGTTGTCAGACTTCATAATCTTGCTGGCTCGGGTTATGGGTTTGCCCTCTACCAACGAATTTCACTTCTGGATGTGCCCGCTCATCAGCATGGTGTGCGAAGGAACGCAAAACATAAATTGGGCGGAAATCATAAGCATGAATTTGGCGGAGCAGCTGTCCAATGTGCAGCAAACGAAGAAGTTCTACATGACTTCGTATCTGATGTATACTCTGGCAGCATCAAGGCAGTGGTTCGGTTTTTCTTATATAGATGCACACAAAGATGATCCAGTATATGCTTACTGCCCGCAGTTCACCCTGGAGACCAGCAACCGTAATTTCAGAAGGGTCAATGATGCTTTCACCATGTACGTGGTTAGACTGCTCGAAGGTGATACTGCTAGAAGGTTTTCAGATGAAGCCATGAACCTGATATCGCAATATGGTGCTTATTTCATCCAATTCAGGAAATTTTCTTATATCAGGCTTGCTGGCTATGAGAGCACTCCTCTGCGGCTTCCCATGTTCTGCAATGATAAAATGGCCTTGATAGAAATATGCAGGCAACTAGACAAGTTGCACAGGACTTGCAGAGATAAGAAGATTTCTGGCTTGCACTTTCCCATCTCTCTGGGAAACTACACTTGCAAAACAGCCCTGGACGCACAGAATATAGAGAGAGCCCTTGTTCCTATCACCGTTCACTTCTTCAAGCCAAGGACCTGCTTTGACCTGAAGAAGTTTATTGAACGGAACATCAAGATAATCTACCATCATAGGGCAGATGCAGAAGACTACTGGGCTGACTGTGCAGATGATTTTGAAGCCAGGAGAAGGCATTGTGGCAGGTTCTCCCTGCAATTGATCCAAGAACTCGGTATGTACCAAGTTCCTGAAGGTCTCCAGGATGACAATTCTGATCTATACTCGTATGAGTATGAAAATGTGATTAAGCACACCCCTTTGGAGGACCTGGATTGGAACAGGAAAGAGAGGGATGATCTGGCTGAGATTCTTGCTCCAGTCTTAGTCAGGACTAAGGTCTGGTTTGACAGGATGGTTCGAGAATTTAGGAGGCATTCAGGAGAATCTTCTTCTAAAGATGCGTCGACACCAAGAAGAGAAGCATCTATTCCAAGGTCAGAAACACCAGTGAAGACCCCTCCTGCTTCATCAATACAAGGACCTGCAGCTTCTACTCCTTCTCCATCCACTCAAGTGTACCAGAAGAAGCTCAAGGAAGTTAAGAAGGAGCCTGTGGAAAGTGATCCTCAAAGAAAGCAGGCAGAGTTGCCTATGGGACCAGAGAACATCATTGTTCTCAGTGAAAGTGAAGAAAGTGAAGTACCAACTCTTGCAAATGCTCCTGAGGATCCAGCTGATAAAGACAAAGAAATCCAGAGCACTGAGCTTTCAGGTGACATTGACTCTTCTGTCGCAATTGCCCCAATTGCCCCACTCACTTCTCAACTCGAATCAACAGCTGCGCAGACCTTGAGCGTCATGAGCTCTCTGTCTCTTGGTCCCCTTGCCCCTCCTGTTGATTCCTCTTCCTCTTTTGCGTGGGTGCAACCTCTGGTTGACAATAGAAAGAGAAAACTTTCCTCTCGGAGCTCGGGACCAAATTTCGATGCTGTTGCAGCCTTGTTGGGCACCACTCCTTCTCGTGCCAAGAAAGCCAGAACTACTTCCAGAATAGTGTCAGATGCTCAAGGTCAGCAATTCCTGGAGATTGCCAAGCCTACAGTAGACAAATCAGAATCAGACTTGCTGGCATCTGACTTGGAGCTTTCAAGAATCCCAATGGGGGAGTCTACTCCTGAAGGTGAAATTCACAACCTTCAGGAAACAGTCACAAGAGTCATTGGAAGGGTAGAGAAAGGGCAACAAACTATTGAACAGTTGGAAGAACAAGCCCAAGTTCTCACAGGTTTCATCAAGTCTCTTTTGTCTAAGGACAAAGTTTTGGACCCTACCCCATTGACTACTCTCCCACCTCCTGTAATTCTAAGCCAAGATGAAGTACAGAGCATCAAAGATATGCACAAGTATTCTGTCTATGGCAGAGCTATGGAAGCCATGGTAGATGACATGCTTGTTGCTGGATTAAACTTCATCGATGAAGCTTTCAAACTCCACGAAAAGGTGAGCAATGTACAACTGAAGCTCTCCTCCACTATCACTATCATGGATAAAGAGCTCAAACTCTGGAGCAGTTGCATTGTAGACCTCCGACTCATGGGACAAGCAGATGAGAACGTTCTGTTGGCGAGTAAAGTCTTTGATGATGCAAAGGATAATCTGTCAAGTCCTGGGTCTACAGTGTGGAGTGGAAGATCAGAGTCCTGGAGGAGGCTTTGGGAGAATTGAAGAACAGTTGGCAGAAGGGTGAAGCTTTCAAGACACTGGTGGTCTCTGCTTTCAAAGATATACACTGTCATCTTCAGGATGAGACTTCTGGTACTTCCCTTTCCTTGCAAGAAATCAAAGCTCAATTCAGAGCTTTTGTCAAAGATAACCTATTCAAGGAAAGTTCCATCTCCAAGGAGAAAATGAAGGAGATTTGCTCTCTTCAATCTGCCATTGAAGAAGCAAACAAAGATTATCATACTCATGTCGAGTTTGATAATGAGATGGAGAAGTGTCTTGGATTTTGGACTCAGTCTACGACCAACACGTCAGTCCCTCGTGGCAGAGACATAGCTGAGGCGTTAAAGAAGTTCAGGCAGCGGATTCTGAAGTCAGTGGGTCCCTCTCAGTGACTGGCCACCTGTCTTCTTCTCCTTGTTCTTTTCTCTTCTTCCCTTTCTTTTTCCATTTTCTTTGTAAGAAGTTAAGGCGTTACGATTGGTGGTCCTTAACTATTCTCGGTTAAAGAAGCGGTTACAAAGAATAACTGATTTGTAAGCTATATAATGGCCTTTCCACGCCATTCCAAAAGGGAGGAAGAACTTGGCGTATTTTCTGAAAGTGTAAATAGATCAGAAAGAAATCAATACAAAAGGGCTTTCCATTCATTGTCTATCTAATCTCTGTTATCTCTGTGTTTTCTTTTAATTTTGTGAAGATCATTTGTTTCTAGTTTGTTAGTCTCACTGATTGCATATTTTCAAATATTGTGAGTATAGTGATCTTGTATAACCAAGAAGGAACTTTGTGTCCTTGATTAATGAATCTGAAGAAGGTTATTTACAGAACTTTGTGTCTGGTAATCTCATCTTGTGCAAACGATCTTGTTTTAAATTCACTGCAACTTCGTATACATAAAGGATTATTCTGCTATCTATAATTCTGCATGTTGCTCTTCTGCTCATCCTCGTATTCCCTTTCCTCAGTCCTTTTGTAACTGATGATCCTTGTGGAAAACACTTTCGTAATATCCAAGTTCAACCATAAAATCATGTTTTGTATATTTGTAAATAAGTTCGTTTCTGAATAAGGGAACCTCTCCCATTAAAGAGGAGGGACTTCTTGTCCCCTGACTGTTGCTCTTCTTAAAAGTCCTATTTGATGACCAATAGGTGGCGGGTGAGATGATGTGGATTTATCAATTACAAGGTAATTAATAAATAATTGTGTAAGGTTTAGGTGATGAGGTTAGGTTGCGAGATGAGATGCGGGTCACAAGGGGTCATAAGACACAAATTTGGTGTCTACAAGGTGATCTCGAGTCACATACGGGGTTTGGGTAGGGATTGGTACAATTTGGGTCTGATTTGGGTGATTCGGTGCTTTACGGTTTGAGGAAGCTTTCCAAACATAGAGATTGATGTCGGTCAAATGTGACTCGACGACAATTTATTTATGACCGATACCGGTTAGGGATAACCGAACTCGGTTTATTTGATGTTAAAAGTATCGAAAATTGATGTCCGTGTTCTCCTAGTGTCTGTAAAAAGAGATGGGGAGTTCTGTGGAGAGGCTTCAGATAGGGTGTCAAGCTTGGGTGATATTTTTGTGAGGCCTTTGGGGTGTTGAGGTCAATTTAGAAAAATTATGGCAAGAGATGCAAGAACCAATGTTTTTCTCGGTGACCGATGTTGGTGAAGGGGAAACCGACATGGTTAAGATAACCGACATTGGTAGGGGAAATTTGGTGAAAGTTGATTAACAGGTGGTTTTGGGCTTCTTTGTGATTGCACAAAGAATAAAAAGGGAAACTAGTTGGGTTCATGATAAGGTGATAAAAAATTAGAAGTGTGTAAAAGGTTAGGAATAAATATCTCGGAAGGTTATGGTGGTTGGATAAGGGTATGGGCTAGAAAATGGAGATGGTGAAATATAGGGAATAACAAGTTCTAATAACCAAGGGATAAAGAACTTAATGAATAAGTATAGGAACAATATAAAAATCAAGTCACTTACTTGTTCTGTAAGATTGGTGAGTGAAGGAAGGTGATGGTTGATCTATGAACCGGATGGCCGGTGCCATGGTAGCACTTCCCACGGTGTCACCATGAATGCCAACGCTTTCAAATCATTCCTCTTATTTCTTGGACCTTTGGCTAGACATATTTTTTCATCTTGATGTTGAGAAAAATTTGGTTCGTGCTTGAATTCAGATATCTCTCTCCCAAAAATTGAGGTAACCAACTGGGAAAAAGGTTTCCAAATTATATATATGGTTATCGATGTTGGTCAAGCTAACTGGTGTTAGTTGAGAATTAACCGACATTGGTTAAGGCAGGATATCCTTGGTTTACCAAAAAAATCAAATCTTGGCTATTTTTGGTGAGCTCTCCCTATTGTTCCGGGTCTAAAGTGGTGGTTAATGCTTAGATAAGTGGGCATGTTGTTAGAGAAAGAATATGAATTTAATGTTAGGGTTAGATTAAGTCTCAGGTAGTTAGGATAAGTGGAGATTGAGTCTTAGTTAATTAATAGGCTAAGAACAAGTCCATGGTGAGGTGTCTAGGTGATGTGGCTGAGTGATGTGTAAATTAATTTAATTAAAGTAATTAAATTAATAAATTATGTGAGTATGGGTATTAATTCAATTGTAAGTAACTAAATTAATATGAATATGTGGTAAAGGGGTCATGGTTAGGTTAACATGTCAAGTTGACTATTCAAAAGAGGACACAAGGGAGTGTGACCCAAATTTTGTGTCTATAATACCTTTTACTAAGAATTGTTTGTTATCTACTTGAACAAAATAATATATATCTATACAACAATATAACTCGGTATAGCAATCAAGTTACTTCCTTTTTCTTATTTTGTCTTCTAATTTCTTAGTACATAATTTGATATAATTATACAACTAACAATCAAGGTTGGTTCAGAATGAACCAAATTACAAACAAATTAGTATCAAGAATAGAACGGTTCTTAAGCCATATTTTTACTTCCATCACAACTCAACATGAAGTTGTTTATAGAAACAACTATCACTGATACACAAAAATACCTTAATAGTGACTAACAAAATTGAATATTCTATCAAATATTCATTCAGCCAAACTTACTAAGAAGCCTTTAATGTCACCACAAACTGAAAGAGAAAGAATTACCTATCAAAGTTATTAATCAACCTTCCATAAACTAATACAAACAATCATACAAGTTAAGGTAATCACAATAAGTATTGAATCTAAGTCAATATGCGGGATTATGCAATACTAAATCTCTCTCAAGGTAAATAAAGTAGTCTAACCATTTGAAACTATTGATTTGACATGGATCAACTTTCTTAATATTAAAAAGAAACCGTCTAATGACAACTGATTCATCTTTCGAATTTGATAACCACTTAACCTTTTTACACAAAATATCATCCACGAAGTGGAATGAATAGGGTAAAAAATAATCACATTCAAATGTCAAAAGGTCACCCAAATCAAAATACAGATGTCAAGTAAGACCAATATTTGAGATATAGGAGTACTCATATAAGAGAACAAAGAATATGAACTTAGTTGTGTCTTCAATTGTCTAAGATCCTAAATGGATCAGTAGTATCTCCTATGAAACACATCCGAAGTTACCAAAGGGCTTCGAGACACAATATTCATTATGGTTGCTAAACCCAACCAGAATTTCAACAAGATTTGAAACACTACTTCCCAAATAAGGGTATCGACACAACGCATGAGCCTTAGGGAAATATCAAACAAAAAACACAGAGAAAAATCATTAGAGGTTGATTCGATAACCTAGATCATAATAGAATATCTGAAAAGGAAGAGTGAGAAAACCCACCAAGTGCATGTACTCGTGATCGGTAAATAAGTAAGTTCAAAACCTTTCATTAAAGGTTTAATCTAACCCAATAAATAATAGTTTTGAAACAACTTCGATAGTTCCTTGAAGAGCACTAAGATATTTTTGTATTAAGAAAACTGATTTAACAAATTTGACGTGCATATCTAGGAAATGGAAAATACAAAAATCCAGCCAAATACACAACCCATGAACCTATAAACTCTTTGTTTCAACAAAAATCATTCACAGTCATGCATATTGAACCTGAAATTGATTTAATCGAAGTTTAGAACCAAATTCAAATAATATTAAATAACACAACAAAATAATCATCAAGTAACTCAAAAACCACAAAACCCATAACACAAAATGTGATTTCACATGAAGAGTAGAGTTATTTTCATGAAACAATTAAATAGAGAAAATTATTATAATGCATTAGAGCCTATCATGCCTAGTAGTACTCTAAAAATTTCCTTCCAAGCTTTCTTGCAAGCCTTCTCCAAAAACTTCAAATAGAATCCACAGAAGACCAAAATTCTTCTTCCTCATCATTTTTATAACTAAAATCACAAACTTCTCTCCACTATATTCTCCATGCAATGGAGAGTTCATTAATGAATAAAAATGAACTATTAATTTGAATATCAAAAGATTAACATGCAAATACATAATTCTCAAAATACTGAATTCAAAATGAAAACTAACTCTAATTCCTTTTCCCAAAACCATCACACCCTTTCCAAGGTAGTATTTTCTTCCATTGAGATCATTAATGACATGGTATATCGCCAGTTGAACATCCAAATCTACCAGTTGTTATTTCAAACTTAGCAACTACTATCAGTTAAATAAAACATTTCCAAGTCTTTTTAGTTACCTTGATGATTGTGCATGCCGAGTTAGACTTGATTTATGCCAAAGGTGGTGGTGCATTCCATTAAACACCACATTTAATTCATCAAGTACCTCTAAGGATTGGTGGAACCCTCTTTACATTATCTACACCTTTC
Source organism: Taxus wallichiana var. yunnanensis (assembly GCA_018340775.1). Lineage (NCBI taxonomy): Eukaryota > Viridiplantae > Streptophyta > Pinopsida > Cupressales > Taxaceae > Taxus > Taxus wallichiana. The sequence continues at coordinate 689,146,708 of CM031239.1, forward strand.
CACATAATTCCAACCATGGTTTGTCCATAAGTTAAGTCTTAGGTTCATAGATAGGTTTTTGGTCCCCATTTAATAATGTATCAACCTTAGCTTAGGTTGATGCTGATTAATTTTATATGCAAATAGAGCATAGTTAGGTCCTTTAACATTTATACACACCATCTTAGAATAGGCTAGGTTAAACCTTTAATAAATTGAAATAGCTCGATGCAATAATTGAATTCCCAATGATATCAAGCGGAGTATTACTTGTGATAATAAGATGCTACAAAACAACTCCTGCAACTTATAATAAACTAAATCTAAATAAAATGGTATATTAACAATTATAATGATGTCAATTAGACTTAAATAATATGATCGTAATAATATATTGATGAAAGAGTATGCCTTGGATCACTTTGTACATGATCCAAGGTATCATCTTTCTTCAAATATAGATGTAATAATCTAGGGAAAAAAATCATATCAAAACTTAGATAGCTTATCAGCTTACTTTTATATCTATTTTTCCCAATAATTCCAATTTCTCTTTCCACAAGCCAAAACCATTCATCTTATTTCTAAACACTATTCAAATGAGTACTCAATGGTAATCATCATAATTGCAACAATGCCATAAGAATATTTAATAATCAGATTTCACAGATTTTGATATCATTCTAGCAAACATGATCTAGTAGTTCCAAAGAGCACAACTCAGAATAGAAATCACATGTTAATGTTTACAAACTTCAGTCAAAGAAGCAAGTACAAATATCAAGATAGTAGGGGCATTACATACCTCCCCTCTTAAAAGCATCATCACCGCAATGATTAATTTAGTCCAATCACATTTTTAGGAACATAGGTAAAAATTATAATTTATTCAACCATATAATTCTTAACATAAAACAATTTTTTTCCCAAAATTCAAGTTTTCAAAGGTTTATTACAGCTTCAAAAGGTTGTAACAACACTTATTAAAAAGTGTTTTGCTCAAAAACAACAAAATCAGATATAGTTCTTAAATTGAATATTTCAAGTACATTAATATTTAACAGAAAAACTAGAATAATCTATCCAAAAACAAAGTTTTTAGTATTCTCAATATCAAGAAAAATGTTGTTTTTATATTTTGAGTCAACATTTTTTTACAGTTTTCATTCTATCCTAGAATGAATTTTTAGTTTATTATACCTATAACATATAGTATCTACTTCACCTACCATATGTAGGTTTATCATTCATATTTGATTTAAGTTCCAAATCTGTCATTAAGACAATTCAATGATCAAACAACTCCCTTACTGATTGTCATCAATCAGTTAAAGATATTTTACTAAGAACTGATCATTTTCACACTCGACTAGCTACTCCACGCATCTATCTAGTTTAGTGTGTTACGAAGGACTGTTAGAGTATTATCTAACTTATTTACTTTGAACCCAAAGCTTAGTTTGATCTGGTTCATTATCCATGACAAATCCTTCATTCATTTTATTTTATTTATAAAATCAAAATTTACTAAACGTAAGGACTCATTAGGCCCAAAAGCTATAACCTTTAGCTCTGATACAAAAATGTAACATCCACTTTTTGTCACTTTGCACATCCAGGGATTTTTTTAATTTATTACTTTATGCATCTGATTTAAATACCGATATATTTACATCCAACATAAACCTTAATATAAGCCATTTTTTATAATTGTCATAAACCTTGTGTAACTACATGAGAGTATACAGATCCTACTCGATCCCCCTCAACACTCTTTATGAGCTAATACATCAAATGTATACTTTGGATTTCCCTTTTAAGGGTATAATAATTAAGTGAATATATCTAAGTGTCTACCTAGGTTCCGCCATAGAATCCCATTAGGCATCTCTCATCTTAGATCTTGGTGAAATCACAACAGTGTAATAAACAACTTACACTACTTTGCATAAATTTTCAAAGTGGTGTATGTCATTCTCATAAAATGACAACACACTCACCATTGGAAACTTTTCATATCACCTTAATCACTTATTCATTTCTATGGATTAGCAATCAATGGTTATGGAAATAGCTACAAGTCTTCTACAAGGTATGAATCTGGATTAACCTATAAGAACATGTACCTCTATGTCATCTTATAATGCCTATGGAAAATTAAGTGTCTTTGTAATGATTTGCATCATTACTAGACCACTTCCTTCCTATAGCCATCATAAGTTGACATCGGGGTGCATATCCATGAGGTTCAATCTACCTTTGTAACTTTAACAAATCTTGTACTTAATGCAATACCATGTCATAATTCAGGGTCTTGATGAGAAAAATTAGTACATCTACTAAGCAATAGTATCTAAATAGCGATTACCATCATTAAATGGATATGATTGTGTAGCAGACGTAGTGAGTTGACCCACTAATGGTCCTAAATTGGAACATTATATCTTAATGTTTCAAAGTATTAATTAATTCATGATAGTTTAGCCTAGGTCTCATGACACTTTCACCTCAAATGAGTCATACCTAAGGTCCTATCTCAATTTGATCCAAGGATATTTAATTTCCCAAATTTGATTAATTACCTTATTAAATATCATGCCAATAATATCCTTAAGTAGGGATCAAAACGATCTTTTATTCAAGTACATAATTACATATTTAATTTTTCCTTAAGCTTAAGCAATTAAGAAAACATTTCTCATTAATATAGTTAAGTACCATGCCACTAATTTAGTTATATCAATATATGGCAGCTCTAATACAATGTCTCTATATTTCACATTAATAGAGATAGTGCATTTATACATAGCTAAATGTGTAGGTATGTATCATACCTTTATCAAGTATCATATACTATCAATGTTAGTCAACACTTCATCATAAGCACACAATTTTTCTTTATTTACAGACTTAATTAAAAGTATTCATTTACACATACTTTTATTAGGTCATTCATTGTCATCTACAATAAGCACTTATATTGTAAGTATGTATTTAAGATTCATCACTTAAAGACTAATTCAACCTTATAAGTGTGCTTCCTTTCTTTCCATTTAAGGACATATAATCTTATCCATAAGTTCATAATGATTCATTATAGTATAGCCCTTATAAAGGACATAATATTACAATTAAATAATTCAAAGATAAGATTTACCATATCATTCTTATAGGATTAGTTTATCTTTTAGCTTATTTGACTAACGGACTTTATGTATAGTCCTTCACTTAATCAGCATAAAAGCTACATAGTATTCATTAAGTCCTTCCATATTTAACTTTTAAACACTTTTCAAGCCATGTCTTTGTTGTGCCTAGTCGTGCCACCATGGTTGCTACGCTGCGTTGCAAGCAGTCTGCGAGCTCTCTACAGTGCTTTGATCGGTAAGAACATGGGACTATTGTTAGTTCTCTACAATGCTTGGATCGGCCAGAACACGGGACTATAGGAGACACGAACAACAAATCAAAACAGGATGCCCTTCTCCTTGGCGGCGGCTTTGGGAACCTATCCCTTGCGTGTAAAACTGATGGCGGCACCTGTAAAATTGGCATGGAAAATACAACACCAATCTCTTGGATTGACATGGCTTTTGATGCAAATCAAGACCCCCCTTCAAAGAAAATCCAGGATAGAGTTTCTCCGACCTGTCAAAAATAGGGGTCTCTCCATTGGGACAGGTAAAGTTGGCTCGGTCTCTCCTACAAATCTCAACAATGGTAATTGTTGTATATATCTTCCCCCCGGGTAGATATAGACAAGCGGAAGAATATGGAAACCAAAGAAATTCAAACCTCAGCCCATGGCGCACAAAAGGGGCGCACGACAATGAGTGTCGACAGCAAAATGGATGCGCCCTTGGTGCACGGAAATGGCGCATAACAATGAGTGTCAACATGAGAATGTATGCGCCAAGGCGCAGGAAAGTGGCGCACAGAAATGGATGTCGACAATGTAAAGGATGCGCCCTTGGCGCACGGAAATGGCGCATAACAATGAGTGTCAACAGGGAAAAATTTGCGCCTTGGCGCACATAAGAGGATGTCGACACAAATGTAAACGCGCCCTTGCGCACAGAAAAGAGTGTTGACATGCAAATGAATGCGCCTTTGGCGCACAAAAAGGGTTGTCGACACAAACATATTTGTGCCTTTGGTGCCCGAAAAGGATTGTCAACATGCATATGGATGCGCCAAGGCGCACCTTCAGGAGGCGCAACATTCGAGCGCCGACGAAGCGACTTCACCCGAGATATTCGAGATGGCCATAACTTTTGACCGGGAGCTCGATTCACACAAGGTTGGACTTTTTGGAAAGCCTACGTGTCCTCTACCTAACTACGACTGGATATCTTTAATTGGGTGGGAACAAGTTCTTAAAAATGCAAAATACAGTTTGCCACTTTTGGGGTTTGATATGGTCCTCACCTACCACCATAATGAGATGAATTAGATACAACTTTGAGGTGGTTGGGGTATATTTGGACTTTCTCTCTCTTATCTCTCTCATTCTTCCTATAAATTGTAAGGAGGGGCTTCTTTCTAAAGGTTGGACATTCTTGTTTTGCCCCTCCCTTCTTCTCTTTGGCAGGTGAATCTGTGGAGTTAAAACCTCCCATTTAAAACTGTAATGCAGCTTTGCCTCTTGGCATTTTGCAGTGTGTTGTATCAATCTTTGGAGCAAATTAATGCATGTCTGTGGATGATTATCAACCCTCTCAGTGTTTATTTGCATCTTCTTGATCTTTCACTGTAAATCTGGTTATCTGTGCATGATCTTGCATTACATTTTTTTGGTCTGTGTTTATTGGCAAGATAGGTGTTCTTCATTCCTTGGTGCATCACCTCTGTTAGTTTAGGTTTTTATTTTCTCCTTGGAAAATTACATTAGGTTTTGAGTAGACCTCTGCATTTTTTACGTGTGCATCTGAACAGAGGAATAGGAACCGGCCTTCATCCGGAGAGCTTTTCCGATTTCGCAAGGTCCCACACTTGGGAAAAGCTCCATGTTGTGCAATCGCACTGAGATTCTCAACCCATCGAGTTGCAGAGTCCCAGGGGTGCTGTGATTCGACACCAATAGTAATGAATCATTTAAAAATGATGGATCTTCTTTCAAGAGCATGGATAGATCCAACTCACTTCAGAAAAGTGGTCACACAGGAACCTCTGGTGGAGATAAGTCCACTTCTTATGCTTCAGCGGTCTCCAAACAAAAGGAGAATACCAGAAATGAGCTCTTGAAACCCTCCCAAGAGGTTCTCGACACTGAAAATCGGGAGGATCTACTTATAAAGATTCTTAAGGAGGAGGAAAATCTCTCCCAGCTGGGTCTCATATGCAGATTCCATAAATTTTGGCCTAAGCTTTCTTAGCTCCATGAATGGATAGCCCAGAGATGGAGAGAAAAAATACAAGGTAAGATTGAGCTTTATCCCTGTGCTAAAGCTTACTTCATTGGGTCTTTGAAACCCCTGCTGATAGGGATTTAATCTTTAGCCAGCATTGGGTTTGGGGGGAACATGGGCTTATGTCCAAACCATGGTATCCATCCTTTGACCCGTTAAAGGAGTCTTTTGATACCTACCTAATTTGGGTTCGTTTACCAGGACTTCCGTTACAACTTTGGAACAGATCTTGTCTCATTGCTATAGGAGATACTCTTGGCTCATGTGTGGCAGTTGATGGTAAGACTTCCATTCAAACACATACTACATTTTCTCGAATCCTGGTTGATATTGAGAGAAATCAATCTTCAGATTGGAGAAAGGCTCTAGGTACAGAGGATTGACTATGAGAGACTTGCCTTCAGATGTCGGTGTTGCTTCCAAACTGGTCATGTTACAAATGATTGTGAACGTTCCAAACGAAAGACCAAAACTTCCTGGTGGAAGGATTATCTTCCTGAACATCTCACAATTGACTCAGATCCGCTAAGGATTCTAGTGCCCCCTTGCAAGTTGACTCACCCGTCGTGGCCGATTTACAGGCCAACATAGAGAAACTACTGCAGACTATGCTCCGCAGATTGCTTGATTCAGTGTCTAAGGAAGTTTTGGCCCCCTTCCTATGGGTCACATCCACATCAAATCCATTACAGATGCTTCGATTGCATTAGATGCAGGAAATCCTGAATGGACAGTGGTGGATCGAAAAAGAAGGGTAATGTCAAATCTAAACCCCCCACCACTCCGGACAAGGTTTGATTCTTGTCATTGTTAGTGCTATTATTGTTACATCTGGGTAGATGGCCAACCACGATTCTTTGGCAATGCAAATTGTTGCCTTTGTTAAGTTGTTTTTAGCCGCTTTTTGAAGCGAGATGTTTAGTTTTTGCTGGTTCTTGACAGTTTTCTATTGTTGGGCTTTCTGGGGTTAAATTTTGCTTTTGAGCACTGTTGTAAAAGGGTATAGTCTCTTTCAAAAAACTATTTACCAATAATAAAAAAACTTTTAAACACTTTAAGAATTAATGTGTATTATTTATAATTGAACTAGTTATACTAACTTCCAAGTTCACAACATTCGCATTTATAAAGATCAATATAGTCAAGAATCGATCTCTATTTCCTTTTATTAGAATACCAAAGAATAGAATTCAGTCTTCAAAAAACAATTTTTTTAAAATGATTACAATAATAAGGCTCTAGGCCTTCCATGTTTCCCAAATAGAACTACTTCATAAAACTTTTACAAAAATCATTTAATTAGATCAATTGACTTTAATCAATAAAATAAATGTAACTTCTTATAAGTCTTTCTTCTTTCATCTTTCACGAAATCCATCTGCAAGATTTTTAGCATGTGTCAGTTCACATGAACTGAGCATGATAAGCACTAAATATTCATAACAACATGCTCTAACTTAATAATTTCATAAAAAGAACATTTCTTTTAAATGAAATCAAATTAAGGTTCCAAGAAAGTAAACAACTCTTTCTTAAGCATGCTAAGAACAATCAAGATAAATGAAACCATAAAAGAAGTCAATTTAAGTCATACACTTTATCACAATTATTCTGTCACTAATAATTTCAGTCACTTAAGGTATAAACAAGTACATTTGATCCAATTCAATCATAAAATGAAAATACAAGTGTAACATGATTTCAGTCATATAACCCCATTCTTATATGCCTGAAATCATTTACATTGTTCAATAATTAAAATCTTAGTATTCCTTACAATCAAACAATAGGAATAAATAATGTCTTATTCAATATAAGAAGAGTATGACCTATAAGGTTGTAGTCATATAATCCCATAATTATAAGACCGAAACCTTATATTTCATTGATCAAGTTATACCACTTTACTAAAAATATTCTATTATCTACTGAAAAAAATAATATATATCTATACAACAATAGTACTTTCGGTATAGCGGTGAAGTTACTTCCTTTTTCTTGTTTTGTCTTCTAAGTTCACAAGTACAAAATTTGATATAATTATACAACTAACAATCATGGATGGTTCCGAACAAACTGAATTACAACATAATAAGTATGAAGAACATAAGGGTCCTTAGGCCATATTTTGACTTTCATCACAACTCAACATGAAGTCATTTATAGACACAACTATCACCGATACCCAAAAATACCTTGATAGTGATAAATTTTTTTGACTAGTCTATCAATGATTCATTCATTAAACCGACTGGAAGCCTTTAACATCACAATAAACTGAAGGAGCAAGAATTACAAGTCAAAGTTATTAATCAACCTTCCATAAACTAATACAAACAATCATACAAGTTAAGTCTCATCACAATTAGTATTGAATCTAATTCAAGATGCGGGACTATGTAATACTAAATTTCTCTCAAGGTAAAGACACTTGTCTAACCATCTGAGATAATAGATTCAACATGGCTTGAATTCATAAATCTTAACTAGAACCATCTAATGACAATTGATTCATATTTAAGTGGTTGATAACCACTTAACCTTTTACACAAAATATTTGTAATGCCTAGTTAAACAACCCACTTGAGAACCATGAACCACCTAGGTTTAGTTAGAAAATTATGGAATAATTTTTTTAAAGGTGTTAGGAGTTGACAACCAAAGTCTCAAAGACAAATAAATTCAACTGATAACCTTTCCCATTATAATGATTACTGATTTCACATTATAAAGCAATAAATGTAATAGGTCCACACCTAGCTCAAATCTCTCTAAGGATTAATTTAATTACTAATTTCATTGACATTTTAGCTAAATATTTCCTAATTAAATTTTAGGGTTAAGGGACCCAAAACAATTAAATACCCTAGGTATTTAATTCCACAAGATCAGGATAGGAGCAGGGTTAATTTACAGAGAGAAAGGAAAACACATTTAAAATCAACAGAGCAAGGTCTCCCTTACCCACTCCCAGAACTTGTTTTAGAGTGTCTACCACCAAGTTGCAAAGAAACAATTGCCATAGATAGGTTCTGGAATAACTCAAATCCACAAGAACAAAATTCTCTTTTATTAACAATTTTCAGAGTCACAAGGTCCAAAACTTAGGGCTAGAAGTTTTAGTTAGGTTTAGGGAGCAATTTTCCCCATACCCAACTCTAACAGGATTAGATTTTCAACTAGATTTTTCCCCTTATTAACACTTCCAAAATTTCCTAAACCATTCCCAATGGATAGAAAATTTTCTCACCTTTCGGTGATATAAGGAAGTCCTCCTAACTCCTCCAGAAACTCAAGATATGAGCAAGCGGAGTCTAGGGGTCAAATTTTCCCCTAGGGGGACACGTGTCAAGAGGAGGGGAAATGCGCTTTGGATGGATTGGCGGGTCACGGGGTGGCATAGGGAAATTTTCCCATCACATAGCTCAAATGCACAAAACATTCCATGCCCCACGGGTCCCTAGGGGACACGTGTCAGATCTTGGCGCCAAGTGGAAAAGTCAAAAGAAAGGGCGGGGCGGTGGGTGGATTTATCACTTTGCACCCAACAAAGGAATAGAGAAGAAAAAGGATGTGTAGGTCCGTGCACCCACGGAAGGACAAGGTCCAAGGGGAAGGTGGAGAAGTGGGCTGTGGGAGAAATTTAGCAAATTTTCCCAAGGCCAAAACAAACAACCCAAGGAAGAAGAAGGGTCCACCCTCCCACCTCCACCCCCAAAGTGCCACATGGCACACTCTCATTGGCCACGGGCCGGCGGGGCCAAAATGAGAATTTTTCCCAAAAAAATTTCAAAGGGATAAGTCCAAAGGGAAAAACGTGCCTCCGTTGCTGCCTCGTGAGGACATGTGGCAACCTCTGATTGGCTGCAGGCCGGCAGAGGAAAAGGTAAAAATTTTCTCAAGCCAGAATTTTCAAAAAAATTCTAAGGATTTTTAAATGGGAAAATTTTCGGGCCGAGGGCCCTTAGGGAAAATTTTCCCAAATTTTCCCGCCAAGGCTCAAAAAATTCAAAGTGTCGTAACTTTTTCTCTAAAGCCTAGTTTTCTTAAAACAAGGATTTTTGGAAAGCTCTTGATGCCCTCTTTACAAAAAAAAATCAATTTTATATTTTGATAAGTTTTAAGGAGTCAATTTTACAAAAAGGATCTGCAAGATTTTAATTAACCAACTAGAAAGTTTCCAACTTTCAATTTTGATTAAATTAGATCTCCTCCTTCACTCAAAATATCCAATAGACATGGAGGATCAGTCTAGGGAGAGTTTAGAGTGTTTTAGGAAAGTCAATTTTGTTCAATTGATTCCAATTTGGAATTTTGTCCAAAAAATGATAGAAAATCGTTTGAGGAAGAGATTGAGCTTGAATTTTCAATGGTTCAAGTTACTCTCTTAAATCTTCTTGTCAATTTGAGTTCATTACTAGTATATCATGTTGTATTTTAAGGTTTCCAAGTTGATTATTAAATGCTGGTCCAAATGCATTTTATTTAGATTTACCAATTTTAAAAGTCACAATGCCAGTGATCAAATTTTAAAAGGATCTATTTGTCAATTTTATCATCTAAGTGTGACATAAAGTTTCTAAACTAATACAATGCATTTAGTTGTTTACAAAAAACCATTCTGAATCAAAACCAATTACTAACTTTCATTTTTACACAACTCCAAAAATACAAAATATAACATTGTTTCCATGTGCATTTCTTCCTTTTCCATTTTCTAAACAAGATTCCAATCCCAATTTGATATTTCCAAAAAAAAATTACACAATGCAAAGGAGAACTGAACTTGCAATTCTTATTGACTTCAATTGAACAACATTACATATTTTAATGTTGGAAACCAATAACAACATATAATTCATTTCTTTCCAATGTACAGAGCAGAATGTAAGTGTCTTTCACATTTCAAAAATATAACTTCATAATCAATTTACATACATATTTTTTCACAAAATGCATATTACAAGTTCATCCACATCATGTGGCAAAGGATTACAAATGAATGTGTTTCCACAAAGGACTGTCAAACTGTATTTTTCCATTGCTCCAAGATAGCAACATGCACATTTTCTCTTTCTTCAAGTTGATCATAGCAAGAGAAGGGGAAAGGTAATGCTCTCCACCAAACTAAGACATGCAATGAAAGGAGAAGCCTTCCTTCATCATTGGCCCCCAAGCCCCAACCAAGATGCAATACAAGGTGAAATTCAACCATGGAAACAATTGGCTTCCACACACAACATTCTTTCACATACACATTTTCTTTGTAAAACACAATGCAACACCAAAAGCAAACAATAGTTCACAATTGCATATAAAACATATCGAAACAGAAATTAGGCTTGGTCTTGTAAGCCAAAGGAGCAATGCTTATGGGGGAAGCTACTTATGCCTCCCAATTGGGAATTGGGCATCAACCAAATTATCATACCACCAATATAACATATCATAACCCATAAACCTTATACCTCCCAACCCCTCCTTATGCCCCCAAAAATTTTCCCTTATGCGCCCCCTCGCCACAATTAAGAAATGCAAGCTATTTCTTTTCCATGGTGGATCCCAAACCCAAATCTCCCTCCACAAAATTTTGATGCCCATGGCATTTCCCTTATTCCCCCACATAGATTCCCCATCTTCTCCTACACCATTCCTAAGGTAGTCTACCCAACCAGCCAACAAATAAAACAATGCATACACCATACACACAACACAATAATAAAATAACAACAATAAGGAAGAAATAAACTCCTACCTCTCCATGGAAGGATTTACTCCACACAAGAAGCTTTGAATGTCAAAAACACAGTCCCAAAATAGTAGTGCCAAAGTATCAAATGCTCTCTAATTTCCTCCAAATCAACAAGATCTCTAATCATAGAAAAATTTACCCAAGGATGCATGTAAAATGTAGTTTAAAAAAGAAATCTCCAAAGCATGAAAATCTATCTCAAAACTTCCTTCAAAACTAGAGCTCCCACAAGAAAATGCGCCCCGAGGAAGAATGCAAAAAGGTTCAACAACCCAAAACAAGAAGAGAGTTTGAATAAAATAGAAGAGGGAGAGAAGAGGATGATGTAGATCCGTGTAGGATGCCACATCACACATCCTCCAATTCAAACACAAAAGACAAAATTTCATTCTCCCGAGCGCAATAAATGAAATGAAAAATTAACTTTCACACTCCAAAAGAGCCCACACTTCAAGGGACAACTATTTAATAAAATGTAAGAGAGTGTAATCCAAAACAAGCAACATGATGAATAAAATGCATTTAAAAGTCACAAATCACATCTCCATCCATAAGTATGGTTGGTATATTAAATTTAGAGGCATGGGACAAGTTTTACTTGTCCCACAAGTCTCCAAAAACAGCCCTAAGGTCAAATTCAAATTTCCATGGAGGTGGAGTATTTCATACTCCAAATCTGACTTACACAAGCTCTTACAAAATTAAATACAACAACCATCAACTCTTATAATTACTTCACATATCCCAATTTGATTTATTTAAAGTTTAACTATATGATTCCCACATTAATCCATCACAATTTTAATTAATTTAAAGGAAAGGAACACATTACTTAATAAAATACATACAATAATAATAAAAGGAAACACATTAATAAAATACACAAACCCACGGTCACATGTAAAGGTAATCCCCCCCATGGGAATCCCTAACAAAATACAACACACACACAAAACAAGTTTCCATGGTGACCATGTTGAATTCACCTAGAATTCCATTTTGGTTGGTCTCCAATCCCTCGATGTTTTTTTGTGATATTTTTAAACCTCCAAAACAAAAATACCTCATTCGGCCTTGCAGCCATATCGAATGTCCAAAATGAATATATAACATAATTACAAAATCATCTATACATATGAATCACAATAGTCATCAAGGCAATCAATGAAATCATTTACAATTTATATCGACAACTATGTCATCATCAAATAATTTTCCTTTTCTAGGTTTATTCATAATCTCCAAAATCACATGTCTGAATAACTTACATTAAACATCCATGCCAATAGTATATCATTATCCACATATGAGTGTCTCTAATAATCACCATGCATTATATATAATTAGATTCAACAATAATCTAGGATCTGACATCTAACACCATACTAAATCAAACTATAAAATATCTATCATAGTCTGATTATCATGATCGGTAATAAAAGGTGCCAAAGGAAAGTGGGAACTACAATATCATCCATGAATTGGAATGAATAGGGGTACCAAACTACACATAGTCAAATTTTTAAATATCACCCAAATCAAAATACGGATGACGAGTAAGACCTAGATTTGAGATACAAGAGTACTCATACAAGAGAATGAAGAATACGAACTTAGTTTTGGCTCTGACTATCCAAGATCCTAAATGGATCTGTAATATCTCCTATACAACATAGTTCAAGTTACCAAATGTCTTCAAGACAAAATATTCATTATAGTTACTAAACCCAACTAGAAGTTCAACAACATTTCAAATATAACTTCCCAAACAAAGGTATCGATCGAACACCCGAGTCTTAAGAAAAGATCAAACAAAAAACACATAGAATAATCGATTCACTAACCCACATCAGAATATAATAGCCAAAAAGGAAAATTGAGAAAACCCACAAAGTTCATGTACTTAGACTAGTAAATAACCAATTTCAGAACCTTTCATTAAAGGTTTAATCTAACCCAATAAAAGGGTTTTAGAAATAACTACGATAGTTCCTCAAAGAGCACCAAGATATTTTTGTACTGATAAAACTGATTTAACAAGTTTGACATGCATATCCAGAATGGAAAATACATAAATCCATCAAATACACAACCCATGAACATATAAACTCTCTGTTTCAACAAAACTCATTCACAGTCATGCATGGTGAACCTAAAATTGATTTAATCAACATTTAGAACCAAATTCAAATAATATTAAAAAACACAACAAAATAATCATCGAGTAAATCAAAAACCACAAAATCCAAAACATAAAATGTGATTTCATAGGAAGAGAAGAGTTATTTTTCATGAAATAATTAAACAGAGCAAGTTATTACAATGAGTTAGAGCCTATAATTCCTGGTAGTGCTCTCGAAATTTCCTTCCTAGTTTTCTGCGACTTCTCAAAAAAATTTAACCGGAATCCACAGGAGACCAAAATTCTTCTTCCTCATCATTTTTATAACCAAAATCAATAACTTCTCTCTACTATATTCTCTATGTCATGGAGAGTTCTTTAATGAAGCATAAACAAAATAGCAATTTGAATTTCAAAAGATCAACATATAGATCCATAGTGCTCAAAATACCAAATGAAAAATTAAAAATAACTCCAATGCCTTTTCTGAAAAACCATCACACCATTTCCAAGGTGGTTTTTACTGCCATTGATATCATTAATGCCATGGAATACGACCATTTTACCATCTAAATCCACCAACCGTTATTTCAAACTTAGCAACTACTATAAGTTAAAAAAACATTTCCAAGTCTTTTTAGTTACCTTGACTATTGTGAATTCCGTGTTAAACTTGATTTATACCAAAGGTGGTGGTGCATGCCATTAAACATCACATTTAATTCACCAAGTACTCATAAGGATTAACACCACCATCTTCACCTAATCTCCACCTTTTCACACAATTGTAACCATGGTTTATCAAAAATTTAAGTCTTAGGTTCATAGATAGGTTTTTGTCCCCATTTAATAATGTATCAACCTAAGCTTAGGTTGATGATGATTAATTTTAAATATAAATAGAATATAGTTATGTACTTTAACATTTATACACACCACATTATAATACGCTAGGTTAGGCCTTCAAGAAATTGAAATAACTTGATGTAATAATTGAATTCCCAATGAAATCAAGTAACAATGTGAATGTGATAGGAAGATGATATAAAGAAACTCCTGCGCTTTTAATCAACTAAATCCAAATAAGGTGGCATATCATCAATTATAATGAATTCAATTAGACTTAAAGAATATGATTGTAATAATATATCGATCAAATAACATGCCTTGATTACTTTGGAACTGATCCAATGTATCATATTTCTTCAAATATAGATGCAATAATTTAGGGAACAAAAAAATCATATCAAAACTTAGATAGCTTATCAGATTACTGCTTTATTTATCTATCCCAATAATTTTGGTTTCTCTTTCCAAAAGTGAAAATCACTCATTTTATTTCTAAAAATTAGTCGTGTGAGTACTCAATGGTAATTGTCATAAGTGAAAACAATGCCATAAGAATATTTAACACTCGATTTAATAGATTTTGATATCATTCTAGTAAACATGATCTACTAATTCCTAAGAGCACAACTCAGAACAAAAATCACATGTCAACGTTTATAAATTTCAGTCAAATAAGTAAGTACATATATCAACACAACAAGGGCATTAGATATTTGATTTCCCATGACCATGCCTTTCTCCTTAGGACTTTTTCCATGTCACTGTTAGGACCTTCCCTAGATTGGTATAATGCTTTACTTAGAACTCAATCTTTTCCTTTAACCAACTAGACCATACTTTCCTCTATTAATTATCAATCAATATTTCTAAGATGGTCTCTATGATTGATCTCTATTCTATTTTTCATTATGATGAATATTCTATAATTTAATTTTTCCCACACCGGTAGGGGCTCATTAATTATCTCACCTTTCAACTTCCACACTCGAACCGAAAGAGTTGTTCACTATGGCTTATGCCAGAAAATTTACCCAAATCTTTAGGTATAAACATTTCAAACATTTGATGAGGCATTCACTATGGCTCAAGATAGACACATGTGCCCTTGAAGAGGAAATTGTTAAGTTGTATAACAAGAGCACCGTTTTAGGTTGAATGAGTCCTCCTCTTCTTCTAAACCACAAAACAAACATTCCAAAAATCATTCTAAGGTAAAAGGATCCTCCAACATGGTGGTCCTAAAATCTAGCCCCTCTCATCCATTAAACCAACCAGACCTCCTCTTAATTTATCCCTTATTAATAATTTCTAGTATAAGTATTAAAATAAATGTTATACCCCTATAGAGAGCATTACTCCTCTATGTTAGAAAATTTGTTAAAAGTGGGAGCCACCACCCTTCCACCTGTCAAAGAACATACTAGTTTTGACCCTTTCCATCCTGTACCTACATGGTATAAGAAGAATGAATACTATAACTATCACCGCATTAGGGGACATATTGATGGAAATTGTAATACCTTTAAGAAAATTGTCCAGAAATGTTATATAATGGAGATCTCATCTTGGAAAACCCTAACGCTCCAGTAAATCAAAACATTTAGGTCTTCAAGAAACCTTTTCCAAACCATACCCCTTCATCAAATTAGGTTGGTGAGACCTCTAGTAATGACACCAATGTTCATGAGGTTCATGTCATCTTTGACAAAATTCATATCCCTTTTGTTCATTTACCTCCCATCCCATCTATTGAGAAAATTCTTGTGCGATCTCCTCTACCCACAAAGTAGCCTACCTCACCTACTCCTCTACCCATGGAGGAGCCTACCTCACCCACTCCTCTACACATGGAGGAGATGACCCTACCCACTATTTTACCTACCAAGAAACCTACCTCACCTACTCCATCTACAGAGAAGATTACCCCATTTATCCCTCCACCTATCAAGGATCCCACATTAGCCATGCTTCTACCCTTGGAAGATCCTATCTTATCCTCTTCTCTACCTAAGGAAGAGTCTACACCACCTACTTTTCTCCCTCCTTGACCCATAGAGGAGCCACTTTTATATCCTCTTCTTGTAAGTGATTCTTCTCCCAGGGTCTTCCAAGATCCTGTCAACCTTCTTACATCACTTCTACCTATAGATTCAAAAGACAAAAATTCCCTATCTCATAGACCTTGGAATTCTTCACATGGATTACCACCAGTTGTCATCATCATCCTATACCTCTACATCATTGTATCATTTGGCCAATCACTTAGAGTATGTTGATTACTCCACAATCTACGGGCACCTTAGACTCCCATTATCCACCCAAATTTAGATGTTGTCCCCGATACTTAACCTATCTATCTAACCTAAAGTATTCAAGGTAACAAAATTTATCACACCCGAAATGGTCATATCAGCCTTTTATTCATCATCCTTTCCTTCACCCCAACCTTCACCCGCACCCAAACATTCACTTGCACTTAAACCTACCACTACATTTAGGGTCTTGCCAATGCCTAGTCTAATCCATCCCCCTACGAAGATAACATTGGTGAGAAAAAATTTCGAGTGAAAAAGTTAGGTGTCTCCACTAATGTTCATGGGGCTATTCCCTCTACATCAAATGGTACATCTCCCATTATTGAAATTAAACTAATTATAATTATATCTAAATGTTGTGGGTGGAAAAATTGGTTGGGGATCACATAGGGAAACTCCACTAAACCTATGGAAAACTTCTTATACAAGGGTACAAGGGTGGAAAATACAATGATAAAGGTTAAGAGGTGAAAATTATGCAAGGAAGATTAATATCATGAGTAGATTGCAGAGCTTGCACCCAGTAACTGGAGTAGTTCAACCTTCAATATAGAGGAAATCATGATGAGGCTAGTAGGAGCAATGAATTAAGACACCAATTTTCTAAATTCATCTATCGAGGACACCAAGTTCCTCTCAAATTTCATACAATATCAACTATGCTTGCAAATTTCATGAAAGAGAGAGATAGAGGGAAAAAATAAATGTAAATACAACAAGTGTAGCTTTTATTCCATGTGTAGTGATGAATACAAAGCTTCAACCAAGCTATCACAATTCTACATAGTAAGAGTTCTTCAAAAATATGAATCCATTGGAATGGAGAGGCCATCCCAATTTATTACAATTTGAATTTTCCTTTCACCTCCCTCACATGACTCTTCATTTCCATATTCCACTTGTGACCTTTCGTTTTCCACGAATTAAGTATTTCTCTTATAATTTTGAGAAAATAATTTTTACAAATTTAAAATAGGTCACTTAAGTGAATAGGAAAAATACAATGATGATGCATAACAAATAATTATAAAGGAGAGAGAAAGGAGATAGGGAAAGAGAAGAAGGGGGAAGGGATGGAGGAAAACACTCCTCGTGATGAAATTATTTGAACGACTTAATGCGATTATGAACTTTGATCACATATTTCTGCCGTTGGAGATCTTATACACTAATGAAGATTACTGCCTTGAATAACTTTGAATCATTTTCCCAATCCAATGATGACCAAAATTTTTATGATGCACAGACATCCTGGACCACAGAATGAGTGTTTAGAAACATTGTTTTGACGTTTACCAATGCAATCTTGAGATGAACATAGACAATGCCCACAATGACCCTCCTTGAAACTTGGTTGGTGAACCCTTTGACTTGTTCAAATTGTTACGACCAATTAAATTTTAATCTCCTAGCTCCTTAAGTGATGAAGATGAATCCACATGACATGCCTTTCTTTGTAATATGAGATGGTCGTTCTAAACCATGAAAAACCACCATCTCTTCATGATTGATTACACATGAGAAACTAGACAAACCTATGCACTTGAAATTCATGTCTCCTTGATACTATATTTGGAAGGGACAACTTACTATCTTTAGTAAGTGTCAAAGTTTTCCTTTTTGGACCCCAAATAGTGATATCAACCTGAATTATTACGTAACATTCCCATTTTAAGACATTAGAATGAGGGAAATATATATATATATATATAACGTTCTCCATTCTAAATCATGTAATTCAAAACACACGACCAAGTTTTAATAATTGTTCTCTGTCCAATTAATGTAATTTAGAACACACAATACTTTTTAAAACCAATGTTCTCTGTTCACATTTTTTTATAATATGGAACACACATTCAATGCCATTCAATCATATAACAGATACCATATGTTGTTGTAATGACTCGAAGAACTACCGATCTCCCATTTTATGGCTCAGAGTTTCAACGATCTCTCATTTCATGACTCGGCTACTTACCGATCCTTCATGTTAATCCATGCATTGTATACTAAGTATACTTGGTTCTCTTTACCATTTTCAGTTATCGAAGTGTTCCATTTAAGAGGCCTATCTGAATATTTGTTACCGATATTCATCTGAAATCCTGCTTCTTAAACCAGGTGATTAGGACAACGCAACCAACAACTTGCGATACTTTGGCCAAATATTTTCACATGCTTTACATGATCATATTCCTAGACATTATACACATCAATGGAATACGTCCTTCACCTCACTTTGTCTGTTATCTAGAATGGTCTTTTCTGACCTCTGTCAGTCCTCTTGTCCAAGGTTAAACTTTAACCCAAGATAGCAATATGAAAGAGTATAGGGAGGCACTCATGGTGACTAAAGGTACACAGACATACTTTGTCGACCCTAGTCGACTGCGTGTGTCTAGTTACCTTTAGTCTTCTTGAGTCACTCTATATACACAGTCATATTCCTAACTTTGTCCAAGTAACTTGGTCCTGCTTATGTATACTTGATGATTTGATTCGGGAGGGTGTTGTAACATGTCACTGAACATTATGTCGTCATGAAGGCCCCGCCTTCATGAAGACACTAGATTGTAGCTGACATGTGCCAAAGTCCTACAGAATCCTCCCATCAAGGGATACACATCTAGCTAGAAGTGTGATTAGATTATTATCTTAAATATTTTAAGAATAAGTTTCAACAACCGTGCTAATCCTCTAACCTCACTGTTTATTACAGTTACATAGCTAAGAGAGACTTAAATTGTCTTATAGCTTAATATGCCTTTACTCCTCCTTACTGAAGGATTGCTTAATTCCATCTTAGTTCCTTAATTTAAGCTTCGGACTAACAGTCCACTACAACTTAACGTAGTAAGATCAACTTACTAAACTTAACCAAGTTTTATTCGCAACCGAATTTAAATTTAGAATTCCATCTCATTAGACGTCACTTAAATGAGGCCTAATCCCAAATGAATGTATTCATTTATTTACTATGACCTTATTTTAGTTAAGGTTTGACATGAGGAGACATGATTCCTCATACCGAATATTCTTTATTAATATTCATTAGTTTATATACTAATTCTGAATATCATTCATTTAAGAGTTCATATTCACTTTACTCTTTACAAATGTCAATTTAAAATCCATATTGACCTAAGTATGAATTAATTGCACATTCCAACTTAAAAGTTGTATTCAAGTAAAGAACAGATATTATGTCCCTATAAATCTGTCAACCATCATTTGAATAATCCAAATTCAATGAATAAAATTATATTCTCAATCTTATTCAAACAGTTCCAAGGTGGTACAACCATTAAAATAACAAACCTTTCCTTTGTACTCAATCCTCAAGATTAAAATTCATACAATTTACAAGTCCATATAACTAGACTTCATTCATGCCAAACAACATTGAAAACTCATAAAGAAGAAGAATACAACTTTCTCTTTTTCCATTTCCTCATAGAAGAATAATAAATTATTAGAAATGATCCATCCTTAGCTAATCAGAAGAAGCATCATAAAACAACATGTCTTCATTTTTACTCATGGAAACCATCTACAAAATTTACTTGCATGGGTCAGTTCATCGAACTGAGCATATTAAGCACTTATCATTAAAATGAGGTGCTCTCGATTAACTATCTCAATAAAATAACTCTACTTTTATGAAACATCTCATAATAGAGATAGACATCACGTAATAGTTAAGCACCAATAAAATTGAACAATTTTAACAACCCAATTTCAATAATTAGCATCACGTTAAACAGTACTAATAAATATCAACACACCAATTTCTGTAATGGCCAACATATCATGATGTATATTTCACCATTCTCATAAATATTTTCAAAGAATAGAAAGATTTCATTCCAAATTTAGATAATACTAAAAGGAGTATTTTCTCTAAACAACCACGTATTAGGACATCTATATAAAATAACTTACAGATTGCTATTGATTGCATGCATTGTCCAACCCACTTCTTCATCAAAATGAATTCCATATAATGAGTCGATTTTTTTAAAAACTAAGATAGAATTTTCTTACCTTCAGGTTATCCCCTGGACTTTAACTAACCAAATGCAAAAGTGAAAAGAAATCATACATCACAGCAATCAACATATTTAACTTTCCAGATTTTGACAGTAGCGTAATACTCTTCTACTTCAAAGAGAAAAAGAGACAGAACATAAAATGCATTCGCATCCTCCTGAGGCCAGTCACAAGTGTCTTCAATACCTTTTTATCAAAATTTAAATAGGACACTAAGGAAAGAAAAATACTATTTCTAATTATTGCAATCAAATTGATTGATTCTTTGCGAAAAAGGAGCCAGATGGCCGAGTGATAGCGATCGAGAGAGATATTCAGGAGTCCAAACCGAATGAAAGGGAGTGGATCCATGTCATCTATAGTTAATTCACAGCCGCATATCGACCCATGACGTACAGGCCTGTTATCCCAAGGATAATTCTTTCCAATCCAGACTGTTACAGTCTTAATAATTTCCTAACTACTATTCGAGGAAGGAAAACAAGAATTCATTTTACATCTAAACCGCAAGTACACAGAATATCAAACTTTCAATTGCAATTATCCCATTAGTTTCATTCATTACAACAAGACACATCTTTCCAGATATGAAATAAGTAAGAGTGTACAACAATGACAACCAATCACGATTTCACCGTAATAATTAAAAGAATCATTTTTCAAACATCAGAGTAAGAAATCCACTCATATTCAGTTTCAATGAAAACAATGAAGAATTTTAAATCCGTAGATTATATATAATATATATATATATCATTGAGTTCAACTAGAAACAAAATATAAATTGTATGCTCTACCCAGTCCATTCTATAGACCGACTACTCTGTTCCCATTCAGATCAGAACTTCTTTCCAAACAGTCATATACGAATACCAAGAACAAGCAGGTAGAACATCATATCAAACTAGAAAAACAAATGTAAAGATGCTACTATGATCTTACTGTCCCTAGGGAGGATTCATACCGCCATACGCTGTAATATGACAAGAGAAATAGTCATACAAAAATCTTGTCAAGCATTTTTACAGCTTTCCATATCCATTAGCGCACACAAATCATAGACAACAGTTTGCACATTGTTGTTACCTTCAGCAAGATCGACCCATAATGCACAATGAAACCCTATTACCCATTACTTTCAAAATTCAAAACAGCAGAGAGAGAAAACTCATTTCATTAATTATTTCAGTAAGGAAAACACCCATTTTCTTCAAAATGTAACAAGAATACCCAAATCGTGTTTATTTTATAATGAAAACTCAAACTAGAGGTCACACCAAAACATTTTATCATTTCATTTTTACAAGAATGCATAGTTTTAAGAGCAGAGTTCTTTTAATGAAGACGCTTAACAAAGAGAAAATGGTTTAAAGAGAAGAGCTCAACATGCCTGTAAAACTTCTTGTTGCTTGAAGAAAACCACGTCCGTGCCCATAGGAGTTACTCTTTTTCCATGGCGACAACAACAAGGTTTTCCCCAACTATCTCCTTACTCCCACAGGCTCAAAGACAGCCGTGGTTAATCAAAATATCAGCAACAATGACCAGAATGGTTGTAGGTTTGAAAGAACCTCAAAAGAAATGCAGAGAAAATACAAGAAACCCAAATGAACACAATAACCACAAAATTTCCTCTTTCCCCTTTCCAAGGTGAGCGGGTGTAAAAACCAAGATCAATAAATGCATTGAATGCATTGCTTTTTCCTTAATCTCCATGCCACCACCGACTCAGGTTTGGCAGCCCTTTTCTTCAAAATTTTTGCTTGTGATTTCATTTTTAGCTATATTGCTAATTGGTGCCTCTATCTTCTCTGCTCCCACCAATTTTGGCATTTAAAATTTCAAGGAATATAATTAAAGTCGTCATTAAATTTCAAACCTTCCTTCGTATCCTCTTATTGGCATGTATCCACAAGTACCCCTTCAAGGGTCAGCATTAGTTTAGGTTACATTGTCCATAGCTAGGTATTCACCTAGGTCGCAAATCATTAGGATTTGCAATATTTTACATCCCTTTTAATTTATAAAATCCTCCTAGGATAGTTGTTAGGTCATAGGTTAGAATTTAACCCCGTAGTATTTTAAATTAATAGGTTCTTTAGTAAGTTTTACCAACTTACTTTCCTTAACCAGCATAATGCAGGACGTTTCGTCCCATGCTCGACATATACCTAGCTCACTTGCATCAAGACTCTTACTGCCTCACGCTTTCCGGCGTTACAATTTGTATGTAGTTCGGAAATCGAATCTTTTCCATTGGCAACATGGTGCCGAGTATTTATACCATGAATTAGGTTACAGAAAATTTATAATGACCTCCAGATCTAATTATAGAATTCATTCAAATTAGAAAGTAAGTCATCAAAGAAATCAAAAAGAAGGCCACAACATACCTTGGATCAATGGAATTGATTCAAGGTGTGCTTTCAACAATAATATGAGTTCATCAAACACAAAAGCAAGCCTACAGTTTCACACTTTCTAAAATACAAGTTATAATGACCTCCGTCCCAAGTAAACAAGTTACAGTAAGCAAGGGTTCAGATCAGTAACACATTCTTTTTAAGATTAAAAGATATATCTTAACATAATTATCCTCATTTCCACATTACTGACATCACGAAAAAAAGGTAATTTTAGTAGCTTCTAAAAATCAAGACGTTACATTCCTCCCTTCTTAAAAGAATCATCGTCCCGATGATCAAATTAGCTAATTCATAGAGTTTTTAGGACAAAATTCAATTATCTTCCTTCCATTCATAAGTTCATACCAAAAATAAATTTAATCATTAAAAGAGTGTTTTAAGATAACTATAAAATACACCAGTAATTGTCCATATTTGGTAGAATTATCATTTGTTCGAATTCAATTTTGATCAAACAAGTATGGAAAAGCAGATCTCATTTCTTCAAGATTTTCTCAAGTTATACTTTCTTCACTAAATTGGTCCCACTGGACCTTACATTGGTTCACTTCAGGATTTCTTAGGTACAAATGGCGAGTTCCTAGCACTCGAATGGGCTTAACCACAATTATTTCTAGGTCTTGGACCTACAAGGAATTCTAATTGAACACATGTGATAAATCTGATACATATTTCTTAAGCAAAGAAATATGGAAAAAATCACGCATTTGTGATAAAGCGGGAGGTAATGCTAGATGATAAGCTATAGGGTTGATTATTTCAACAATTTCAAAAGGTCCCACATAACGAGGTGATAGCTTGGTAGCCTTGCCAAAAGTTATAGAACTCTTTTTCGGCTTGACCAAAAGAAAGACCTTCTCACCAAGTTTATAATTCCTATCAACCCGCTTTAAGTCTGCATAACTCTTTTACCTATTGGCAACCTCCTTCAAATGTTCACGAATCATTTTAATTTGTTGTTCCATTTCCGTAAGGATTTCTGCCCAATTACCTCTCTATCCTCTACGTTGTCCCACCTAATGCGGGGTTCGCATTTTCTTCCATAAAATAAAATGCTTCAAAAGGCACCATCTTTAAAGAGGCATGATATGTATTATTATAGGCGATTCAACCAAAAGAAGGTATTCCTCCCATTTATACTACTGGTCCATGCAATACATTATTAACATATCCTCTAAAACTTGATTGACTCTTTCATTCTATCCATCCATTTTCGGATGATATGCAGAACTGAAATTTAGTTTAGTTCCCAATGCCGTATTAAGTGTTTGCCAAAATCTTGATGTCATTCTTGGATCTCTATCCGATATGATCAGTTTTGGTATTCCATGCAATCTGAAAATTTCATGTACAAATATTCTTGCTAACACTAGTGCATCATCTTTTAAATTACCAGCAATGAAGTGTGCCACTTTGGTTAGTTTGTCAATGACAACTAGGATGATATCATGTTTATTCCTTGACATAGGTAATCCTTGAATGAAATCCATAGTTATCACTTGCCATTTGTACTGTGGAATGTTGTGGGGGTACAATAATCTGGCGAGATGCATATGTTCCACCTTAACATGTTGACATTCCAAGCAGTGTGTCACAAATTCCACCACATCCTTTTTCATTCCCTTCCAGAAATATTGCTTTGCTTAAGATCGAAAGCATTTTCGTAATGTCAGGGTGTCCAGAAAAAGGTGAATTATGAAATTCAGTTAATAATTTCTTTCTTAAATCATTTTCCAAGGGTATATATACCCTATTTTCAAACCTCAGAATTCCTTCATTATCAAAACAAAATCCTTTATACTTCACATCCTTTGGATCTGCAGAAAGTGTTGTTTTAACTTGCTGAAAATAAGAGTCAGATTCCATGACATCTTTCACCTCATCTTTAAACTGAGTTCTTAATGTTATAAGAGCAGAGATGTGCTTCCTACGACTCAGAGCATCTGCTACCCTATTTTCCTTGCCTTTAATGTAGCTTATATCAAAATCATACTGAGATAGAAATTCTAACCATCTTCACTGTCTTGCATTCAGGTTTGGTTGAGTAAAAATATACTTCAACCCCAGGTGGTCGGTTTTTAGCTCAAAAGGCTTACCAAGGAGGTAATGCCTCCACATTTGAAGTGCATGAACAATGGAAATGAGCTCTAGGTCATGTGGAGCATAATTTTGTTCACGTAACTTAAGCTTTCTAGTTTCATAAGCTATGACATGGTCATTTTGTAACAGAATGCCTCTGAGACCTGTTATCCAAAATGTGCCCCTGCTCATTTTTTGTGGCTAAATCCTCTCATTTTTTCCTCTCTTGTGCCTCAGTCATAATATTTTTATTTTCAAGCACTCAAAACCTTCCAGAAATGACACCATTGGATAGAGCTCTTTCTCAGCTTTCCAGAAAGGTAAAGTTTTCCTCCTAACTCCATGTATTTTTGAAGTTATGGCTCGGCGGAGTTTTTTTGGAAAACTTTTCCCCTAAAAGGCCTGCGGTCAATGAGATGCTGCCACATGGAACCTAGAGTGGTGGAGTGTGGGGAAATTTTGGAAAATTTTCCAAATGACCAAAAAGGTGCAAAAATTCGAATTTTTGCCCGCCAACCCAATTTGGCCTTGTTTTTCCCTAAAACTTCAAATGGCCATATCTTTCGATCCAGAGCTTGGTTTTTCGTGTTCTTTATATCAATGGAAAGCTGGTGAAATTATCTACAAGATTTTGGGGTTATTTTTTCATTTTTATGGATTTTGGACAGAGAAAATTGAAAAAATCTCTGGCACGTGGTCATGGATAAAAATGACATTTCAACCACCGTTTTTAATGAAGAATGGCTCGCATTCTCTCCCAGCATGGCTAAAAATGTTAGGGGATGGGTGTGTAAGGATGCCCATGCTATTTTGAATGTGTTTTGGTTGATGGTTGAATCCTTCCATGTTTTCCCATGTTTCTCTCTCCCGGGCTCATCCTTGCCTTTGTAAAAGCATTTGGCTCATTTTCAAAGGGTTGAACATTTTTTTGTGTATTACAGGTCCCCTTTCTCACCTTGGAAGTGATTTTGGTGGAATATCAGACCTTTTCTAAGAGTTGTAACTTTATTTTTCCTCTCAGGTGTTGTAATGCAAGTGATTTTGATGATTAAAATAACAATATAGCCTCTATGATTAGTTTTCATCCTCTGCCTGTGTTGTTTGGTTAATTTATGATCCTTCATTACAATTATCAGTTTGTGCATGAGGTTCTTTGTTGCATTTTTATGGACTGTGTCAATCTGCAGAAGTAAAAAATGCTCACCACTCCTTTGGTGCATCACCTATTAGCATTAGTTTTAGCTTTTTTGCATTCTCTATCTCTGTCTCCTTTGGAATTTAGGGTAGGGTTAGGAATATAGACCTCTGCAACTTGTAAGTGATAAATCTAACCAGAGGAATTGAGGAACCAACCTCTAAACTGGAGATTCTTTTCTCATTTTGCAAGTCCCACACTTGGGGAAAGGATTCAATGTTGTGCAATCACACTGGATGCTAGTATGATCAAACTAGAAATCTGATCAACATCCAGGGGGTGCTGCTGATTTGCAACAACAAGACCCTCTCCGGATGCATCCGTTATGACCACAAAATCTCCATTTGGGTCGAATGCAGTTAGAATGGTGCTTGTAGTTAATCGCATTCCTTTAAAATTTTAAAGGTAGATTCACATTTGTCACTCCGTAAAAAATTTCTTATATTTCTTTTGTAATGAAGTAATTGGCGCAGCAATTTTAAAGTCCTTAATGAACTTTCTATAGTATCATGTCGTGCCCATGAAGCTTCTTACTTCATGCACATTCTTAGGCGTAGGCCACTCAATTATAGTTGAGATCTTTAAAGGGTCTACAACTATCCCATTTTTTCTTATAACATGTCCCAAATAATGCACCTCTACATCATAAAAGGAACATTTAGACAATTTACCATACAACCTTCTCTTCCTCAAAATTTCCAGCACTACCTTTAAATGCTCTTGATGCTCTTCGACATTTTTGGAGTATATAAGAATGTCATCCAAGAAGACAAGCACAAATTTATCCAAGTACTCTTGAAAAATATTGTTCATCAAATTCATGAAGGCGGCAGGTGCATTCGTCAACCCAAAAGGTAACACTGTGAATTCATAATGTCCGTACCTTGTTCTAAAAGTTGTTTTATGAATATCTTCTTCCTTTATTCTCAGCTGATGATATCCAGATCGAAGATCTATTTTTGAATAGACTGATGCTCCACGCATCTGGTCGAATAGATCATCAATCCTAGGAAGTGGATATCGATTCTTAATGGTTTCCTTATTCAACATTCTGTAATCAATGCACAATCTAAGTGTGCCATCCTTCTTCTTTACAAAAATTACTGGCGCTCCCCATGGTGAGATGCTCGGTCTTATCAGCCCTTTTGTCAAAAGTTCTTGTAACTGAGCCTTAAGTTCCACCAACTCAAGGGTGGTCATTCTGTAGGGTGCCTTAGATATGGGTTCGGTTCCTAGCTTGATCTCTATTACAAATTCAAACTCCCGTTTGGGCGGAAGACCTGGTAACTCTTCTGGAAAGACATCACTGAAATCTCTTAATAACGGATACTTTTCCATAAAATCATTATCTTCTTCAGCATTTTCTGTCATTCTTACGGCATACAAAGTGCAGCCTCTATTTTTAGCCCTTTTTAGTTACATAGCTATTAGTTTCCTAATTGCAACCTCACACTTTACACCTTGAATGACTGCTGCTTTCTCAGTCATCAAAATAGCAAATCTATTTTTCATAATAGTCGACCTTTGCCTTATGTTCCACCAACCAATTAACTCCTATAATTATATCATATGACCCTAAAGGAGTAACATACAAGTCAACTTCTGTGGAGAAACTGGGAAGGTCAAGAATTTCCCCAAAAAGGCACATATCGACTGTATGGACAACATTATTTCCATAATGCATTGTCCATGTCTTATCCATTCGTTCAACTTTCCTTTTTAATTTCATTGCTAGTTTAGTAGAGATAAAACATTCAATAGCTCTAGTATGAAAAAGTATAACTACAGGTGTACTAATAACTTACCCGAACTTTGATGGGTGTGACTTTCTTTTCACTTGTTTGTTAGCCACCAGTGTATCCTATGCTACTCGATCACAATCATCCTTCTTCGAGGACAATGACTCGCATAATGGTCCTTCCCATAGTTGAAGAAGCCTCTAATTGGCCCCTTCCTAGGTTCAAATTTACTTTGCCACCTTAAAGTTATCACTCTGGCTTCCATACAACTTTTGTCCATTACTACTAATTTTTGCAAAGCTGCTCCGCACACTATTAATAGGTTTGTTCATTACTAATTTCTTATTGTTATCCACAACAATTTTGTTTTTCATACCAAACCTTTTCCAGGGTCCCTTTTTGGGTGCGAGAGATGAAGAAGAGTTGGGAATCTTCTTCCTAATCTCTTCCCTATGAGCAAATATTGCTCTCAATTTATGTTCCTATCTTATTGCCTTTTCAAAACTCCTTCCATAGTGGTCGGACCGTGGACATCTACCTCACCACCAATGATGGGATTCAATCCCATTATGAACTTTCATATTCTGAACTTCTCGTCAGCTTGGTACTATGGTACATACTTAAGGAGTTTAGTAAACCCTTCCTAGTATTCTATCACCGTCAGCCTACCTTGCGACCAGTTCTAAAATTTAGTCATTTTCTAATCAAAAAAGAGTTGAGGCAGCCATCGTTGCCTAAAGTAAATTTTGAATTGATCCCAAGTTATGTCTGTTTCGACAATGTTCAACTCAACCTTATGGTTCTCCCACCATGATGATTCTTCCGATAAATCTTATATGCTCCCCATATCAATTTGGTCTCCTCGGAGAAGTTTCTTATTGCAAAGTACTTCTCCATTTCACTGAGCCAATTTTCAGCCCCATCCCCAAGTGTTGTTCCATCAAACTTTGGAGGACTTATTCTCTTTATATCATTTGTAAGTTCAGCTGCTAATCTTTCCCTTTTATTTTCAGGATGATTAGGAGTGTTCACATTACTATTATCAACACCTAGATTCCTCCATTGGTGTTGTCCACAGGAGGTGGCTAATCATTTATATCAGCATCTTCTTCCTCCTCCTCATTTCCCATTGCTTGTTGTTCCAAAATAGTCAAACGATCTCTCGTATCTAGTAGGGTAGTAAGGATTTCATCTAGCTTTTGAGCGAGTAGCTAATTCTCCACCCGATAACGGGTTGTTGAGCATTTCCTCTTATTCTAACCATTTTCTGTTGATAAGAAAATGTAAACATTATTAAATTGTGGACTCATTAGGTCCAAGAGCTGCGAACCTTCAACTCTAATACCAAGATGTAACATTCCCATTTTAAGACATTACAACTGGGAAATTTATATATATATATATATATATATATATATACATTCTCTATTACTCAATCATGTAATTCAAAACACACAACCAAGTTTTAATAATTGTTGTATGTCCAATTAATGTAATTTAGAACACACAATACTTTTAAAAACCAATGTTCTTTGTCATATTCTTTTTATAATATGGAACACACATTCAATGCCATTCAATCATATAACAGATACCATATGCTACTGTAATGACTCGAAGAACTACCGATCTCCCATTTTATGGCTCAAAGTTTCGATAATATCTCATTTCATGACTCAGGCTACTTACCGATCCTTCATGTTAATCCATGCATTGTATACTAAGTATACTTGGTTCTCTTTACCATTTTTAGTTATCGAAGTGTTCCATTTAAGAGGCCTATCTAAATATCTATTACCGATATTCATCTAAAATCCTACTTCTTAAACTAGGTGATTAGGACAATGCAACCAACAGCTTGCGATACTTTGGCCAAAGATTTTCACATGCTTTGCATGATCATATTCCTAGATGTTATACACATCAATGGAATATGTCCTTCACCTCACTTCGTCTATTATCTAGAATGGTCTTTTCTGACCTCTGTCAGTCCTCTCATCCAAGTTTAAACTTTAACCCAAGATAGCAATATGAAAGAGTATAGGGAGACACTCGCGGTGACTAAAGGTACGTAGACATACTTTGTCGACCCTAGTCAACTGCGTGTGTCTAGTTACCTTTAGTCTTCTTGAGTCACTCTATATACACGGTCACATTCCTAACTTCATCCAAGTAACTTGGTCCTAGCTTATGTAAACATGATGATTCGATTCGGGAGGGCATTGTAACATGTCAGTTACAACATTGTGTCGTCATGAAGGCCCCACCTTCATGAAGACACCAGATTGCAGCTGGTGTGTGCCAAAGTATTACGGAATACTCCCATCAAGGGATATAAATCCAGATAGAAGTGTGATTAGATTATTGTCTTAAATATTTTAAGAATAAGTTTCAGCAACCGTGTTGATCCTCTAACCTCACTGTTCATTACAGTTGCATAGCTAAGAGAGACTTAAATTGTCTTATAGCTTAATATGCCTTTACTCCTCCTTACCGAAGGATTGCTTAATTCCATCTTAGTTCCTTAATTTAAGCTTCAGACTAACAGTCCACTACAGCTTAATGTAGTAAGATCAACTTACTAAACTTAACCAAGTTTTATTCGCAACCAAATTTTAAATTCAGAATTCCATCTCATTAGACGTCACTTAAATGAGGCCTAATCCCAAATGAATGTATTCATTTATTTACTATGACCTTATTTCAGTTAAGGTTTGACATGAGGAGACATGATTCCTCATACCGAATATCCTTTTGATCAAAACGTCCCAAGGATATTAACGAAATCAGAATACAGAATTCGATTGTTTCTTTATTAATATTCATTAGTTTATATACTAATTCCGAATATCATTCATTTAAGAGTTCATATTCACTTTACTCTTTACAAATGTCAATTTAAAATCCATATTGACCTAAGTATGAATTAATTACACATTCCAACTTAAAAGTTGTATTCAAGTAAAGAACATATATTATGTCCCTATAAATCATCAACCATCATTTGAATAATCCAAATTCAATGAATAAAATTATATTCTCAATCTTATTCAAACAGTTCCAAGGTGGTACAACCATTAAAATAACACACCTTTCCTTTGTACTCAATCCTCAAGATTAAAATTTATACAATTTACAAGTCCATACAACCAGACTTCATTCATGCCAAACAACATTAACAACTCATAAAGAAGAAGAATACAACTTTCTCTTTTTCCATTTCCTCGTAGAAGAATAATAAATTCTCAGAAACGATCCATCCTTAGCTAATCAGAAGAAGCATCATAAAACAACATGTCTTCATTTTTACTCATGGAAACCATCTGCAAAATTTACTTGCATGGGTCAATTTATCAAATTGAGCATATTAAG
The DNA here is from genome assembly GCA_018340775.1 of Taxus wallichiana var. yunnanensis. Lineage (NCBI taxonomy): Eukaryota > Viridiplantae > Streptophyta > Pinopsida > Cupressales > Taxaceae > Taxus > Taxus wallichiana. Next base: position 689,177,997 of record CM031239.1, read on the forward strand.
CACTGTTGTCAAAATTTCCCCCAGGGTAAATTTCGATAACATGCATCAAAAGTTGCAGAAAGGCAAATAGGTCAATCCAGGAAAAATCGCGAAAATCGGCTAAGTCCTAGTCCTAAGTGTTGCTCGGGACGTTTGGGACAAAAATGCCCGAACCGGCCGGTTCGGCCGAAATGAGCACAGGCAGTCCAAAAGAAAATGGGACAAGTGGGACAGAAGTACGCGGCGGGCGCGAAAAGCCGATCCAGCCGAGAAGAGAAAAAATTGGCTAACTGCTGAAGAGGGTCGCCTTCGGGACAAGCGGGCCGAAAAGGCGCGAACCGGCCGAACCGGGCGAAAAAGGGCCATACAGTCCAAAATCAAATGGGACAATCGGGCCAAAAGGCACGAACCGCCAAACCGGCCCAAAAAGTCAAGTCGGTCCCAAAGCAAAGTGGGACGAGTGGGCCAAAAATGCCCGAAATGTCCGAATCGGCCGAAATAAGTCGAGAGGGTCCAAAATCAAATGGGACATCTGGGACAAATGGACGCGAAATGCCCGAACCGGCCGAAATGAGCACAAAGGGCCCAAAATCAAATGGGACATCTGGGACAAATGGAGGCGAAGGGCGCGAAAGAGCCGGGACTAATCTAATCAAAAGCTGCCACGTGTCCTCATAGGAGTAAAGGTCAGAAAAGTCAAAGGGGGAATTTTCGAGCACCGAGCCGAACAAATAGGATCGTGCCACGTGTCCCATTTAAGGGCCCACGAGGAAATTTCAAAGGAAAGCCCGCCAAAAGGCAGAGGAGAGAGAATTATTCAGCGAATCAGAGCTTGCCACGTGTCATCCAGGTGGCAGAGCGCGGGAAGAATTTCAAAAATCCGTTTTCGCCTGTTCCGTGCCCTAAATCTTCAGATCGCCATAACTTTTGATCCAGAGCTCGGATTTGCGCGCTCTTTATATCAATGGAAAGCTGGTAAAATTCTCTACACGTTTCCAAGGTCAATCTTGCATTTTGGTTCAGTTTGGAGGATGAAAATCAAGAAACGCCTCTAGCACGAATAACCAAACAGAAGTGATGCGTCAACAAACAATTTTAATGCAGCAGACAGTTCGCCGCTCCTGTTAGGCAGCCCGCCATTTCGCCAGGATCCGCCGCTTCTGCCATGATGAGATGAGTTAAATGCATTCAGGAGGTGGTTGGGGTAGATTTCAAATTCCTCTCTCTTTTCTCTCTCATTCTTCCTATAAATTGTAAGGAGGGGCTTCTTTCTAACGGTTGGACATTCTTGTTTTGCAATCCCTCCCTTCTCTCCTGCTTGCAAGAGAATTCGTGGAGTTTTCAAGCCTCCCACATGGACTGTAATGCCACTGTTGCCTCTTAGCCACTGCAATGTATCGAATCGATTCTCTGAGAAATATATATGTCTGTGATTAAATTTAAATCCTCTCATGTATTCATTGTTGTCATTTGATCTCTCATTGCATTTCGGTTACCTGTGCGTGGTGTGGTATTGCATCTATATGGTCTGTGTTTATTTTTGCAAAGCTTATGTCCTTCATTCCTCGGTGCATCACCTCCCTAGCTTAGGTTTATTTTTATGCATTTCTCTCTCCCTGTCTCCTTGGTAGTTAGATTAGTTTTTTTTTTTTGGGTAAACCTCTGCGTTTCATTGGTGCATCTGAATAGAGGAATAGGAACCAGCCTTTCTCTGGAGAATCCTTCTCATTTTCAAGTCCCACACTTGGAGAAAGGATTAATGTTATGCAATCACACTGGATGCCTAAGAGATCAACCTAGAAACTTGATCTGCAACCAGGGGTGCTGTGATTTTGCATCAACAGTTTTGGCACGCCCGGTGGGACCTAGAGGTCTCATTTTTATTGCAGCAAGGTTGATATGCATCTGCTGCAATTTTCTTGCTTAAAAGAGCTATTATTTGCATATCTGGTGACTCCAAGAGGAAGAATCAATAGAATTTCAGCAGTACAGGCCTAAAAGCTTATGAGAAGAATCACAAGGTCAAGAGTTGGAGAGGAAGAAGTGCTTGTTTGAATACCTACAATTATCTCCAAGAAGAAGGCAAAGAGGAAGAAGGATTCAAAGGTCTCCATCTCCACCAAACAGAACTCTTTCAACTCCTCCACCTGAGCGGCCTTTCTTTCAGTATACAAGGGTTTTAAGACCAATCAGAATGGCGCAACCAGTGAACCCCTATGTCAACTTCACAGGCAGCAGCCCACTTGCTCTCAATGCACAAAATCCAATCCCAGTTGCAGCACTGAAGAACATTCCATACTTCACTGGAGAAAATCAGACCACTCCTGGTGATCATGTCAAGGACATCGCTAATATTTGTGCAATCCATGAGATTAATGAGATGCAAGTAGCTGTCAAATTGCTGGCGTCTTCATTCAAGGGGAAAGCATTGCAATGGTTTAGGAGCCTTGGAGCTGGCTCTATCACAAACTAGAATCAGCTATGTATTGCACTTCATGATCAATTTGGGGAGAAGGGAGACAACTTGTCTCTTTTGGAGCAGCTGACAACCATCAAGAGAGCTTCCAATGAGCAGCTAACTGACTTCAACTTCAGATTTCAAAGATCTTGGGATAGAATTCTAGTAGCAGTCAGGCCAACAACAGAAGGTGCTTTTCTATATTACCTTAAAGCTTTAAATTCTGATATTTCTATGTTGGTTCAATCTATGGGAGGCACAACTATCCCTGCTGCATATAGTATTGCCATTAGAGCTGAAAATTGTCTGATTCAAGCTGGCAAGCTAGCTCCTAGGCCTCCAATGCCATTATATCCAAGTATAGAGAGCCCAAGTACTAGTCAAGCACCTGTCTTAGCTCCTATTCCCACCCCTAGGAATCAAAGTTCAAATGAAGCTTCCACTTCATCTCCAAGTGCCCCAAATGAGCTTCAAGAGGTCATGAAGCAACTGCAAAATTTAGGTAATGAGCTGGTCACACTCAAGAGACAACAAGCTCAAGGTTTTAGACCTTCGTATCAGCCTCAAGCTCAACCTAATAGGCAGCCATATCAGCCTCAAAGACCACCTAATCCAGCTGCAAATTTAAATCAAACAAGGCCCCTCACAATAGACCTTTCTAGCCCTATAATCCAAATGCCATATCTACCTCTAGGGCATTAGTACCAAAGACAAAATATTATGGCACAGAGTACGACCGGTGTTACCCTTGCAATCTACCTCACAATCAACAAAGATGTTTCAATGGTGCATTGAATCAGGCCTTGATGGTGCAAACCATTGGTGTTGCTCAAGATCCAAGCCAGGAGGAGAATCAACAGCAACAAGAAGGACCCCCAACAGAAACCACATTGGCAAATTGGCAAACGGAAGACTTCTGTGGAGTTAACCAACAGCCTTTTCAAGGCATGGCTGCCAATACACGGTCAAAGAAGAGAAGCATAGAAGAGGGACAACCGTCTAATCCAGTTGTTTCTCAACCCACTCTTACACAACAGGGGGTCAGTAGACCAAACACAGCTCCAAATGTGCAAAATCAACCCAAGGTCCCTGTTGTAGCAACACACGCACATGCTCAAGCTCCAGATAAGGTTATACCAAGTAGGGGGCAGCAAAAGGACAGTTCATCCCCTTTCAACATCATCGATCAAATGAAGAAGACACATGTGAACATTTCCATGTGGGAATCACTGGCGATCCCAGGGCAACGAGATTTATTGCAAGCTGCAATGACTGATTGGTCTGCCAAAAATGTATCAAACCTGGGACATGAGAAAGTTCTCACTAATGCAGTGCAACATGATGGGGGGCATACAAGAAAATTTTTGAAGCCTCCGCCTTTCTATGTTTCATTGATTGTTGGAAATCACTTGATGCACAACTGCATGTTGGATTCAGGGGCCAGTAGTTCGGTGATGCCAAAGCAAATAGCAGACCAACTGGGTTTGAAATATGAGCCAGTACTGAAAGGAGTTGTACAGTTAGATGGAACGGCAGTGGGGACTGTTGGAGTCATCAAGGAGTTAAGTCTAACACTACATTCCTGTCCTAATGTTACAGTTTTGCAAGATGTATCTGTGATTGACCTTCCACCACTCTTTGCGTTGTGTCTATCAAGAGACTTCACTGCGAAAATCGGTGGATATTTATCTCGTAGATTGGTCACACATGATTTTTAGGACAAGGTATGGAGCCAAAGCAACAATCAAAGTCAAACCAATTGCCAATTTCCATATTGAGCCTTATGTACCAGGCCCTATCAATGCAAATTGCTCAGCTTTTGATCAGGAGGAATGTTCAAGTGATCTAGAAACAGGTACTAAGGTCGAGGGAATTCCTGATTTAACTTTGGATGAATGGGCAAACAAAAGTCATGAATTTGACCCATACAAAGAAATTGAAGAATCTGAATTAGGCGTGTATTGTATACATGAGGAAAATTCACCCATTCCTGACATCATCCAGCCTGAACAAAGAGATGAAAACAAAATCTGGAGATTATTCTTCGATGGTTCGAGAAGCAGACAAGGTGCTGGAGGCGGCGCAGTGTTGATTTCACCACAGGACATCAAATATTTTTGGCTTTCCGTTTCCAGTTTTCCTGTTCGAACAACACGGCTGAATATGAAGCATTGATTCATGGACTTCATTGGGCCAGGAAAAAGGACATAAAGAACTTGCAGGTGTTTGGCGATAGCGAGCTAATCGTCAACCAAGTTAGGGGGCAACATGCTACAAAGAACGACTTGCTGAGAAGCTACAAGAATAGGGTATGGGATCTCATTAAGGATTTCGAAGCTTTCAACATTGTGTCCATACCCAGGAAAGGAAATGAAGCCACAGATAGGCTCGCAGCAGTTGGAGCAACGTTTGATGTGGTTGACAACATCAGAAGAGGAAAAACGCAGCCACACATCCATGTGGTTGTAAGGCCAGCAGTTCCAGATAATAACACAAGTCGGGCAGTGTTTGAGAATGATCAACGATCGTCAATTTCTTGCAAGAAGAAGCTGAATTTTCGGCTAGGAATCGTGATGATTAGAGCAAAGCAAGATGGGGATCAAGTAGTACAAATTGCGGACAAACAAGCTTCCTAAGGGTTTGGTAACATTGAGTCTATCTTCAACCCTAACGACTAGTTTCGTAAGGAAAAGGCAAACATACAGTCAAGAGAGAAGATTCGAGCCAATTATTGGGAAGGTAAAACACTTCAAATTGGCAAAGTGGCCACCGAACAGAGAAATCAGATTTCATACAACTTTGCCAAGAGTTTCCGATGTCTTCGCTTGGAGCTATGAAGACTTAAGAGGATTCGATCCAAATTTGGCACAACATACCATAGAATTGGATCCGATGCTAAGCCCAAGTAGGCGTAAGGCAGAGACCACCAACCCTCACATTGAGCCTCTAATGAAGAAAGAGCTTAACAAGCTAATCGAGGCAAGCATTATATTCCCTATCAAGCACTCAAGCTGGGTTGCGAACTTGGTTTCGGTCAGAAGAAGAGTGGAGAAATCAGGTTGTGTGTGGACTTCCGAGACCTCAATAGGGCATCTCTCAAAGACCATTACCCGCTTCCTTCAATGGAACAAATATTGCAAGTAGTATCCGGTTCAGAGAGATTCTCTCTCCTAGATGGCTACTCAGGGTACAATCAGGTGATGGTGAAAGAAGATGACCAATTCAAGACGGCTTTCACCACCAAATGGGGACCTATGCCTACAAGAAAATGCCATTTGGGCTATCAAATGCTGGAGCCACCTTCCAAAGGGCAATGGATATGGCATTCAAGGGGTTGATCAATAAAATAGTTTTGATATATCTTGATGACATCACTGTATTCTCAAAAAGTGCAGCGGATCACCTCTGTCATTTGAGGCAAGTATTTCAGAGATGTAGAAGATTTGGGGTATCATTGAATCCCAAAAAATGCATATTCTTGGCTCACGAGGGAAAGCTTTTAGGCCATATTGTTTCAAAGGAGGGGTTGACGATTGACCCAGAAAGAGTTGAAGCAATTCAAGCATTGCCATTGCCGAGTCACAAGAAGGCTCTTCAAAGCTTCTTGGGAAGGATCAATTTCATCCGTAGATTTGTCCCAAACTTTGCTGCTCTTGTGAAGCCAATAACGCTGATGTTAAAGAAGAGCATGGCATTTAAGTGGACATCTGAAGGCAAGGCAAGTTTTGAGGCAATCAAAGAGGCTATATCTCAAGCTCCGACTCTCGTCAATCCAGACTTCTCCAAAGACTTCGTGCTATATGCCTTTGGTGGTGGGGAAACGATTTCTGCAATCCTGGTACAACAAAACAAAGGAGGATTAGAACAACCAGTTGCTTTCTTCAGTCAAGGCTTGGAGGAATACGAAACTAGGTACTCTTTCATTGAAAAGCATGTCCTTGCGGTAATCAGAAGCTTAAAGAAATTCAAGCACCTAGTCGCAAACAACAAGATCCAATTATTAGTCTCACATGTCAAGTTAAGGACTTCCTTCTGAACAAGGATCTCGAATGAGAAACGTGGGGATGGATAACCCGTGTCATGGAATATGACATCGAGATCAAGGTTACCAAACTAGTACGTGGGAAGGGACTATGTGAGCAGCTTGCCTTAAGTCGACAAGTTAAAACAGTAATGAAAAGAAGCTATCCTCATTGCTACAAGATGATCAAAAACAGAAAATGATGATGTGTCTACTCCCCGTTGACTCGGGAATATGATACATTTCCTACGCATGTGCATGTGCCCTCCAGAAATGAGCAAAGCAAAAAGAAGGTACTTCAGACTACAAGCAGTTCCTTATGTGCTTGTTGATGGTATCTTGTTTAAAAAAGACATCAACGGTGTTCTATTGAGATGCGTTGGGACAGGTCAGATTGAGAGGATCTTACAAGAGTTCCATGATGGGGAGGCAGGAGGCCATTTCACCCCACGAGTAACAGCTCTCAAAACCATGAAAGCTGGTTACTATTGGCCTACTATATTCAATGATTGCTATTCATGGGTCAAAAAATGCAAGAAATGTGCATTCTTCACAGGGAAGGGAAGGTTAGCAAAGACTACCCTTCGTCCAATTTCAGTGAGATCATCCATTCATGCAAAGGGGGATTGGACTTCACTGGAGTCATCAATCCCACCCGAGTCAAGGCCACAAGTGGATTCTTACAAATGATGCACTATTTCACCAAGTGGACCGGCGCAAAGAGCGCTCAAAGAAGCAAGTGAGTCTAGCATACTAGACTTTTATGAAGGAATAGTAACCAGGTTCGGTGTGCCGGCCACCATCATATCAGATAATGCATTAGCATTCATAGGTTCAAAAATTACAGCATGGGCTGTCAAGAATGGAATATATTTGAGCACCTCTTCAAATTATTACCCGCAGGGTAATGGACAGGCAGAGTCCACAAACAAGAATTTTCTAAAAATCATTAGAAGGACTCTAGATGAAAATCAAAGAACATGGCATACAAGGCTAAAATCAGCGTTATGGGCTGACAGAATAACACCAAAGAGGTCTACAGGTAATTCTCCCTACAAGTTAGTCTATGGGAAAGAGGCAGTATTGCCTATATCATTAGAATTGCCAGCCTTGGAGCTCATGAAGCAGTTTGAGTTATCTGAGTTCGAACCAATGGAGGTCAGGTACGCAGAATTGATAGAAATAGAAGAAATCAGAGAACATGCAGTTCAGATGATTGAGAAGGATCAGGCCGTAGTAAAAAGATGGTTTGATAAGAGAGCTAGAGCAAGGACCTTCCAGGAAGGGGACCTAGTTCTGAAATGGGATGCAGATCGGGCAAAACCAGGAAGGCATTCCAAGTTTGATGCCATCTGGAGTGGTCCCTACATGGTCACGGGATGCAAAAATAGTAATGCCTTCCAATTGTCTGCATTGGATGGAGAGGAACTTCAGATTCCGGTTAACGGAGTCTATCTTAAACATTGCTACTAAGAAAGGTTTGCCCTTGTAAATATTAGTTTAGATTTCCCTTAATTCCTCTAAGTGCGTATGCACATTGTCCTGTTGTATTTAGGTTTCTATTTCCCTAAGTGCTTTGGCACAGGTTTCGCTGCTCTCGGGTCATTTTCTACAGTTCGGAGTGTTGCTGGAGAAGAAGTTGCAGTATCAGGCTTGTTTCAGGTTATTGCTTATAACTCCATGCCCAATGGATTGCTAAAAGGCCACTGATCTTCTACCTAGCAGGCAGGTAACCCCGCTGAGTCATCAAAATCGTTGTCAAAATTTCACCCCCCAGGGTAAAATTTCGATAACATGCATCAAAAGTTGCAGAAAGGCAAATAGGTCAATCCAGAAAAAATCGCGAAAATCGGCTAAGTCCTAGTCCTAAGTGTTGCTCGGGACAAGCGGGACAAAAATGCCCGAACCGGCCGGTTCGGCCGAAATGAGCACAAGCAGTCCAAAAGAAAATGGGACAAGTGGGACAGAAGTACGCGACGGGCGCGAAAAGCCGATCCACCGAGAAGAGAAAAAATTGGCTAATCATGCGAAGAGGGTCACCTTCGGGACAAGCGGGCCGAAAAGGCGCGAACCGGCCGAACCGGGCGAAAAAGGGCCATACACCCAAAATCAAATGGGACAATCGGGCCAAAAGGCGTGAACCGCCAAACCGGGCCGAAAAGAGTCAAGTCACCCAAAGTCAAGTGGGACAAGCGGGCCAAAAATGCCCGAAATGTCCGAATCGGCCGAAATAAGTCGAGAGGGTCCAAAATCAAATGGGACACCCGGGACAAATGGAGGCGAAGGGCGCGAAAGAGCTGGCAGGCCCGCGGACTAATCAAAAGCTGCCACGTGTCCTCATAGGGGTAAAGGTCAGAAAAGTCAAAGGGTGAATTTTCGAGCACCGAGCCGAACAAATAGGATCGTGCCACGTGTCCCATTTAAGGGCCCACGAGGAAATTTCAAAGGAAATCCCGCCAAAAGGCAGAGGAGAGAGAATTATTCAGTGAATCAGAGCTTGCCATGTGTCATCTAGGTGGCGAGAGCGAAGAATTTCAAAAATCCATTTCGCCTGTTCCGTGCCCTAAATCTTCAGATCGCCATAACTTTTGATCCAGAGCTCGAATTTGCGCGCTCTTTATATCAATGGAAAGATGGTAAAATTCTCTACACGTTTCCAAGGTCAATCTTGCATTTTGGTTCAGTTTGGAGGATGAAAATCAAGAAACGCCTCTAGCATGAATAACCAAACAGAAGTGATGCGTCAACAAACAATTTTAATGCAGCAGATGGGCCATTCGCTCCTATTAGGCAGCCAGTGCTTCGCCAGGATCCGCCGCTTCTGCCATGATGAGATGAGTTAAATGCATTCAGGAGGTGGTTGGGGTAGATTTTGAATTCCTCTCTCTTTTCTCTCTCATTCTTCCTATAAATTGTAAGGAGGGGCTTCTTTCTAACGGTTGGACATTCTTGTTTTGCAATCCCTCCCTTCTCTCCTGCTTGCAAGAGAATCCGTGGAGTTTTCAAGCCTCCCACATGGAATGTAATGCCACTGTTGCCTCTTAGCCACTGCAATGTATTGAATTGATTCTCTGAGCAATATATATGTCTGTGATTAAATTTAAATCCTCTCACGTATTCATTGTTGTCATCTTGATCTCTCATTGCATTTCGGTTACCTATGCGTGGTGTGGTATTGCGTCTATATGGTCTCTGTGTTTATTTTTGCAAAGCTTATGTCCTTCATTCCTGGTGCATCACCTCCTAGCTTAGGTTTATTTTTATGCATTTCTCTCTCCCCTCGTCTCCTTGGTAGTTAGATTAGTTTTTTTTTTTTTTGGGTAAACCTCTGCATTTCATTGGTGCATCCGAACAGAGGAATAGGAACCACTGCCTTCTCTCGGAGAATCCTTCTCATTTTCAAGTCCCACACTTGGAGAAAGGATTCAATGTTATGCAATCACACTGGATGCCTAAGAGATCAACCTAGAAACTTGATCTCGCCACCGTGGGTGTGTGATTTTGCATCAACAAGCACTTATCATTAAAATGAGGTGCTCTCGATTAACTATCTCAATAAAAGAACTCTGCTTTTATGAAACGTCTCATAATAGAGATAGACATCATGTAATAGTTAAGCACCAATAAAATTGAACAATTTTAACAACCTAATTTCAATAATCAGCATCACGTTAAACAATACTAATAAATATCAACACACTAATTTTTGTAATGGCCAACATATCATGATGTATATTTCACCATTCTCATAACTGTTTTCAAAGAATAGAAAAGAGTTCATTCCAAATTTAGATAATACTAAAAGGAGTATTGTCTCTAAACAACCACGTATTAGGACATCTATATAAACTGACTTATAGATTGCTATTGATTGCATGCATTGTCCAACCCACTTCTTCATCAAAATGAATTCCATATAATGAGTCGATTTTTTTTTTTAAACTAAGATAGAATTTTCTTACCTTTAGGTTATCCCCTGGACTTTAACTAACCAAATGCAAAAGTGAAAAGAAATCATACATCACAGCAATCAACATATTTAAATTTCTAGATTTTGAAAAAGTGTAATACTCTCCTACTTCAGAGAGAAAAAGAGACAACATAAAATGCATTCGCATCCTCCTGAGGCCAGTCACAAGTGTCTTCAATACCTTTTTATCAAAATTTAAATAGGACACTAAGGAAAGGAAAATACTATTTCCAATTATTGCAATCGAATTGATTGACTTTGCGAAAAAGGAGCCAATAACCAGTGATAGCAGTCAAGAGAGAGATATTCAGGAGTCCAAACCGAATGAAAGGGAGTGGATCCACGTCATCTATAGTTAATTCATAGCCGCATATCGAACCATGACGTATAGGCCTATTATCCCAAGGATAATTCTTTCCAATCCAGATCACATACGATGTAATAATTTCCTAACTACTATTTGAGGAAGGAAAACAAGAATTCATTTTACATCTAAACCACAAGTACACAGAATAACAAACTTTCAATTGCAATTATTCCATTAGTTTCATTCATTGCAACAAACACATCTTTCCATATATGAAATAAGTAAGAGTGATATCAATGACAATCAATCATGATTTCACTGTAATAATTAAAAGAATCATTTTTCAAACATCAGAGTAAGAAATCCACTCATATTCAGTTTCAATGAAAACAATGAAGAATTTTAAATCCGTAGATTATATATATATATATATATATATATATATATATATATATATATCATTGAGTTCAACTAGAAAAAAATATAAATTGTATGCTCTACCCAGTCCATTCTATAGACTGACTACCCTATTCCCATTCAGATCAGAACTTCCTTCCAAACAGTCATATACGAATACCAAGAACAAGTAGGTAGAACATCATATCAAACTAGAACAAACAATGTAAAGATGCTACTATGATCTTACTATCCCTGGAAGGATTCATACCGCCATACGCTGTAATATGACAAGAGAAACAGTCATACAAAAGTCTTGTCAAGCATTTTTACGGCTTTCCATATCCATTAGCGCACACAAATCATAGACAACAATTTGCACATTGTTGTTACCTTCAGCAAGATCGACCCATAATGCACAATGAAACCCTATTACCCATTACTTTCAGAATTCAAAATAGCAGAGAGAGAAAACTCGTTTCATTAATTATTTCAGTAAGGAAAACACTCATTTTCTTCAAAACACAACAAGAATACCCAAATCGTGTTTGTTTTATAATGACAACTCAAACCAGAGGTCACACTAAAACATTTTATCATTTCATTTTTACAAGAATGCATAGTTTTAAGAGCAGATTTCTTTTAATGAAGACGTTTAACAAATAGCAAAACGGTTTAAAGAGAAGATCTCAACATGTCTGTAAAACTTCTTATTGCTTGAAGAAAACCGTGTTTGTGCCCACAAGAGTTACTCTTTTTCCATGGTGATAACAACAAGGTTTTCTTGAACTATCTCCTTACTCCCACAGGCTTAAATATAGTTGTGGTTAATCAAAATATCAGCAACAATGACTAGAATGGTTGCAGGTTTAAAAGAACCGCATAAGAAATGTAGAGAAAATATAATAAACCCAAATGAACACAATAACCACAAAATTTCCTCTTTCCCCTTTCCAAGGTGAGCAGGTGTAAAAACCAAGATCAATAAATGCATTGAATGCATTACTTTTTCCTTAATCTCCACGCCACCACCGACTCAGGTTTGGTGGCCCTTTTCTTTAAATTTTTTGCTTGTGATTTCATTTTTAGCTATCTTGCTAATTGGTGCCTCTATTTTCTCTGCTCCCATAAATTTTGGTATTTAAAATTTCAAGGACTATAATTAAAGTCTGTCATTAAATTTCAAACCTTCCCTTCTTATCCTCTTATCGGCATGTATCCACAAGTCCCCCTTCAAGGGTCAACATTAGTTTAGGTTACATTTTCCATAGCTAGGTATTCACCTAGGTCACAAATCATTAGGATTTGTAATATTTTACATCCCTTTTAATTTATAAAATCCTCCTAGGATAGTTGTTAGGTCATAGGTTAGAATTTAACCCCGTAGTATTTTAAATTAATAGGTTCTTTAGTAAGTTTTACCAACTTACTTTCCTTAACCAGCATAATGCAGGACGTTCCATCCCATGCTTGACATATACCTGGCTCACTTGCATCAAGACTCTTACTACCTCATGCTTTCCAGCGTTACAATTTGTATGTAGTTCGGAAATCAAATCTTTTCCATTGGTAGCATGGTGCCGAGTAGTTATACCGGTAACCAGGTTTTGTAAAATTTATAACGACCTCTAGTCTGGTTCCAGACTTCGTTCTAATTAGAAAGTAAATCATCAAAGTGATCACAAAGAAGGCCACATCATACCTTGGATCAATGGAATTGATTCAAGGTGTGCTGTCAACAATAATATGAGTTCATCAAACACAAAAACAAGTCTGCAGTTTCACACTTTGCAAAATACAAGTTATAATGACCTCCATCCCAAGTAAACAAGTTACAGTAAGCAAGGGTTCAGATCAATAACACATTCTTTTTAAGATTAAAAGATATATCTTAACATAATTATCCTCATTTTCACAGTTACAACATCACAAAAAGAGGTAATCTTAGTAGCTTCTAAAAATCAAGACGTTACATATTATCTCTCAATTTCCCATTGTGCTAGACTTTTCCTTTGAGAACAACCTACTATTTTTAGTAAGTACACATGGGGAAACTTACTATTTTTAGTAAGTGTCATAGTTAGCTTTTCACAACCTCAATCAAGTTATGGTAGCTTGATTTTTTCTTCTTACTTTGTTCTTCTTCCCTTTTGGACCAACTGGCTATTTATAATAAGGGCTTATGGAACCACTTACTATTTTTAGTAAGTGTCAATTAGAAGCCGAGATGACCTTTTTGATGAATTTTCCTATGATATTCCCTCTATTTTCACCACCATCTTCGTAGAATATTCAAATGGTGTCTTACCCAAAGTAGCAGACACCTATTTAGGAAGGAATGGCATTGTTAGTAAGTGCACCATGGATGTTAGATTGCAAAAATAGGTCTTGAAACCCCGGGTTTTATTTCGAGGTTCCACTCTCCGTATTTTGAGTAATTCCTTCACCTAAATAAGTGGGAAAAAGAGATTTTCATTGGTAGGGGAAGAATACTAAAAAAACATAGCCCTCCATATCCATAAAAATAGGGACTTCATGGCATCAAATCTAGTTTACACAAAACTAGATTTTCCAATGATCAATCCCTCCAATTTTCATGTGATTTCACCCACGTGAACCCTAAGAAGTGAAAAGTTAGCTCGATGCCTTTTTCACAGATGTTCTTCATGTGACAAGGAAGAAATCTGATGAAAAATCAGTTCTCCATATCCATAAAAAATAGGGACTTCATAGTACAAAAAATAGTTCACACGAAACTATATTTTTCAACGATCATTCCCTCCAATTTTTACGTGATTTTTTCTGTCGGAACCCTAAGAAATGGAGAGATAGCTCACTGATTTTTTCCACTATTGTGTCATGGTGGCCATTAATGGAGATTGAAATTTTTAGGTCTTTTTATTTTCTCCGTTCACAATGAAATAAACTCCATTGCAATAGGTTTTTGCTTCTTTTCACATTGGTTAAATTTCTCTTCGATTCGGTCCGGTTTGACGGAAATTGAGCATTGTTCTTCATGGAGCCGTAAGTGATATTTATTTTCTCGTGAGAATTCCTTTCTTAAAATGGGAGGTTGGAAAGTTAATTTTTAATGGTTTTTGATAGAGAAAAAATAGTAAAAGATGGTTCGTTGTTCCTTGTAGTGGTTTACAAGATCTCTTTGATTCTTCATTTTATGTCAATGGAGATTTTAGGATTTCTTCTTCTTTGTTCTTTGTCTCTTCTTCTAAGTTTGATGAAATATTATTTGGAGACCTATATACCATCATGGATTTTAGAATAATGTACTATTATGGATCTGGTTTAAGGTTCAACAATGGTGGAGGGGTGACAGGAAATTACAGAGGAGTTTGAAGAGTAAGCTGAGCACGGGAAGGTTAGATGTTAGATGTTAGAAGTAGGAGAGATTTTTAAAATTTGGAAATTTTCAAAGGCATAGAGAGAGGAAAATTTTCATTTCCTTGATGTCGCTTCACCTCAAATGGATGTGAGGAACATTAATTTTCACAAAGGCGCCTTAGCTTGCCATGTGGTGGAGATCCAACAGGATTAAAGCTAAAAAAGTAGCTTTAAAGCACTAAAAGGGATGAGAAGCGGTCACATGAGGAACCTTGAGGCATCATGAGGATCGGATGAATTTTTTTCATTCTTTATGTCCCTTGCCTCAAAGGTACATGAGGGACATCATTTTGCACAAAGTGCGCTAAGTGATGACATGTAGCAACGATCCAATAATGAAGGCTTTGAGCTCCCGCAAGACACATAGGGGTTGAATCAAGATCCCGAAGGTTACATGAGGGTCCGAGGGCTTATAGAAGCTAGGTGAATTTTATTGACCTTAATAATTCTAACCTTGAGGGATGTAAGGGACATAAAATTATGCTAGGCTCCTGGAGCTAACACGTGTCCTCATTAAAATTTGACTAACTCTCAAACTCGCTCCAAAAGGGCAACTTGAAACAATGATAACTTGAGCTCTTGATGGAATTTTTTTATGTAATTTTATATGATATTGAATTGAAATGGAATTCTAAATCCAATGGTGGGGGTATTAGGTCTTGATTCCTCCATTTGATCCCTGAAAAGTTGATTTTTTATCTCATTACTCTACTTATGCATGAGAAAAACTACTTTCAGACCCATTGCACCAAAGTTTTGTGAAAAAAATAATTTCACTATATTTTAAGGATTGAAATTAAGTTTCCAAAGATTTTTGTTTTTCTCCTAAATCCATTCGAGCTCCTAGAATCACCTTTAGAAGCTCAACAATTGTTTTGGCATGTACACTACCTAGGCCTATGAACCCTAATTTTAGTGAAACTATCCCAACTTCTCAGATCCTTCTTGAATCTTCCTAAATCAATTCCATGACATTTCTAGGCATTTTATTCACCCCTGTGTCTATTTTGGATTTTCTATTCAACTCTATGGGGTTTCTCTAGTCCTATGAAGGCCAGTGATAGCCCTTGCCAAAACTACCTGAAGTTTGCATTTTTCAATGAACTCCTAAAATCACCTAGGGGTTTTGAATTGAATTTCCTAAATCACCTAGGGGAATGAGTTAAAATCAATTGAGAGGTTACTAAACTATCTAGGTATACTCGAGGTATCTCAGAAGTATAGAACATGAGAAACTGCTAGAAAATTACCAATTTCCTTATTGCACACATTTACATAACAACAAATAGATTTGACCACCTCTTTAAAAACGCCACCAAGTCTATTCCCATACTTAAGAAGAAGACCCAACCTCTTACACTTTGTACCCTGGTTTCTCCCATGCCTTCTTATTCACCTTCACCTCTTCCATCAATCTTAGGCCCACATCCATCAACCTTGGTCAAGCTACCTCTCTCTAATGGCAAACTTAAAGTGAGGCAACCCACACCCTCGCTTTGAGCTTGTATTCTACCCACACATTCTTCATCACCCATGACTTTACCTTATCTTTTACCTCCACCTTCTAGATTACCCTTGACCATGATCTTACCCACACCTCTCGATATCACCTTGGTTGATTCATGCACCAACACCTTCTACATCCCCTTCTTCTTTGTGAACTACTCTTGTACCTTTACCCAAGAAGGTGCAAACTAAACAAAAAACCACACTACCTACCAAAAGGTAGTTAAACCGACCCAACCCCAACTCCACCTCTTTCACAAAAATCATCCACACCTTCATCCAAACCCACTTTGACTTCCCATTGTGATCCATTGGTAAGACCCTATTCTAACATCCTGTATAGGTTGTTAGAAACCTTTGCTATCTCACTCCCCGCCTATTAATCCTTTTGACCCACTCAAACCAAAGCCCACAAGGTTTGACGACTCTAAAATATGTGCATATCGTCACTCCCCAGGGCATGATTTCAAAGGTTTTAAGGACCTCAAAAAAATTATTCTTCAACTTTTTACTTCAAATGGTTTCTTCAATGAAGATGACCTGTTGGAAGAGAATTACATTCCCCCTTCATCCGCTACCACACGGCCTATCCCTATATCTTTTTAGCGGCATTTACCTACATCTCCACAACCCTCATTTTCTCCTTTAATATTCAAAATAAACAAGGTACAAGTTTCCACTTGATCACAAAAATATAAAGGAAAAGAGAAAACTAGTAGCCCATCTAGTGTACCTTCACCTGCCATTCCAACCGCACTTATCCCCATAGTAACCATATGTGATACGGCTTATCCTATTTTTGACAAATTCACACATCGCGTAATGATTTAAAAACTTCATCAATCTCCTCTAAAGATGTATTTGTATGAATTAATTCAAACGTTGGAATCTCATCGTCAGCCTCTTATCCAAAATTCACCCCCCAGGGTAAATTTGATAACATGCATCAGGATGTCCAAATTCCAAGAAAAATGACTGATTCAGAGCAAAATCAGGTTTCTAGGGTCCCTTCAGGAATCTTTCTAAACTCCCCAGGCCGAAGAAGGAAGGAGCAAGCTTTGAGAAAGTGTGAAAAGTTGCAGAAAGGCAAATAGGATTGATCCAGGAAAAAGTGAAAAATTGGCTAAGTCCTTCTAGAGGGAGCAGTCGGGACAAGCGGGCCAGAAATACCCGAACCGGCCGAACCGGCCGAAAAGAGACAAGTCAGCCCAAAAGCAAATGGGACAAGCGGGCCAGAAATACCCGAACCGGCCGAACCGGCCGAAAAGAGACAAGTCAGCCCAAAAGCAAATGGGACAAGCGGGCCAGAAATACCCGAACCGGCCGAACCGGCCGAAATTGTCCCAAAAGGTCCAAAATCAAAATAGGACGTCCGGGACAAAAAGACCCGAAATACGCGAAGAAGCCGAAGGAGCCGAAAGCCAATCAAAAGGTGCCACGTGTCTGGCCAAATGAGGGACAAGGAAGCCCATTTCGGGTGGATCGGAGGTTTTTGTCCCAAGCAGCACTGGGACATCCGGGACGAATGGACGCGAAGTACGCGGAAGACCCAAGCAGTTCGAGAACCATTAAGAAATCGCCACGTGTCATCAAGGAAAAGCCGAAGGGTCAAAGGGCAAGATTTGAAGCGCTGGCCCGAGCCAATAGAAATTGGACACGTGTCCAATGGAGCATAGAAGTGCGGAGCTCGGGGAGGAGTTGGAAGGTTTGGCCAAATCTAAGCCAAAAGGGGTAAAAGTGAAGGAAGACCCGGCAGGTTCGTGAACCAACCAATGCATGCCACGTATCCCTAGTGGCGGGGCATGGAAAAAAATGTGGAAAATATTCCAAGAGCACCAAAAGTCAAAATTCAAGAGACAGCCCGCCGAAAAGCAGAGGAGAGAGAATTATTCAGCGAATCAGAGCATGCCACGTGGCGTCCAAGTGGCAGTGCGCGGGAAAATATTTCAAAATCCGTTTTCGCCTGTTCCGTGTCCTAAATCTTCAGATCGTCGTATCTTTTGATCCAGAGCTCGGATTTGCATGTTCCTTATATCAACGGAAAGCTAGTGAAATCCTCTACATGATTCTGGGATCAATCTCGAGTTTTGGTGCAGTCTGAAGAGTGAAAATCAAGAAACACCTCTGGCGCAAATAACAAGCAGAGGTAATGCTTCAACAACCACTTTAATGTAGCAGCAGCTTCGCCGCTCACATTTAGGCAAACCGCCGCCCGCCGTAACCCGCCGCTTCGCCATGATGGACGAATTAAATACAACCTAGAGGTGGTTGGGGCAGATTTCGAATTCCTCTCTCTTTGCTCTCCCATTCTTCCTATAAATTGTAAGGAGGGGTTTCTTTCTAACGTTGGACATTTCTGTTTTGCGACCCCTCCCTTCTCTCCTGCTTGCAAGAGAATTCGTGGAGTTTTCAAACCTCCCATATAGACTGTAACACCATTTTTGCCTTCTGGCTATTGCAATGTATTGAATCGATCCTTGAGCAATATATATGTGTCTGTGGTTGCTTTTAAACCCTCTTACATATTTATTACTGTCATTCTTGATCTTTCATTGCATTTTTGCTATCTGTGCATGGTGTTGTGTTATATCTACATGGTCTGTGTTTAATGTGGCAAAGCATATGTTCTTCATTCCTGGTGCATCACCTCTATTAGCTTAGATTTATTTTATGCATTTTCTTACCTTGTCTCCTTGGCAGATTAGATTAGATTTTGAGGAAACCCTCTGCATATTTCGTGTGCACCTGAACAGAGGAATAGGAACCAGCCTTTCTCTGGAGATTCCTTTCTCACTCTTCAAGTCCCACACTTGGAGAAAGGATTCAATGTTATGCAATCACACTGGATATTAGTGATCAACCTAGAAATCTGATCAACATCCAGGGGTGCTGTGATTTTGCACTAACAGTTTTGGCACGCCCGGTGGGACCAGAGGTCTCATTTTTATTGCAGCAAGGTTGATGTGCATCTGCTGCAATTTTCTTGCTTGAAAAGAGCTATTATTTGCATATCTGGCGACTCCACGGGGAAGAATCAACTGGTTCCAGCAGTCAGGCCTAAAAGCTTATGAGAAGAATCACAAGGTCAAGAGCTGGAGAAGAGGAAGTGTTGTTTGAATACCTGCAACTATCTCCAAGAAGAAGGCAAAGAGGAAGAAGGATTCAAAGGTCTCCATCTCCACCAAACAGAACTCTCTCAACTCCTCCACCTGACAGGCCTTTCTTTCAATATACAAGGGTTTTAAGACCACTCAGAATGGCGCAACCAGTAAACCCCTATGTCAACTTCACAGGCAGCAGCCCACTTGCTCTCAATGCACAAAATCCAATCCCAGTTGCAGCATTGAAGAACATTCCATATTTTACTGGAGAAAACCAGACCACTCCTGGTGATCATGTCAAGGACATTGCTAACATTTGTGCAATCCATGAGATTAATGAGATGCAAGTAGCTGTCAAATTGCTGGCGTCTTCATTCAAGGGAAAAGCATTGCAATGGTTTAGGAGCCTTGAAGCTGCTTCTATCACGAACCGAATCACCGTGTATTGCACTTCATAATCAATTTGGAGAGAAGGGAGACAACTTGTCTCTTTTGGAGCAGCTGACAACCATCAAGAGAGCTTCCAATGAGCAGCTAACTAACTTCAACTTCAGATTTCAAAGATCTTGGGATAGAATTCCAAAGAGCTAAATGCACAACAAAGAAAGGTGCTTTTCTATACTACCTTAAAGCTTTAAATTCTGATATTTCTATATTGATTCAATCCATGGGAGGCACAACTATCCCTGCTGCTTATAATATTGCCATTAGAGCTGAAAATTGTCTGATTCAAGCTGGCAAGCTATCTCCTAGGCCTCCAATGCCATTATATCCAAGTTTAGAGAGCCCAAGTACTAGTCAGGCACCTGTCGTAGCTCCTTCTCCCACTCCTAGAAATCAGAGTTCAAATGAAGCTTCCACTTCATCTCCAAGTGCCCCAAATGAGCTTCAAGAAGTCATGAAGCAGCTGCAAAATTTAGGTAATGAGCTGGTCACACTTAAGAGACAGCAAACTCAAGGCTTTAGACCTTCGTATCAGCCTCAAGCTCAACCTAATAGGCAGCCATATCAGCCTCAAAGGCCACCTAATCCAGCTGCAAATATGAATCAAACAAGGCCTCCTGTCAATAGACCATTCCAAATTTCCCCTATAATCCAAATGCCATATCTCGCCTCTAAGGCATTAGTACCAAAGACAAAAACAATATTGCCCAGGAGTATGAATGGTGTTTTCCATGTAATGAACCCCATAATCAATCCATGTGCTATAATGGTGCTTTAACCCAAGCTTTAATGGTAACAAGTGCTGGTGTGGAGGGTGAGAGTAGTCAAGAAAACAGCCAACAACAACAAGAAACATTTCAACAAAGAATCAGCCCCAAATGATACCACATTGGTAAATTGGCAAGCGTAAGATTTCGTGGCATGAATCGTGCAGCCTCAAGGTGTCGCTGCCAACACAAGGTCAAAAAGGAGAAATTTGGGTGAAGAACAGCCGTTAGCCCCAGCCAATCCACAACCTTCCACAGCTCCACAAATGATTGGCAAGCAAAACCCGGGCCTAATGCACAAGGGCAGCCTAGAACAGCCCCTAGGCCAACTCAAATGCCACTGTTGCTGCCCACATACAAGGAGCGAATGTGCAAACCAAGGGACAGCAGAGAGATCCTTCATCACCATTCAAGATTGATCGATGAAGAAGACAAACGTCAATATATCTATGTGGGAATCCCTATCCATCCCAGTGGCAAAGAGATCTCACGCAAGCTGCTATGAAGGATCGCCAACTTCAATCAGCGGAGTTCGAGGCAAGACAAAGTGCTTACAAATGCTGCCCACCAAGGAAATCATGGAACACAACAAGGTAAAATGTTAAAGCCCCCTTTTTATGTTTCGTTAATCATTGAAATCAGCTAGTGCATAATTGCATGATAGATTCCGGGCAAGTAGCTCAAGAATGCCTAAACAGATAGCTGATCAGCTTAGGGCTCCAATATGAAATAACGTCTAAGGGAGTAGTGCAGAATGGATGGGACAGCAATAGCAACAGTTGGAGTGATTAGAAATTTGAGCCTTACCTTGCATGCATGTCCAAATGTTATTGTCTTGCAAGATATATCAATCATAGACCTTCCACCACTCTTTGCCCTCTGTTTGTCAAGGGACTTTACTGCCAAGATTGGGGGATATTTGTCCGCTGATTGGTCACACATGCTGTTCAGAATGAGGTATGGAACTAAAGCTACAATTAGGTCAGAACCTATTGCAGATTTCCACATTGAGCCCTATACTCCAAGTCATATTAATACCAATTGCTCAACATTTGATCAAGAAGATCACCTTGCACGATGAAGCCGATACTAAGGTTGGAAGTATCCCAGATTTGACTCTTGATGAATGGGCAAGCAAGGTGCATGCTTTTGATCCTTATCAAAAAGTAGAAGAATCTGAACTAGGGGTCTATTGTATACACGAAGAATGTCAACCTATTCCTAACATCACCAAGCCAAGCCACAAGGATGACAATGAGGTATGGCAACTATTTTTTGATGGATCAAGGAGTAGACAAGGCGCAGGAGGTGGAGCCATGCTTATTTCACCTCAAGGAGTAAAGTATTATTCAGCTTTTAGATTTCAATTTGCATGCTCCAATAACACTGCTGAATATGAAGCCTTGGTGCAAGGGATGCATTGGGCAATAAAGAGAAAAATAAAGAACTTGCAAGTTTTTGGGGACAGTGAGCTGATTGTAAATCAGGTCAAGGGACAGCATGCTGCCAAAAATGATCTACTCAGATGCTACAAGAACAGGGTGTGGGACCTCATGGAGGATTTTGAAGGTTTCGGCATCAAGGCCATTCCCAGAAAAGAGAATCAAGCTGCTGACAGGCTTGCAGCAGTAGGGGCAGCCTTTGACATTGTAGAAAACATTCAACAAGATAAGGTACAGCCAAACATCCACGTGATTGTGAGGCCTTCAGTGCCGGATAACAATGTCAATTGGCAAGTATTTGAGAATGACCGGCAAATCATCCACTTCTTGCAAGAAGAAGCTGAGTTCTCAGCTAAGAATCAAGAGAAGTTGGAACAGCAATATGGTGACCAGGTGATACAGCTGAGAACTGACAAGCTGCCCAAGGGACTTGTCACCTTGGAGTCCATTTTTAACCCCAATGATCAGTTTAGAAAGGAGAAAGCAAATATTCAGGTCAAGAGGGAAGATTCGGTATCCATCTTGGTAAAAGAGAACAAGCCATTGCAAATTGGAAAAATGACAACTGAGCAAGAGAGATATGAGTTCATACAGCTTTGTCAAGAATTCCCTGACGTGTTTGCTTGGAGCTATGAAGACTTGAAGGGCTTCAATCCCAACTTAGCTCAGCATACCATCGAGTTGGATCCAAATACTAAGCCCAGGTACAAAGCAAAGAGACCACCAATCCACACATGGAGCCTCTCATGAGGAAAGAATTGGACAAGCTGATTGAGTCAGCAATTATATTCCCAATCAAGCATTCTAGTTGGGTTGCCAACTTAGTTCCAGTCAGAAAGAAAAGTGGAGAGATCAGGCTATGTGTTGACTTCAGAGATTTGAATAGAGCCTCTCTCAAGGACCATTATCCACTCCCTTCCATGGAGCAAATATTGCAGGTTGTAGCTGGGTCAGAAAGGTTTTCGCTGCTTGATGGATACTCAGGCTTCAATCAAATTATGGTGAAGGAGGAAGACCAGTTCAAGACAGCCTTCACAACCAAATGGGGCACATATGCCTACAAGAAGATGCCATTTGGACTGTCGAACGCCGGAGCAACATTCCAGCGAGCTATGGATATGGCATTCAAAGGCTTGATCAACAAGATAGTACTGATATACTTAGATGATATTACTGTCTTCTCAAAGAATGCTGCAGACCATCTCTTTCACCTCAGGCAAGTGTTTCAGAGGTGTAGAAAGTTTGGAGTGTCTTTAAATCCTAAGAAGTGCATCTTTCTTGCACATGAAGGGAAACTTCTTGGCCATATTGTCTCCAAGGAAGGATTAGCAATTGATCCAGAAAGGGTTGAAGCCATAAGAGCTCTGCCATTGCCAAGTCACAAAAAGGCTCTTCAAAGTTTCCTGGGAAGGATAAACTTTGTTCGGAGGTTTGTCCCAAATTTTGCAGCCCTTGTCAAGCCCATCACCAAAATGTTAAGAAAAAGCATGGCTTTCAAATGGACGGCAGAAGGCAAGGAGAGTTTTGAAGCAATCAAAGAAGCCATCTCCCAGGCACCCACTCTCATCAACCCGGACTTTTCCAAGGATTTCATCCTCTATGCATTTGGGGGTGATGACACTATTTCTGCCATTTTGGTGCAACAGAATAAAGATAATGATGAACAGCCAATTGCCTTCTTTAGCCAAAGCCTAAATGATCATGCGAATGGAGGTACTCTTTTATTGAAAAACATGTGCTTGCAGGTCAGGAGCTTGAAGAAATTCAAGCATTTGGTCTCAAACAACAAGGTCCAGTTGCTGGTCTCACATGCTGGGGTTAAGGACTTCCTCCTCAACAAGGATTTGAATGAGAAAAGGGCAGGATGGATCACCCGTGTCATGGAGTATGACATTGAGATCAAGATCACCAAGCTGGTAAGAGGCAAAGGTTTGTGTGAGCAGCTCGCTTCCAAACAACTAAACAACCCAGAAGATAAAGAAGACGCTGTCCTGCTATTACAAGATGATCAAAAACAGGAAAATGATGATGTGTCCACTCCCTGTTGGACTCAGAATATGATACATTTCCTACAGACGGGCATGTGCCCTCTAGAAATGAGCAAAGCAAGAAGAAGACACTTCAGGTTGCGGGCTATTCCATATACCATCATTGATGGAGTTTTGTTCAAGAAGGACGTCAATGGAGTGCTGCTGAGATGCATTAACACAGGTCAGATCCAGAAGGTATTAAAAGAGTTTCATGATGGACCAGCCGGTGGCCATTTTGCACCAAGAGTGACAGCTCTGAAAATCATGAAGGCTGGTTATTATTGGCCTAAAATATTCAGTGATTGCTATGCATGGATCAAGAGGTGTAAGAATTGTGCATTTTTCACAGGAAAAGAGAAACTTGCAGCCCTCCCATTACATCCAATCTCAGTTGACCAGCCATTCATGCAATGGGGTTTGGACTTCATTGGAATCATCAATCCCAATTCGAGCCAAGGGCACAAATGGATTTTGACAGCCACAGACTACTTCACCAGATGGACAGAAGCAGTAGCACTCAAAGAGGCGAATGAGTCTAGCATCTTGGACTTTTATGAGGGGATAACTACCAGATTTGGTGTGCCTGCTACAATAGTCTCTGATAATGCATTGGCATTCATTGGATCTAAAGTTACTGAGTGGGCTGTCAAGAACGGGATCTACCTGAGCACTTCATCAAACTATTACCCTCAAGGTAATGGCCAGGCCGAGTCTACAAACAAAAACTTGCTGAGGATCATTAGGAGGACTCTTGATGAGAATCAGAAGGCTTGGCATACCAAACTGAAATCAGCCTTATGGGCAGATAGGATAACTCCCAAAAGATCCACAGGTAACTCTCCATTTAGGCTTGTCTACGGAAGAGAGGCAATCTTGCCCCTGTCACTTGAGTTGCCAACGTTGGAACTCATGAAACAGCTGGAATTGCTAGAGTTTGGACCCATGGAGGTGAGGTATGCAGAATTGATGGAGCTGCAAGAAATCAGAGATCAGGCATTCCAAGCAATGGAAAAGGATCAGGCTTCGATCAAGAAGACCTTTGATAGGAAGGCCAAAGATAGATCTTTTCAAGTAGGAGATCTAGTATTGAAATGGGATGTGGACAGAGCAAAACCAGGAAGGCATTCAAAATTTGATGCCATTTGGAGTGGCCCATACATGGTCACAAAGTGCAAGAACAACAATGCTTTCCAATTGGCCTCATTGGATGGTGAAGAACTGCAGATTCCAGTAAATGGAATCTATCTCAAGCGTTGCTTCTAGAGGGAGGTTCACTACATCTGTAAATACTAGTTTAGATTTTCTTTCCTCCAAGTGCTTGTGCACATTGTTTTGCTGTAGATTAGTTTTGTTTTCCCTAAGTGCTTTGGCACAGGTTTTGCTGCTCTCAGGTTGTTTTCTACAGTTCAGAGTGTTGCTGGAGGGGAAGTTGCAGTATCAGGCTTGTTTCAGGTTAATGCTTAACTCCATGCCCAATGGATTGCTTCAGGCAACTGGCCTTTTCATCTAGCAGGCAGATGATCCCGCTGAGTCGCCAAATTGTTATCCAAAATTCACCCCCCAGGGTAAATTTGATAACATGCATCAGGATGTCCAAATTCCAAGAAAAATGACTGATTCAGAGCAAAATCAGGTTTCTAGGGTCCCTTCAGGAATCTTTCTAAACTCCCCAGGCCGAAGAAGGAAGGAGCAAGCTTTGAGAAAGTGCGAAAAGTTGCAGAAAGGCAAATAGGATTGATCCAGGAAAAAGTGAAAAAATTGGCTAAGTCCTTCTAGAGGGAGCAATTGGGACAAGCGGGCCAGAAATACCCGAACCGGCCGAAAAGAGACAAGTCAGCCCAAAAGCAATTGGGACAAGCGGGCCAGAAATACCCGAACCGGCCGAAAAGAGACAAGTCAGCCCAAAAGCAATTGGGACAAGCGGGCCAGAAATACCCGAACCGCCGAACCGGCCGAAATTGTCCCAAAAGGTCCAAAATCAAAATAGGACGTCCGGGACAAAAAGACCCGAAATACGCGAAGAAGCCGAAGGAGCCGAAAGCCAATCAAAAGGTGCCACGTGTCTTTGGCCAAATGAGGGACAAGGAAGCCCATTTCGGGTGGATCGGAGGTTTTTGTCCCAAGCAGCACTGGGACATCCGGGACGAATGGACGCGAAGTACGCGGAAGACCCGGCAGGCCCGAGAACCATTGAGAAATTGCCACGTGTCATCAAGGAAAAGCCGAAGGGTCAAAGGGCAAGATTTGAAGCGCTGGCCCGAGCCAATAGAAATTGGACACGTGTCCAATGGAGCATAGAAGTGCGGAGCTCGGGGAGGAGTTGGAAGGTTTGGCCAAATCTAAGCCAAAAGGGGTAAAAGTGAAGGAAGACCCGGCAGGTTCGTGAACCAACCAATGCATGCCACGTATCCCTAGTAGCGGGGCATGGAAAAAGATGTGGAAAATATTCCAAGAGCACCAAAAGTCAAAATTCAAGAGACAGCCCGCCGAAAAGCAGAGGGGAGAGAATTATTCAGCGAATCAGAGCATGCCACGTGGCGTCCAAGTGGCAAAGTCTGCGGAAAATAATTCAAAATCCGTTTTCGCCTGTTCCATGTCCTAAATCTTCGATCGTCGTATCTTTTGATCCAGAGCTCGGATTTGCATGTTCCTTATATCAACGGAAAGCTAGTGAAATCCTCTACATGATTCTGGGATCAATCTCGAGTTTTGGTGCAGTCTGAAGAGTGAAAATCAAGAAACACCTCTGGCGCGAATAACAAGCAGAGGTAATGCTTCAACAACCACTTTAATGCAGCAGACAGTTCGCCGCTTCTGTTAGGCAAACCGCCGCTTCGCCAGAACCCGCCGCTTCTGCCATGATGGACGAATTAAATGCAACCTAGAGGTGGTTGGGGCAGATTTCGAATTCCTCTCTCTTTGCTCTCCCATTCTTCCTATAAATTGTAAGGAGGGGTTTCTTTCTAACGTTGGACATTTCTGTTTTGCGACCCCTCCCTTCTCTCCTGCTTGCAAGAGAATTCGTGGAGTTTTCAAACCTCCCATATAGACTGTAACACCATTTTTGCCTTCTGGCTATTGCAATGTATTGAATCGATCCTTGAGCAATATATATGTGTCTGTGGTTGCTTTTAAACCCTCTTACATATTTATTACTGTCATTCTTGATCTTTCATTGCATTTTTGCTATCTGTGCATGGTGTTGTGTTATATCTACATGGTCTGTGTTTAATGTGGCAAAGCATATGTTCTTCATTCCTCGGTGCATCACCTCTATTAGCTTAGATTTATTTTATGCATTTTCTTACCTTGTCTCCTTGGCAGATTAGATTAGATTTTGAGAAAACCCTCTGCATATTTCGTGTGCACCTGAACAGAGGAATAGGAACCAGCCTTTCTCTGGAGATTCCTTTCTCACTCTTCAAGTCCCACACTTGGAGAAAGGATTCAATGTTATGCAATCACACTAGATATTAGTGATCAACCTAGAAATCTGATCAACATCCAGGGGTGCTGTGATTTTGCACTAACAGCCCTCCTCGAGGTCTTGCAATCTATTGAGGTTCCATCAAATGATCGACACCTATGGCTGTCATCTTTACCCTGCATCATGTAGTTACCATAACCACTCAACCTAAAACTTCTACACCTATTACCTCTCCTTAGGTTTTCACCGTCGCTTTTATCATTCGTAGATTTCCCCTCTACAATCATATGGTCCTAATCCTTCCCTCTTTATCATTGCTGACATCAATGATACTCGCGTTCGAAAAATTATGATTAATGGAGGTGCCAACATTAATATCATTTCTTCCCATGCATACAAAAAATTACACATACCCTCTCATTACATGCATAAAAACCTATTATGTTGTGTTCTTTCAATGATGCCATGATTTCTACACTAGGTGCCGTCATCCTCCACATCCACATGGGTCCCTACTCCGGTCCCGAGCTATTCTATACACTTGAGGGGGAATTTCAATATAATATGTTACTTTTTCGACTGGATTCATGCTATGGGGTGTGTTTCTTCAACTCTCCTTCATTGCCTAAATTTTTAAAATTAAGAGCACCCCTACACCATTAAGGTAGACCCTTCACCTTTTAAACCTCAGTAAATGATTTACCGAATAAATTATGTCTTTATTCCGGTCAAGGTTTCTACCAACCCTACCACTTCATCTTCTTCCACTACCTCATCTACCACATCTACCATTATACCTTCAAATGTCGATTATTTACAATCCCTACCACTTCATCTTCTTCCACTACCTCATCTACCCCTTCTTCAACTTCACCTTCCATAGTCAACTCATATACCACTTTTTCCGCACCTTCCACAACCAACCCATCTATCCCCACTATTGCCACAACTTCTATAGCTAACCCATCTACTAACCCACCTATTTCACCGATAACTGATTACTCATCTTCTTTGGATTCAAGTAGCTCATCCATCCCTGCTACCCAAGTATTGACCTCTAATCCCTTGGCAGGTTTTTTTTTCGATGTCTTACCTTGGGGAATATTGTTTATATAACATATACACTTTCCTTACTCCTTGACAAGATGAAAGCCTTCACCAACACCCACATTATGACCAACGTGTACAAGAGGTTTTTTATATGGTCCTCCGTACCTTCATACCAACCCGACATATATACGGGGGACAAGACACTTCTTCTTATTCTCCTAAACCACCCAAACCTAACCTTTCTCATCCGACTTACAATACCTCACCAACTGCCGCTTCACTCGTACTTTTGTTCATCAATGTGCCTAGAAGGGCTTTGGCTTTGGTCTTTATGAGAAAGGTTATCATGCAGTCATACCTTTCACCACCCAAAAGCATAAATACTATTGTGGACTTGGTTTTCTTCGCAGCCTCCTCCTAAGAAGGCTTGTGTTACCCTCATTGAGGAAGAAAATTCTTCCCCACAATCCTAACCTATCGCACCACCTTCACCCATGGAGTCCATGGATCCGGAATCCATCTCTCCTAACCTTTTTGTTTTCGTGAAACCCATTTCCTTTGGATCTATCAAAGCATAATGGCGAGGTGTCTTCTTCCCTTCCCTTCTTTATCTTGACATTTTAGATGATGACACACCTTCTATCAATGTCATTCAATGTCAAGATGATGATTCTATTCTCACCTACTTAGGTGTAGATGATTCTTACATTCACTAGTCATTACCTTCTGAGATACAAACCATGCTTGAATGAATCAACCATAGAGATCAATGTTCACAGTCAAGATGACCCTCGAATCCTAAAGATAGGCCAATCTTTATATTTTTCTCGAATAAGAAGCACTCACCTCTTTCCTTCGAGATCATTGTAATGATTTTGTGTGGTCTTATGCTGATATGCCTAGTATTGACCCTAATATCATGGTCCATAATATTGTGACTATCCCTAATGCCAAACCTGTGAAACAAAAGTTGTGAAAAATGCATCCACACATTTCCCTTCTTGTGAAAGAATAACTCCAGTGCCTTCTTTTTTTTTTCATTCTACCCATTGACTATCCATAATGGATTTCTAACATTATTCTTATCACCAAAGTGATAGGGGGACTCTGCATCTACATGGACTTCTATGATCTTAACCTTTCCTACCCTAAGGATGAATTTCCTTTGCCTAGCATTGACCAAATCATTGATCTTATAGCCAGCCATGAGATGTTATCTCTTATGGACATTCTCGGGTTATAATCAAATATTACTCACTCTAGAAGATTAACCAAAAATTCCTTCATCACCCCTTGGGGACCTTCTGTTATCACACCATGCCCTTTGTCTTGAAAAATGTTAGTGCTACCTATCGTGTGTTATGACTTATATCTTCCATGATATTATGTATGAAATCTTAGAATATTATATCAACGACCTTCTCGATAAGTCCAAAAGTTTTGTTGAGCACCTCCCGCCCCCTTAAATTCATCTTTGATAATCTCATTCAATACTGCATTAACCTTCAACCAAAGAAGTTTGTCTTTGTCATTCTCTCTAGAAAAATCCTTGGTTTCATCATCTCTTTACGGGGCATCAAAGTTGATCCTACCAAAATCAAGGCTATTCTTGAGATGCCTCCACCTACTAACCTTTGATAGCTTCATAGTTTTCAAGGAAAATTACAATCCATTCAACATTTTATTTCCCAACTTTTTGACCGATGTCACCCTTTTCATCATCTTCTTAAAAAGGATGTCTCCTTTAATTGGAATGATGAGTGCCACAAAGCCTTTGAAGCATTAAAGGAATACCTTCTTTAGCCACCTGTGCTCATCCCACCTAAAGATGAAAAGCCCTTTTACCTCTACATTTCTACCATTGATCATTCCTTGGGTGCCATGTTGGCTCATCTTGACGAGCAAGCAGATAAGGAGCAAGTGAATCATTACATAAGCCATACTCTTTTAGACTATGAGACTCAATATACTCATGTTGAAAATATATGCCTATACTTAGTCTTTATGGCCACTAAACTTTGCCACTACCTACTTATCCACAAAACTTTCTTCGTCACCAATACCAACCCTCTAGCATTACATGTATGTTAAACCTTACAAACATCAATGCACCATGCATTAGCTCATACTCATTGCAGACCTAAACCTGGAATTCATTCATAAAAATTATTTCAAGGGATAAACCATTGGTGATCAGCTTGCAGATGCTTCTCTTCTTAGAAAATAATCTCTTAACTTTGCTTTTCCCGATGAATCCATTTCCACTCTTTCCTTGGATAAATCCATTTATCGATGACCTTATTCTTTGATGGTTCTAAATGTCAATGTGGAACTAGTGCAAGGGTAATCCTCACTCCTCTTAATTGTGAACTTATGCCACTATCATTTGAAATTGACTTTGATAACATCAAAAACATCGTTGAGTATGAAGAACCTATCTTGGGCCATCTCGTAGTCATTTTTATACCCTTAGAACAATAGTCTAATCCCATGTATGTTGACATATCACCCAAAGAGTGTTGGGTGCTTTCCCAATGTACATGTGGGCATCGAGCCCCTCCTTTATTTGAGTCTTGTGAGAATACATCCCCTACTAACATAAGCTTAGATGCAAGAAGCCAAATAATGATGTGTTCATTCTAAGATCTTGGGATAAGTTATCATATCAATGCATCCATTTAGATAACCAAAAGAGAGGTATCAAACAGAATACAAAACTGATTCATAACACAAAGGAAATGCACTAGGGTTTGTGCCCATGAACAACATATATACTTTAGAATAGAACCTTATATTCATGTTAACAAGTTCAATAACCACATTACATTCATTAAAGCCATAATATGCCAATATAATAATGCAGGTCAAAGTCATGCATTAGGAGCCTAAACTATGCACATTACAACACTAGTTACGGAATCATCTCTCAGTAAATATTCCATTACTCCTATAGTTCTCCTATCCCAACCCAAAGGATACTTCATTATTCCTACAAAGCTTCACCTATCCAATGCTATATGATGCCTCTCTTAGTGTCTCTTTTCTTCTACTCGGGCATCTCTATATATAGCTTCACTCTACCACCATGTCTTCTTGAGATAAGAGATCAGTTGCCAAGTGTCCATGTGGTCCTCTAATGGATCATGCTTCCTTTGATCTAAGTTCTCCACTCTTTACAATGATGTCTTTATGGATCCTTCCATTGCATGCATGGAATATTCCTTTCTTGACCATATAGCTTCCAGGATGACACCTTACCCACTCCACATGCTAGACGAGTCACGTTTTTCTCATGTCCTTCCTAGAATGCTGAATATGAATAAGTCCCAAAACCCTTTCTTGACTTACGTGTGCATCATGTGTTCTATTAAACCCCACTAAAACCCTATCCTGCATGCTTTCATCCTACGCACCCTTCTTCATATAGGTCTCACGTGTCCACACACCTTCTTGTACTTAGACAATATTATGAGGCCCAACATCACCCCACACTACACATGTTCTCCTTCCTCGAAGATACTTGTCTTAAATGAATAAAGAATGGTGGGTTTTGAATAGTGGGAAAAATAATGAAGGAATGAAGAATTAGGAGAAATAATGAAAGAATGGGGAAATGAAAGAGAACAATGCTTAATTTTTAAGGAGGACAGGAAAATCCTTCCCTAGTTCTACCTCTAGTTCTTCTTAGGTGTCAACCTTACTTTGTGCTTGCTAACATGAGGTCTCCGACTAGGGCGCTCACCTCCTCAAAACTTAGTTCCTCCCCCTTGGCCCTCATTATCTCAACAATACTCTCCAATTGTTTGCGAAGTCATCAAGTACATCCATCCTATGGGTGAGTTTGAGGGTATAATTCCTTTAGCCAGCTTTTTATCAAGCCTCAAAAGGTATTAATAGCTTCTGACTTATTTTCTACCTTAGCTAGGATTTTATCCCTTTCTTGTTATGTTCCCCTTATTCTTCTCTTGAAACTCCTTGAGTTTTGTTTCATGTGTAGTGACCAAGATGCTTTCCATTCTATCTCTATTAGTGTAATTTTCATATGCAGCTTTATCAACTTGTGCGGAGGCCTTTACCTCTGCAAGGAGTTTGGTAGATCGAGAAACGATCTTGATAACCTTCAACTTCTCTTCTCTCTATTGGCACTCTGGTGCTTCCCCTTCTATCTCTAATGCAAGTGGCCATCTTTTCATCATGAGGATGTGAGTTAAATCCTCAAGACACTACAAGGCTGATTCATATTTTTGCGTGGGTAGTGCTAGGTCGGGATGCTTTAAGACTATGGCATCCATAATCATCTCCACCTTCTTAGAGACTTCGTGCACCTTTACTTTCTCTTCCTTTAGTTTGTGCCTTAACTGCACTAATAATATCTTCTTGCTTCAATTCTTTCCTCTTCTCAATGAGATCCTCCTTTTCTTCTCCAATTCCTTGTCTAGGATTCTCACTCTATCATTTCTTATAAACAGTCTTGCCTAAATCTCAACTGAAACTTTGTTGAGTGCATTGCATATTTTCTCATCTAAAAATT
Organism: Taxus wallichiana var. yunnanensis; assembly: GCA_018340775.1. Taxonomy (NCBI): domain Eukaryota; kingdom Viridiplantae; phylum Streptophyta; class Pinopsida; order Cupressales; family Taxaceae; genus Taxus; species Taxus wallichiana. The sequence continues at coordinate 689,210,825 of CM031239.1, forward strand.
GTTGAGAATTCACCAAGGGGTTTACTCCTTTCATCTCTAGCAATTTGATCAATTCTCTCTGACTTACTTCAAACTTAGGATCATCTATGTGGGACTTGAATGCCAAAGATAGCATATTTCTCATTTGTGGATATGTGCCTTATTCATCAAATGAAGTCATAGTGAGGATTTGTTGTGTTGGTACATTTCCTTTGAAGTGTGTGTGTAGCACCTTTCTTGGATCATTAATATATCCCATCCCTTTCCCTTGAGATACTATTACACCCTTCGACCTATTCACGTAACCCTTGGGAAGCTTACTACCAAATTGGGATTCCACCCATGCTACCATATTCTTTCCCAATGCTCTCCTCTTCCATTTCCTTCAAAATTTCATCTCGCGATCTACTCCAACTCTTGTTGCACCAAGTCCTTAATGATGACAACTAATTCTCTTTCGTGACTTCTTCCACTTGTTCCTTGGTGAGGCTTGGGGTTCTCTAATTTTTTGTTCTTACCTCTTCACTCACCCCCTTGCCTTGATCTTCTACTTCCTCCTTGTCATTATTCTCTTCATCTTCCTCCTCCTCAGAGTCATGTACATTATATACTTTGGATGGTCTTTAGCTCCCTTGGGCTCATCGTCATCCCTTTCATTAATGTAGGATTCTAAGCTCTTTTTTTTCCTCTCGAGTCTACCTTTTCTTCGCCACCTTCTACTTCTTCCTAACGGTGATTCCAATATAGGATATTCTACATTTTATTTCTCCTTAATAGGCAACATATTCCTTGGTGATTCTTCATGTGTGTGGGGCTCTTCATGCTCTAGAACCTTTTCTTCCGGGGTCTTTTTGCTGAATGGGTAATTATTCCTATGTGTGCAAGTGCTAGGATTAGTGCTTTCTTCTAGCGTGCCCATAGGTTGTGTTGTTTGCACACTTGCTGCCTTCTTCTCCTACACCTCTTATCTTTCCCTCTTTTTAGTACGACATTTTTCCTCTCTCGTGGTGTCTTCTGGAATGGAGATATCACTCTCCAAATAGGGTATTTTCTCAAAATTAGGCCTTATACATAGATATACCCTTGATTCAACCCTTTTGGTGATCGGCAGCATTATCGGTTTCATCATCTATACTTCATGGGAGACATACTTCTCCATGTATGCACACTTCTTAGGGTATACGAGATTCTGGCATAACTCACTGTGGTCTTGGTCTACCTCACTAAGGTTGAACCTTAGCCTTTTGGCCTCCTTGAACTGGTTGACCCCTACTTGGAAGTATTACACGTGAGGGAGAAAGGTAGCTTTCACCATGGAATCTTAGTCCCATCTATCAATGTAAACCTACCAATACAAAAATGTTGATATACTATAAACTTTTCCTCTCCATATAAGAGCACATGTTACTTCTCGAGATCCTCCAATCTTCCCTAAATGCATTGCACATTCACTTACACCAATTTTCTAGGCACACCTTGTGAGTGGCCATCATGGTATCACAAGTATATTTCTCAAATATTTTTGTAGGTGAGGGATTGTCTTCTGGATACTCCCATACGAACTTCTCGGCCCATCGGGCACTCCAATATCTGAGAAGATGATGGTGAGGAGAATGTTTCTAAATAGTATCTTTTATCCTTCCTACACGTTGCATATGATCTCATCCACAATAAAGGTAGATAAGTTATAGATGGTCCCTTCGAGATCTTCTGGTTTACATTTAACCATGCCTTGTTTACTTGCATCCATATTTATTAATCATTAATCTTAGTGACTAAGCATGTGGCCATCCTCATAACAGGGTTGGGGATTTCTATGATGTCAAAGTACCATGAACCCTTTTATAGTCATAATCCTCCATAGTTTCCTTGATGGCCTCCTTATCATCTAAGTCGTCATCTATGGAGTCTCCTTCACAATTTAGGCCAGTGAAATTTGATATAAGATAAGGGGTTATGCGCATCTCGATGGCCTACAAAATAGAAGAGGTCTTCATGTATGTGTGACATCAACCACTGATATAGCTGCTCAGGATTACCAAAATAAGGCAACTCATATAGTTGCAAAAGCCCTGCCTTCTCTTACTTTACCTTTACTTTGTCATTATATATTGGCATTATGTTTGGTGTCCTCTTGTTAGTTATACAAACTAGTTCCAATGCCATTTCTTTCTCAGTAGTGCTCATGCAATGGTTGTAATCACTCATGGCCATTTGATTAAAGTCTAACATCAACTCTTTCCCTAATAATACTCCATTTGGGTACTGCATTTCTACATACCATTCTTCATTGGAGCTAATGACGGTAGCGGGTTGCTTTCCTTTGCACTTGCCCTTCTATTTATTTGGTGAAACAAACACCTTCTTTGGTGCTATGTTTTCTTATTGGGATGTAACCTAATTCTCTCCTTATTTCTTTGTTCTACTACTTTTCTTAACTCTAAGGATCCACTCCATGAAGAATCCTCCTTCTTCTATGACCTAGTTACCAAACCCTAACTAGGAACAACTTCTTCCACAAGACAACGTATTTTTAAAAAAATCTCCCCACACTCGTTTACTCCTTCCACTTTGGTTTGTAGATCATCCCTAGTCACACACTTAGATCTTTATGAATCTTCTTCCTTCGTACAAATTTCTCTAGATGCCCTAGTTTACAAGATATCTTTCACTTCATAAAAACAAGGTAAATAATAACGTGCCCGACTTCAAACTTATAGTTTTTGCTCCTCTCCAGCAATAAATGTTATACCACCTACCAACATAATTAGCATTAAATGTGGATTTTTCCACTATATCCAATCTTAAGAACCCTTACCCACATGCCCAATCATGTGTGAAAAACCTTCTACAACCTTCTGCACGTAAAAATCCAATCTGACCGAAGACTCTTACATGTGCGTCTCGCATCACTGAAGGCACTTCTTTTGTCTTTTACCTAATTTTTTCCCTCACCTAACTCATGTTTTTCTTGTGCTCTTCATTATTTGTGCATGATATTTGTTACAGCCTTCTTAACACCACAATTCATTATCACCATTTCCCCACATGCTTTCTCAACCTTATACGCTTCATTCTACTGGGTCATTCAATTTTTACTACCAAGTGTTTAATTCATTTACACTACTCCACTTCACACTAAAATAGATGTGATCCTCTGCACATACACAACCTTAGAAAATAATGTGGTTACAAGCGCACAAGGTAAAAATAGAAAAAAAAAGGAACAAGAAATGAGAAAGGGAAACACAAGAAAATAAAAACATAAAGGGAAATCCTAAGCTAACTCGCAATACTACCTTATTTATAAACACCAAGGAGACTTATCTATAGTAGGGATTCAACCTACTCCCATTGAAATGGCCACGTAGATTTGTTCCATCTAGCACTTGTAATTGACATGCACATGAATCAAGGATGTATGAGATGATGTAAGGGCCCAACCAATGGAATTTCAAATTCCCAGATAGCACGAAACTTAGAATCATATAGCAAAACCATCTACCCAAACTTGAACCATTTTTTCTTGATATGACGATCATGCTAGGCCTTTTGCCTTTCCTTTTCTATCTTCTGACTCCATCTAACAAGTGATCACCTTTCATCTAACTCCATCAACTAATCAATCCTCTCTTATGGCACTTGTTCATCATACAATCCTCTTGCGCATGCTATACGATGCGATGGTGACATGAATTCAAATAACAAAACAACATCCACAACAAACACCAATTGAAATGGTGTGGCCTTATTCAACCTCTTGTAGGTTGTCTTGTATGCTGATATAACAATTGATACTTTTTCATCCCAATCTTGTCTTTTGATGTCACATTTTGGTCAACATGTGACTTAATATTTTGTTAAATGCCTCGGTAGTTCCATTTGCTTAATGGTGATAAGGGTTAATCTTATGATGGGCCACCATACATTCTACTAACAAAATCCTAACCATTTCATTCAAAAATGTGTACTTCTATCACTTGTTAAGCTTAAAGGACAATCATACATGTTGATTATGTTCTCCCATAAAAATATATTAATTTTCGTTGTAGTGAAATCCTTTGTAGGTGCTACCTCTACCTATCTTGTTAAGTAATTAATGCAAGTAATAATATACTGTGTGAACCATTCCTTTGCGCGCTAGCAAAATTGGGCCTATAAAGTCTATTTCCCATTTTTCAAATGGTTCAACATTGGCCATTTATTACAAAGGAATTTCATCCCTCTTTCTAGGTTTTCCAAGTTGCTTTAGAAATGGTCATAGGCATTGCAAAACTCAATACAATCCTAGTAGATGGTTTCCCACCAAATTCCTACCATTAGAATCTTCCGCATGGTAGCATTTCTGTATAGTGTCCTCTTGCAATCCCATGATGTGCTTCGTCCATATTTTCCTCGCACTCATATTCCAATATGCATTAGCATAGAACCTCATCACACCCTAACTTATATAGATCCCCACTAATCAACGTGTAGGGTGTGGCACGTATTGCTAATTATTTTCTCTCAAAGTCTTCATCTTTTCTAGCACCACACTAGTTTTCAAGAATATAATGATATCTTCCAAGTCTAAGGGCATGCACCAAAACCTAAACAGCTTGTGCATCTAACATGGTATCTTTAATAATTTGTGTTTCCTCCCTTGTGTTAATCCTTGATAAGTGGTTAGGTTCTAAATTAATTTTTCCTAGTTTTACAACCACCATGAACTCAAACTCTTGAAATAATAGGACCCAACAACATATGTACCCTTTCAAAATGGGCTTGTTCACCAAGTATTTCAATTCCATGTGGTCTCAGTATAGAATATAAAGGGTTTTTCCAATAAGTACTATCTCGAACTTATGCAACGTGTAGATCATTCGCACTTCCTTATGCTCAATAGTTGTGTAATTCTGTTATGCCTTTGTCAACCTCCTTCTAGCAAAACACAAGGGGTGATCAACAATGCCCTCACTAGGCTATGTCAAGCATTTCTCCTATGGTCATTCCCGAGGCATCAACATGTACAGAGAAAGGCTTATCCCAAGAAGGAAAGCATTGTATGGGCATAGTGACAAGTCTACCCTTCAAAGTTTCAAATGCCTTCTACTATTCCTCTCCCCAATGAAAGACACTCTTGTGCTTTAGTAATTCCTATAAGGGTGCCATGATCTTGGCATACCCTTGATAAATTTCTGTAGTACCCCATATATCTAAGGAATTCACATATCGTGCTTTGACTAGTAGGCTCCCCAATCCCACAATAATTGTAACTTTGGCGAGATCCACTAGTATGCATTCCTTACATATAATATGTCATAATAAGGTTCCAAACAGGCTATAAAAGACAAATTTCTTAATGTTGAGGGATACCTGAACTACCAAAATCTCTCAAAACTCAACCTCAAATTGTCATAATGGTCTTTTACCAACCCATACATTGTGTAGTCATCCGTAGACTTGAAGAAACTTATGGATGAAGTCCTAAAATTCTTGTACCACAATGTGTGGAACATAAGCAGGTGCATTATTTAATCCAAAAGGCATGATTGTATAGGAGAATATTCCCCACTCAGTAGTGAAATTTATCTTTCTCTAGTCTTCCTTTGTAATCTTGACTTTGTGATACCCTAAGAACCCATCTGTGAAAGAGTAGACCTCATGCTCATCTACTCCCTCCAGAATCTCTTCAATAAAGGGGGTTGGGAAAGGATCGATGACAAATACTACATTTAGGTTCCCGTAGTCAACACAGATCCTTATTCTTGCATCCTTCTTGATACTAATGACCATTGGGTTTATCCATTCTAGTTCTTCCATAGCCTCAATGATACCGATGCTATGATCTTATCTATTTCCTCATTTATTTGTATGCACAAATTTGGATTCATCCGATAAGTCCTCTTCCGAGAATCGGGCGTGCCCCTTCCTTTAACTTGAACCTCATCTCCTATAAGGAATGGTGGATGCCTTTTAGTTCATGGTATTAATAAGGAAAAAATCCTGAACTCATGTAATAGATCAATGACCTTTGAAACTTCATCCAACCAATAATCCCCAATGATAGCTTCCTTAAGTTCTATCTCTATCCCAATGTTAACCTTATTTGTTTTCAAGGGCTCATGGTAGGTGTGTGCTTGCTCATCAATGTTATCTATGAATTCACACATACCTTCATAATGGTTAACATCCAAACTTTCCATCTCTTCACCATCTACTATATAGACCATTTTCCTTTTTCCTTTTCAATAAAGGCTCAAGTTCTATTTCTTCTTATTCTTCTTCATTATGATGCATCTCTAACAAAGGCTCACCCTGTAACTCCAAGTAGCCTATCTTCTACCATAACACTATCTCACTTTGTAAGGTGTTTGAAAACTTTCAACACCTTATCCACTAATGGCTTAGTACTCTGATACTCAAAATCTTGAATGAGATTAGCCGTTAACACCGCTAATTCCCTATCTCGATGGCATGTCTATGAGTGGATATATCATACACATACACAACCCTGTAAGATGGAATATAACTTATTCACCCATAACAAAGGTGGTACTGCTTATGTGCCCTCCTCCCGTGCCTTTTAACAAGCTTGGATATGGGATGAGGTAGGTTTCTTACAATGGTAGTTATGTATGATAGTACACGTGTTGCTTTCCGGAGAACCTTATAGAAAATGTGACTCTTACCTCATGCCATTCTAGGAAACTCCCATGATCTATTTCCCACAAATGCATTGCATTCCCAAGCAAGTTATAACTGAGCATACTTATCCTTTTGTCCTCATTTTTCCACTAAGCCTTCATTTCTCATAAGAAATCATCAGATCTTCCCCCTCTGGAGTAATTTGGTAGCTTCTTTCTCCCTAGGCACTTGACTGCATGCCTTTTTCACCATTATTACATATCCCCTCAATTATCTCCCAATTAATTAATATGTCTTGTGCACCCAATTATCACATGTTATACTAGTTGTATCACTCATCGACTGAGCATCTTCAAATTAGATGAATCCTTCTATAGGATGAATTACCTCAGGATATCTAATGGAGTGCACATAGATTCAGTCAAGGACTTCCTCTCCTAAGGGATCAATATAGGATGCTAACTTCCCATCCATTAAAGTAATGATCACCCTTTCTTCCTTATTATCAAAACTAATATAACCCTTGTTAACTCAGTAAATCGGCATTTTTCTTGTAACACCAAGGGTGCCCAAGTAATCTTTGGGAAATTATCCACCTTAGAGAGCACCAAGAATTCAAATTCCTCAGTGAACTTGGCCCATTGAATAGTGATAACCACATCTTTCAAGACTCTAATAGGCATTGTCTTTGTCGTGTTTGCCATATACAATACATTCAAAGATTACCATAATGCAGACCTTCCCATTTGATGCCATGCATCCAAGGTGAGAATATTGACCTCTACTCCTATGTCAATGAGGATATTTCTCTAAAGCCACCCATCAATAACTGCATTCAATGTAATCTCTTTATCATAGTCAAGGATATGATGAGGAATGTTCACATATAAAACCTACCTTTCACACTCTTCTCTGGTGCATGGTACTTTCTCCCATAGCCATTATCCTAGCAAGGGAATAATATTCTCCTGCTTTAACATTTTACACACTTCCTTAACCTCATCCATATCCTTCATGAGCCTAAAAATTCTTCCTTTACTCTAACTTCCTTGATCGCTCCTTTAGACATTGGATTTTCCCTTAAAAATTTGAATCACATCCATAGTCTCTTGATACACTTTCTTTGATGAGCAGGTCTAGATGCTTCCTTTGTACCACTTCTTCCCTAAAGAACAACCAATTTTTGTCTAGGAATCTCTCCGAAACATGTGGCCTTTGCTTGCATCATCATTAATCCTAACTCATACGCCACTCTTGGCATCCACTAAGTGTCACCTTCTTTATACTCACCATCCCAAAGTGCCCTTTTCTTTCTCGGTGCTACTAGCTCATGTGCTTAAAAAACATAGGGAACTCCTCATAATTAATTTTTTTCCCACACCATGAGAACTGCAATAGGTTAGAACACTCAAGCTTATAATGCTCTGTGGACCCATAATTATAACACATCCCTCACAAGAACTCACTTATTCCTCCGACGTGGTGACCGTGACCATGAAAACCTCTTCCATGTGCTCTTGCATGCGTGTTACCTTCATAAATATGATCATCATACTTGGAACTACTTGCAAGACTAGTCTAGTGCACACCAAGATCAATAGCATCATGAATCTGGTCAATCACCACAATCCTTGTATCAATGCTCCCAACATCCTCAATACATATGGCACCTTCTAAGGCCTCACGTGGGTTTGTGAAATTCTTGTGTGATAGTTCCCTTTGAAATGGTGTTATCAATCCTCCAAAAAACCATTGAGCATGTTGAGAAGGGTGAATATCATAGAATAGTTTTGACAAGAGACTCTTGAACCATGCATCATACTCCCGCACACTCTCTTCCATTCCTTGTTGGATCTCCTTCACAGCATTGATGCTCTTCTACTCAAATTCATGGATATGAAACTCTGCTAGGAAGGATTTCTTTAGTGCAATGTAGACTACCACCATTTTATGGGGTCATACTTCCTATACTAGCTATATGTGTGCCCTTGCAATGTCGCTTACAAACTAGCCTACCTTCCATTCTAGGGTAGTGATCCCTTTCATGCACCATAGTAATTCACACTTGTGGACATGCTCTATAGCATCCTCAATACCCCTATAGTCTGGTAAGTGAAAACACATCTCAAAGAACACTTGTGGACGTGGCTACAACCTTTATCTTCTTGATCCAGAGCCTTGGTTCCCTCCGAGGTTTCCTCCTCCCTTGGATCCACCAGTGATGGGTTGTTGTATTATTCCAATCATTTAACTCGACATAATCTTTGTCAATGTAATTCTAAACTAGGACTGTGTCCTAAGCAATATGCAATGGAGTCTAGGAGAACCAGCTTATATGTGAGTTTGTTAGAAGGGTCGCCTAGTTTTAGTGACTATTCTACGTATGTAGTTAAAATCTACAGAAATTAAATACAAGTCTATAGAATTCAACTATTTGTAATGAAAGGGATTTCAACAACTAATCTTCTACTCAGTAAAGTAAAATACGCACACACTTATTCTTAACAAATTAAATCACAAATCGAATAACTGGAATTTTTAGCGAAAGCAAGACTATTCATGAACTAGATTTGCATAACAAAAGAATCTATTCTAAGTGAAAGTGGTAATGGAGAAAGTAGATATAGTTAATCAAAGCATGCATGAAAAACTCAGTAGATGACAATTGCATTAAAAATAATCAAAGGACTATATGCAGGTAAAACTCATCAAATGACAATTGCAAAAGTAAAATTAATCGAAGGATTTGTATGCATGTAAAACTCAAAGTAACCTCGTATCCCCTCGCTGAGTGAGCCCTTGCTCTTCCTGGGATAGAGTGATCAAAAAATTCTGATTCTCAAAATGTCATAGCTTTCATTAACTTCAAAATGAGTTCATAACATATCAAAAACAAATCTAGAATAGTATGCAGATAATCTTCTTCGATAATCAAAAAGTGGTACTCAAGTTCTAAAGACAAAGTCTTCATATAGATAATGTCGATTACAATATCTTTCATATCGTGGTATAAAACATTGTCCATCAAATATCTAATTAAAAATCATAGATTCCTATAGGTCATTAGAGTCAAGTCCAAGCTAATAGGTCAATTCAATGGAAACAGTCTTCAGCCACATGCTTCGAACTCGGGCTTCTTATCCACCAGTAACTTCCATTATTCCCTACACACATCATCACATTTGATCTCATAAAGGTAGTTAGTAGGAAGTTCATGGGATAAACGGTTTTCATAAATAATAGCAAGGAAAATGCATCAACCTACTAAGACATGACTACACAAAACATCCCCATATACTAATAAGTCATATCACAAAGAGTATTCCAGTCTGAAGAAATGATATAAATGAGCCAAACAATGCACTCATCATTTTCCCCCTGACTTTACCTATTGCATGTCCCAATGCAACTCATCTGCACCTTGCTCTCCTTCCAAGTTGGTCAGCCATGTCATACTCCTCGAATTGATCAGTATTGCTTTGTGGTATTCTTACAGCCCTGAGTATTGGAGGTCATTTCCACCTAGGTAGTGAAACTATCATGGGACTGTGCTGCATTGTTCTACCAAGTCATGAGAGGGCTCAAGAGGAGTGGTGGCCACACTTGGAGGCCTGCCCATTCATCAGTGTATTGCTGGCTGGTTTTCTCTGTAGTTTTTTTGATAATGGCGATGAGGGCATCACCCCTTCGCATGCTCCAGCTCAAATTCTGGGGAGAGAGGACCTCCCTACATTTCAAAGGCAGGCTTAAAGTATCCCATCTCCTATCACAAGCTTGCCAAGCAGCCCCAAAATTCTCCTGACTATAATTTTCAAAATCAATAATACACTGAAGCAAAATCTGAGAAGTATTCACCCCAACCCCTACCTGATAGTACAATGATCTAAAGTTTTTCCATAGGGCAACATCTGTATGATGAGTTGGGCGAATGTAAAATCCGATGGACTGAGCAGTGTTATTGAAACTATCTATTTGCTACCTCCAAATTATCTGATTCCACAATACAGACTGAAAGGCTTTAATTTGAAAATCACCCACAAATAGGTTGATCAAGAAATTAGGGACATTGGTCACTATCATGTTATGTAGATAAAATTCACAGAGCAAATTTTGAATTTCCGGAGTGTTATTCTTGTAGACTGATAAAAAACTAGGGCCATCGGGAATTTCATGAGGGGCTTGAGAACACAATTGAAATAACTACCAAGAATAAAATTGTTCTTGGACATACATGTTGTAGAGACTGAGGGTTTCCTACAGATGAGTTTGATGGCTAAAGGACAGAAAAAGTCTAAGATAGATGTTACTTTTTTTTTTTTTCCTCCTCTTCCAGATTCTTTTCCTTTTTTAATTTTTAATTTTCTTTCCACAATTCCCTTTCCTGAAGGGACAACTATTGGAAATTATTCAAGAGGGTAAGACTCTTATCATGTTGTCACTTTAGACAACTCACTTCAAGTTGTAGGGCAACAATCTCCCGAACTTTTTCTACTGTCTTTTGTGTAAATTCAGCTTGTAATAAAAGGGTGGATTCTTCCATACCTTGTAGAATCGAGATTTTAGCAAAGGCGATATCCTCAAGATAGTTGTGAAAAGGCACCACTTAGGTGTCAAGCATTTCTGAAGTTCCAATGTGAATTTTCATAGATGACGTAACAACAGATGATGATCGCAGCAAATGAATCCTTCGTGTGCAACTCCTCCCAAATTTGGGTGGTATCATCGGAAAGGACTCCGATTGAAACCACCGTCTCGTAAAATGAGCTAAGCCACCGGGACCGTAGTTGTATGGAGGAAGATGGGGCCATGTGACACTTGCCTTTTGAATCAAAAATGGATGGGGATGGTCCTCAGAGTACCAACCGTGTCCGGTGTGTGCTCGAGAACGCGCCCTTTGCTTGACTATGTGAAGGGCCCAATGCAAGGGTAGACCAAGGTGTAGAAGAGAGATCAGATTTTAATTGCTTAGGCCTGGACCCTTCACCCCCAACACATCCCTTGAGCCTCTGCTTTGGTTGAAAGAAAACTTGGTATGAACACAACAAATGAATCAACCCTGGGTGCTTAATCATAGACTTGCCCCCACTGGACTCGGTGTTTTTGGCATACCTTAATGATGGAGTCTGTGAGGTACTCTGGTAGATTTACCCAAAGGTCCTGGTTCACATGTCCCTTTTAAAGGTGAATGAGCATTTTGAGTGCATCACCACCTGCATAGAGGCCCGACATTCCCATATAAAATACCTGTTGACCCATTTAGCAATCTCACCCCAGATTCTAGGAAAACTTGTCTACTTAACACCCTTCTAGACACCCAATGGAGTCAGGATGACCTCCGGGAGTGCCTCTCCTTCGTCATGGAACTAAGCAATCATACTTTGCAAAGGGGCATTCATCATAACCTTTAAACTGAAGTTTGGCAGGCCAGACAGGTTAGAAATGACCTGACTAGTAATTTCAACTCTTCGTCCACCAACTTGCGAGCATGTGGACTCAAAATTATTCAAGAACTCTTCCACAATGCCCTCATCAAAACCTTCAAATTGCCGAATGAAATCTAACCATCCGAAATCATGAAATACCTTCAAAGGGTGGCATTTCGAGCAAGGTGTCAGGTGAAGCAGGTTCTGATGTCTTTTGCGGTCCCATGCTAAGCCAAAAAGTAAGAAATACATGGTAGCGGAAAAACTAGAGCAGAGCATTTCTTCCACTTCTTGTCGAGTGTTTGATAAAACCAGTCATGATTGATGTGCATACCACAATGGGAAGAAGTGGTTATAGAGCATTAAATTTCAAATGACACCATATTCCTTGGGTAACACAACATCAAGCGAAGGTGACGGTGAAAAAAAAAGTGATGAGACCGCCACACTGCAGTGAGATTAAGATTTTTACGGCAGCACATATCCCATGGTTGAGGAGCAAGCTCCATCTATCCTGATGTTAGAGAGTGTGACACGTCAAATCATGTGGAGATTTATGAGCCATTACTCACTTTATGTCATCATTCATAGAGCTAGATTTGGAAGAGATCCGAGATGATCATAGAATCATTTCATGATGGCATCATAATGACAAATGACTACATGGGGAAATGTTTCGCATAGAAATAACATTAGCAAGTTAAATGCACTTAAACATGCCACATTTAGTTAGCCGATATCCGTAGATTCCTATGCCCTGTAATTTGGGATGAAACATGATTAGCGGCAGTAGAAATAACAAAAATTCCTGCATTTATTGGAAATTACAATAAAAACTGCTAAGGGAAGAAGATCAAATGAAGGACCATCTTCCTTTATTGAATTTTGCAAAATATTGATTACTCCATGCATGAGAGGCAAAGAGCCTCCTCAAAGCATGCATTTCTGTCGTAATGTAGAATGTCATTGGTGAAAGTGTTCTTATCCGGTTGGTGATAAACTCGAGCCTGTGCCCATTTACTAGAAGAGTCTATTTGTCTCCATCAATTGATATCAATCGAATGATCCATTATCAAACACTTGATTTACCTGATAAGGACCTAACTAACACATACGTAACTTTCCTTTAAACTGCTGATAGCGGGAATCAAAGAGCAAAACCCACTATCCTTCATGAAATATCCTTTTTTTGATGTGAGCATCATGCCAAGTTTTCCACTGATGTTGTAGAATTTCAATCTGCTGTTGTGCCTCCATCCACATTTCATCTAATTCATTCAACTGCAACACTCATTCATGCTATGCTTCATCCAAATCGATCCCAACTTCCAACGCTATTTTCCAGTGCAACTCGAACTCAATAGGTAACAGTGGCTTCTTCCTAAAGACCAGCTCATAGGGAGAGAAACCAGTAGTTGTTTTCTAGGTCGTGTTGTAGGCCCAGATGGCCTCAAGAAGCTTTGGTACCCAATTCTTTCTATCGACATTGACCACCTTAGTTAGAATATTCTTGAGCTCTCAATTGGTTACCTCCACTTGCCCATTGGATTGGGGGTGATATGGTGATGATTTCCGGTGCCTGATTTTGTAGATTCCTAAGAAAGCTTCAATCATATTTGAAACAAATTGAGGACCTTGATCAGATACAATGGCCCTTGGTGCTCCAAATCACAGCAATATCCGGTTGTAGAGAAAATCAGCAACAACATCCTCATTGGCAAATGCCAATGCTTGAACTTCAGCCCATTTGGTGACATAGTCCATGCATACCAAGAGATACTCCTTCCCGAAAGATGGAGGATCAAATGGTCCAACAAAGTCAATACCCCATTTCTCAAATGGTCCTAGAACCAACTGAGGGTTCAGAGGCATTTCTATAGAAAATGAGGTTTTCCCATTTGTTGGCTAGCATCACACTCGCCACACATACTTTTAACAGATCTTATAGAGGGAAGGCCAATAGTACCCCCATCGCTTGAAGGATCTTATGAATTGTTCGTTTCACTAAATAATGTCCACCTCCCATGATCATCATGACATGCTTGCAGTATGTCATGTACCTCATCCTCTTGAACACACCTGCGCAAAGAACCATGTCAGGAAAACATTTAAATAAGAATCTGTTACACCATTTATACGTTGCACTATTTATAATCAAGTTATCCAAAATGTGCCCCTGCTCATTTTGGATGGCTAACTCCTTGTGTTCTTACCTCTCTTGTGCCTCAGTCTCCATTTTTTTATTTTTAGGCACTCAAATCTTTCTGGAAATGGCACCATTGGATAGAGCTCTCTCTCAGCTTTCCAGAAAGGTAAAGTTTTCCTCCTAACTCCTCATATTTTTCAAGTTATGGCTCATGGAGTTTTTGTGGGAAATTTTCCCCTTGGAAGCCCACAGCCAATAGGAAGCTGCCACGTGTCCCAGGAGGTGGCAGCACGGGGATTTTTGAAAAAAAATTCCAAATGCAAAAAAGAGGTAAAATTTGAAATTTTTTCCCGCCGATTCGTTTTGGGTCTGTTTTTGCCCTAAATCTTCAAATGGCCATAACTTTCGATCCAAGAGCTCGATTTTCACGTTCTTTATATCAATACAAATCTAGTAAAATTCTCTACATGATTACATGGTCAATTTTGAATTTTGGTCCAGTTTAGAGGAGAAAATCAAAAACGCTTCTAGTATTCCAACATGGATAGAACTGACGTTTTAACAACCAATTTTAATGCGAAATGGGTCACATTCTTCTCCAGTATGGTCAAAAATGTTAGGGCACGGGTTTGTAAGGACCTCCATGCTATTTTTAATGCATTTTGGTCAATGAGGAATGGCTCCCACGTGTTTTCACATTTTCTCTCTCCTGGGCTCGACCCATGCACTGTAAAAGCCAGATTTGGCTCATTTTTGATGGTGGAACACTTTTTTTTGTGCAACAAGCTTCGTTTTCATCTTCAGCAAGTGATTTTAGAAGTATCAGAC
Organism: Taxus wallichiana var. yunnanensis; assembly: GCA_018340775.1. Lineage (NCBI taxonomy): Eukaryota > Viridiplantae > Streptophyta > Pinopsida > Cupressales > Taxaceae > Taxus > Taxus wallichiana. The sequence goes on from CM031239.1 coordinate 689,225,828, forward strand.
CTTCCAAGGATTGTAACAAGCCTTTTTTTCCTCTTTGGTGTTGGAATGCAAGGATTTTGATGTTGAAAATCACAATGCAGGCTCTGTGAATGTTTTCAGTCCTTTGCATGTGTTGTTTGTTTCATTTCAAACCTTTGATTACAGCTTATCAACCTGTGCATGATGTTTTATGCTGTAATTTCTAATTTGTGTCTATTTACATGAGCAAAAATATTTACCACTCCTTTGGTGCATCACCATCATTAGTTTAGTTTCAATTTTTGCATTTCTTATCCCTGTCTCCTTGCAATCTAGGATAAAATTAGGATCTGAACCTCTGCAGTTGTGCAAATAATAGATCTAATTAGAGGAGTTTGAGGAACCAACCTCTAATCTAGAGATTCCTCTCTCATCTTGCAAGTCCCACACTTGGAGAGAGGTTTCAATGTTGTGCAATCACACTAGATGCCCTAAACATCAACTTAGAACCTTGATTTACATCCAGGGGTGCTGCTGATTTGCAACAATAGTTTTGGCACGCCGGTGGGACCTTAGAGGTCTCATTTTTATTGCAGCAAAGTTGATGTGCATCTACTACAATTTTCTTGCTTCAAAAGAGCTATAAATTGCACATCTGGCGACTCCAAGGGGAAGAATCAACTGGTTTTAGCAGTGTAGACCTGAAAACTCATGAGAAGAATCACTACAAGGTCAAGAGCTGGAGAAGAAGAGGCACTGTTTGAATATCTGTAGTTATCTCCAAGAGTAAGGCAAAGTGGGAGGAGAATCCAAAGGTCTCCATCTCCACCAAATAGAACTCTCTCAACTCCTCCACCTGGTAGGCCTTTCATTCAATCAACAAGGGTTCTAAGACCAATTAGAATGGCACAAAACAACCCCTATGTCAATTTCACTGGCAGCAGCCCACTTGCTCTCAATGCACAACATCTAATTCCAATTGCAGCCTTGAAGAACATTCCATACTTCACTGGAGAGAATCAGACTACTCCAGGTGATCATGTTAAAGACATTGCCAACCTTTGTGCAATTCATGAAATCAATGAGATGCAAGTGGCTGTCAAATTGCTGGCATCTTCATTCAAAGGGAAGGCATTGCAATGGTTTAGGAGCCTTGGAGCTAGTTCTATCACAAATTGGAACCAGCTATGTATAGCACTTCATGAGCAATTTGGAGAGAAGGGAGACAACTTGTCTCTTTTGGAGCAGCTGACAACCATCAAGAGAGCTCCCAATGAGCAGCTGACTGATTTCAATTTCAGATTTCAAAAGACTTGGGAGAGAATTCTAGTGGCAGTCAGGCCAGCAGCAGAAGGTGCTTTTCTCTACTACCTCAAAGCTCTAAATTCTGATATTTCTATGTTGATTCAGTCCATGGGAGGCATAACTATCCCTATGGCTTATAGCATTGCCATTAGGGCTGAAAATTGTTTGATCCAAGCTGGCAAACTAGCCCCTAGACCTCCCATGCCATTGTTTCCAAGTTTAGAGAGCCCAAACACTAATCAAGCACCTAATTTGGCTCCTTCTCCCACTCCTAGAAATCAGAGTTCAAATGAAGCTTCTACTTCATCTCCAAGTGCCCCAAATGAGCTTCAAGAAGTCATGAAGCAATTGCAAAACCTAGGCAATGAGCTGGTTACTCTCAAGAGGCAACAAGCCCAAGGTTTTAGACCTTCTTATCAGCCCCAAGCTCAGCCTAACAGGTAGCCATACCAACCACAAAGACCTCCTAATCCAGCTGCAAATATAAATCAAACAAGGCCTCCTACCAATAGACCATTTCAGCCCTATAATCCTAATGCCATATCTGCCTCTAAGGCATTGGTGCCAACACAAAACAATGTTGCTCAGGAGTATGATTGGTGTTTTCCATGCAATGAACCTCACAACCAATCCATGTGCTTCAATGGTGCTTTGAATCAAGCATTAATGGTGACAACTACTGGTGTGGAGGGTGAGGGCAGTCAAGGAAACAACCAACAACAAGAAACATTCCAACAACAATCAGCCCCAAATGACACCACGTTGGTAAACTGGCAAGCAGAAGATTTTTGTGGCATGAATCAAGCAGTCTCTCAAGGTGTTGCAGCCAACACAAGGTCAAAAAGAAGGAATTTGGGTGAAGAGCAGCCATTAGCTCCAACCAATCCACAACCTTCCATGGCTCCACAAATGGTTGGCAAACAAAATCCAATTTCAAATGCACAAGGGCAGCCAAGAACAACTCCTAGACCAACTCAAATACCAGTTGTTGCTGCCCACATGCAAGGAGTGAATGTGCCAACCAAGGGACAGCAAAGAGATCCTTCATCACCATTCAGTATCATTGATCAGATGAAGAAGACAAATGTAAATATATCAATGTGGGAATCCCTATCTATCCCAGGCCAAAGAGATTTGCTACAAGCTGCCATGAAGGACTGGCCAACTTCGAATCAGCAAGTTTAGATGCAAGAGAAAGTGCTCACAAATGCTGCCCAGCCTGAAGGGAATCATGGAGGACAACAAGGTAAAATGTTGAAGCCCCCTCCTTTCTATGTTTCATTAATCATTGGAAATCAGTTAGTGCACAATTACATGATAGATTCTGGGGCAAGTAGCTCAGTGATGCCTAAACAAATAGCTGATCAGCTAGGGCTCTAGTATGAAACCATATCCAAAGGGGTAGTGTAGCTGGATGGGACAGCAGTAACAACAGTTGGAGTGATTAGAAACTTGAGTCTTACCTTGCATGCATGTCCAAATGTTGTTGTTTTACAAGATGTATCAGTTATAGACCTTCCACCACTCTTTTCCCTATGCTTGTCAAGGGACTTCACAGCCAAGATTGGAGGATATTTGTCTACTGATTGGTCACACATGCTGTTCAAAACGAGGTATGGAACCAAAGCTACAATCAGGTCTAAACCTATTGCAAAATTCCACATTGAGCCCTACACTCCAAGTCAGATCAATGCCAATTGTTCAGCATTTGATCAAGAAGATCACCCAAGCACTGATGAAGCTGACACCAAGGTTGGAAGCATCCTAGATCTAACTCTTGATGAATGGGCAAACAAGGTACATGCTTTTGATCCTTATCAAGAAGTAGAAGAATCTGAGCTAGGGGTCTATTGCATACATGAAGAAGATCAGCCCATCCCTAGCATCACCAAGCCAAACTATAAGGATGACAATGAGGTATGGCAGCTATTTTTTGATGGATCAAGGAGTAGACAAGGTGCAGGAGGTGGAGCCATGCTTGTTTCACCTCAAGGAGTAAAGTACTATTCAGCTTTTAGATTTCAGTTTGCATGCTCCAATAACACTGCTGAATATGAAGCCTTGGTGCAAGGGATGCATTGGGCAATAAAGAGAGGAATAAAGAACTTGCAAGTCTTTGGTGATAGTGAATTGATTGTAAATCAGGTCAAGGGACAGCATGCTGCCAAGAATGATCTACTTAAGTGCTACAAGAATAGGGTATGGGACCTCATGGAAGATTTTGAGGGTTTTGGCATCAAATCCATTCCTAGGAAAGAGAACCAAACTGACTGACAGGCTTGCAGCAGTAGGGGCAGCCTTTGACATTGTGGAAAGCATTCAACAAGACAAGGTACAGCCAAACATCCACGTGATTGTGAGGCCTTCAGTGCTGGATAACAATGTAAGTTGGCAAGTGTTTGAGAATGACCAGAAAATCATCCATTTCTTGCAAGAAGAAGTTGAGTTCTCAGCTAAGAATCAAGAAAAATTGGAATAGCAGTATGGTGACCAAGTGGTATAGCTGAGAACTAACAAGCTACCCAAGGGACTTATCACTTTGGAGTCCATTTTTAATCCCAATGATCAGTTTAGGAAGGAGAAAGCAAACATTCAGGTCAAGAGAGAGGATTCAGTATCCATCTTGGTGGAAGAGAACAAACCATTGCAAATTGGAAAGATGACAACTGAACAAGAAAGGTATGAGTTCATATAGTTGTGTCAAGAGTTCCCTGATGTGTTTGCTTGGAGCTATGAAGAATTGAAAGGTTTCAATCCCAACTTAGCTCAGCATACCATTGAATTGGATCCAAATACTAAGCCTGTCAGGTAGAAACAAAGACCAGTCAATCCACACATGGAGCCTCTCATGAGGAAAGAATTAAACAAGTTGATTGAGTCAAGGATCATATTCCCAACTAAGCATTCTAGTTGGGTTGCCAACTTGGTTCCAGCCAGAAAGAAGAGTGGAAAGATCAGATTGTGTGTTAACTTTAGAGACTTGAATAGAGCATCTCTCAAGGACCATTACCCACTCCCTTCCATGGAGCAAATCTTGCCAGTTGTGGCTGGCTCCGAGAGGTTTTCACTACTTGATGACTACTTAGGCTACAATCAGATTATTTTGAAGGAAGAAGACCAGTTCAAGATAGCCTTCACAACCAAATGGGGAACTTATGCATACAGGAAAATTCCATTTGGGTTGTCCAACGCTGGTGCTACCTTCCAAAGAGCAATGGACATGGCGTTCAAAGGTTTGATTAACAACATGGTGCTGATATACCTTGATGATATCACTGTTTTTTCCAAAAATGCAGCAGACCACCTCTCTCATTTGAGACAAGTCTTCATGAGGTGCAGGAGATTTGGAGTGTCTTTGAATCCTAAGAAGTGTATCTTTCTTACACATGAAGGAAAGCTCCTTGGCCATATTGTCTCCAAGGAAGGATTAGCAATTGATCCAGAGAGGGTTGGAGCCATAAGAGCACTACCATTGCCAAGCCACAAGAAATCCCTTCAGAGTTTCTTGGGGAGGATAAACTTTGTTCGGAGGTTTGTCCCAGATTTTGCAGCCCTTGTCAAACCTATCACCAAAATGTTAAAGAAAATCATGGCTTTCAAGTGGACAGCAGAAGGCAAGGAGAGTTTTGAAGCAATCAAAGAAGCCATCTCTCAAGCACCAACTCTCATCAACCCGGACTTCTCCAAGGATTTCATCCTCTATGCATTTGGAGGTAATGATACTATTTCTGCCATTTTGGTACAGCAGAACAAGGACAACGATGAATAGCCAATTGCTTTCTTCAACCAGAGCCTAGATGACTATGAGGTGAGGTATTCTTTTATTGAGAAGCATGTGCTTGCAGTAATCAGAAGCTTGAAGAAATTCAAGCATTTAGTCTCAAACAACAAAGTCCAGTTGCTGGTCTCTCATGCTGGGGTTAAAGACTTCCTCCTCAACAAGGATTTGAATGAGAAAAGGGCAGGTTGGATCACTCGTGTCATGGAGTATGACATTGAGATCAAGGTCACCAAGCTGGTAAGAGGAAAAGGATTGTGTGAGTAGCTGATTTTGGGGAAGCAAAAAGAAGTATGCAATGAAGAAGAGGTTGTTTTGACAGTTCAAGACAGCCATGAGCCAAGTGGCACTCAAGAAGAAAATAATGTTGTCCCCACTCCTTGCTGGACCCAAGGTATAATACACTTCCTAAGCACAGGCCTATGCCCTCCAGAGATGAACAAGACCCAAAGAAGACACTTCAGATTGCAGGCTATCCCATATGCCATTGTTGATGGAGTTTTGTTCAAGAAAGATGTGAATGGAGTGCTGCTGAGATGCATTAGCACAAATCAGATTCATAGGGTGTTGGAAGAGTTCCATGGTGGACCAGCTGGTGGTCATTTTGCACCGAGAGTGATAGCTCTAAAAATTATGAAGGCTGGTTATTATTGGCCCAAGATTTTCAGTGATTGCTTTGCATGGATCAAGAGGTGTAAGAATTGTGCATTCTTCACAGGAAAAGAGAGACTTGCTGCCCTTCCATTGCATCCAATCTCAGTTGACCAGCCATTCATGCAATGGGGTTTGGACTTCATTGGAGTCATTAATCCCAATTCAAGCCAAGGGCACAAATGGATTTTGACAGCCACAGACTACTTCACCAAGTGGACTGAAGCAGTAGCGCTCAAAGAGGCAAATGAGTCTAGCATCTTAGACTTCTATGAGGGCATAGTAACCAGATTTGGCATACCTGCTACAATAATCTCAGATAATGCATTGGCATTCATTGGATCCAAGGTGACTGAGTGGGCTGTCAAGAATGGGATCTACCTAAGTACTTCATCAAACTATTACCCTCAAGGTAATGGCCAGGCTGAGTCTACAAACAAGAACTTGTTGAGGATCATTAGGAGGAATCTTGATGAGAATCAGAGGTCTTGGCATACCAAATTGAAATCAGCCTTATGGGCTGATAGGATAACTCCCAAGAGATCCACAGTAACTCTCCATTTAGGCTTGTCTATGGAAGAGAAGCAATCTTGCCCATGTCTCTTGAGTTGCCAACATTAGAACTCATGAAACAGTTGGAGCTGTTGGAATTTGAGCCCATGGAGGTGAGATATGTAGAGTTGATGGAGCTTCAAGAGATCAGAGATCAGGCATCCCAAGCAATGGAGAAGGATCAAGCTTTGATCAAGAAGACCTTTGACAGGAAGGCCAAGAGTAGATCTTTCCAGGTTGGAGATCTAGTGTTAAAATGGGATGCAGATAGAGAAAAACCAGGAAGGCATTCAAAATTTGATGCCATTTGGAGTGGCCCATACATGGTCACAAAGTGCAAGAACAACAATGCTTTCCAATTGTCTTCATTGGATGGTGAAGAACTGTAGATTCCAGTCAATGGAATCTATCTCAAGCATTGCTTCTAAAGGGAAATTCTCCACCTTGTAAATATTAGCTTAGGTTTCCATTCCTTCAAGTGCTTGTGCACATTGTTTTTCTGTAGGTTAGTTTTTCTTTCCCTAAGTGCTTTGGCACAGCTTGCTATCCCTGGAGATGTTTTGTAGTCCTTGCTTCCATCAGGTGATATTCCATCTTCCTCCTTACAACATTCTAAGTCAGTTGGGGTTCCAAACAGAAAATTTGATGACTCCATGCCCAATGGACTGCTTCAGGCAACTGGTATTTTCATCTAGCAGTAGATGACCCCTCTGAGTCGCCAAAATTGTTATCCAAAATGTGCCCCTGCTCATTTTGGATGGCTAACTCCTTGTGTTCTTTCCTCTCTTGTGCCTCAGTCTCCATTTTTTTGATTTTTAGGCACTCAAATCTTTCTGTAAATGGCACCATTGGATAGAGCTCTCTCTCAGCTTTTGAGAAAGGTAAAGTTTTCCTCCTAACTCATATTTTTCAAGTTATGGCTCGGCGGATTTTTTGTGGGAAATTTTCCCCTTGGAAGCCCACAGCCAATAGGAAGCTGCCACGTGTCCCAGGAGGTGGCGGAGCATGGGATTTTGAAAAAATTTCTAAATGCAAAAAGAGGAAAAATTCAAATTTTCTCCCGATCCGTTTTGGACTGCTTTTGCCCTAAATCTTCAAACGGCCATAACTTTCGATCCAGAGCTCAGATTTTCACGTTCTTTATATCAATACAAATATGGTAAAATTCTCTACGTGATTACATTGTCAATTTTGAATTTTGGTTCGGTTTGGAGGAGAAAATCAAAAACACTTCCTCGGCATGCCCCATGGACAAAACTGACGTTTCAACAACCAATTTTAATGCGAAATGGGTCGCATTCTTCTCCAGTATGGTCAAAAATGTCAGGGCATGGGTTTGTAAGGACCTCCATGCTGTTTTTAATGCATTTTGGTCAATGAGGAATGGCTCCCACGTGTTTTCACATTTTCTCTCTCCTGGGCTCGACCCATGCACTGTAAAAGCCAGATTTGGCTCATTTTTTGATGGTTGAACACTTTTTTGCACAACAAGCTTCTATTTTCATCTTCAGCAAGTGATTTTAGAAGTATCAGACCTTCCAGGGATTGTAACAGGCCTTTTTTGCCTCTTTGGTGTTGGAATGCAAGGATTTTGATGTTGAAAATCACAATGCAGGCTCTGTGAATGCTTTCAGTCCTTTGCATGTGTTGTTTGTTTCATTTCAAACCTTTGATTATAGCTTATCAACCTGTGCATGATGTTTTATGCTGCAATTTCTGATTTGTGTCTATTTGCATGAGCAAAAATGTTCACCACTCCTTTGGTGCATCACCATCATTAGTTTAGTTTCAATTTTTGCATTTCTTATCCCTGTCTCCTTGCAATCTAGGATAAAATTAGGATCTGAACCTCTGCAGTTGTGCAAATAATAGATCTAATCAGAGGAGTTTGAGGAACCAACCTCTAATCTAGAGATTCCTCTCTCATCTTGCAAGTCCCACACTTGGAGAGAGGTTTCAATGTTGTGCAATCACACTAGATGCCCTAAACATCAACTTAGAACCTTGATTTACATCCAGGGGTGCTGCTGATTTGCAACAACAATAACCAATCGTTGTCTTTCCTTATGAGTAAAATAGGCGGGAAACTTCCTGTTGTTAAATAATTTGTAAGATTAGTGAAGCAGGAGTCTTAGTGGAGATAGCAAACAAATGTTCATCGGGAAATTGGTCTTGGACTTCTTCATCATCACCTGAAACATTTATTCTGGAAAAAAATTCAGCAACAACGTTAGATTTCCCAGGCTTATCTATAATAGTGAGATTGAATTCTTGCAACAAGAGTAACCAGCGAATGAGCCTTCCGCTAACCACTGGTTTGTTCATCAAATATCGAATGGCAGAGTGGTTAGTGTAAACAAAATTTTTATATCTAGTGATGTAATGACAAAATTTATTCAAAGCATATACCACAGCCAAAAACTCTTTTTCCGTAGTAGTGTAGTTCTTTTCCATAGGATTCAGATTTTTCCTAATAAAATAAATTACATACATATGATCTTCTGAGTCTTTTTGTCCAAGGACAGCGCCCATGGCTATATTAGAAGCATCAGTGTGGATATGTAAAGGTTGTCCCTAGTCAAGGCCACGTAAGACAGGGTTTTTGTCAGCTTTTCCTTGATATAATCAAATGCATGTTGAAACTGAGAAGACCATTCAAAAACACAATCTTTGGTTAGCAATGAAAACATTGGGGATGTAATTTTGCTAAAATATTTTATGATTCAGGGTAATAACTGCATGGCCAAGGAAAATTTTGATATCACCGATTAGCTGGTGTAGGTAATTGGGTGATGACTGATATCTTTTTGGGATCCACCTTTATACCTTCGGCTGAAACATGGTGACCTAAGACAATTCCTTAATCAACCATCATTAGACATTTTTCATGACTCAGAGATAGTTGGTGTTGTTCACATCGACTGAGTACTTTCTCAAGATTATTCAAATATTCTTCAAAAGTGGATCCATGGACAGTGAAATCATCCATGTAAACCTCAACACAGTCGTTAGCAAGATCTGTAAAAATGGCCAAGACTACCCGCTGAAATGTGGTAGGGGCATTACAAATCCCAAAAGGTAAGACTCTGTAAGTGAATGTACCCCAAGGGCACGTAAAAGTAGTCTTATCCTGATCAGCAAGGGCAATACTAATTTGATTATACCCACTAAACCCATCCAAGAAAGAGAAATATTTCTTACCAACCAAATTGTCCAGGACTTGGTCAATGAAAGGTAGGGGAAAATAATCTTTCTTGGTGGCTTTGTTAAGTTCCCTATAATCAACACATATTCACCACTTACCATTCTTCTTGGGAACAATAACTAATGGGGAAACCCACTGACTATCAGATATAGGATAGATGAAACCTACCTTTAGGAGCTTTTTGATCTTAGTTTTGACTATGTCTCTCAATGCTGGATTGATTCTTCATTGCATGGCTGCCTTATAGGTTTGACATCATCGGTGTAAATATGATGTGTACAGATGCTAGGATGAATTCCTTTCATATCAATGTAATCCCAAGCAAAAGCATGAGAATGTTTCTTCAGAACCTTAAGCACCCTAGCTTCTTGATTGACCTCTAAGTTACTTCCTATAGTCAGCTCTTTACCCATATTGACAAGCACCTATTTAGTATCATTTGCAAGAGAAAACTCTATACTAGTGATAAAATAATTCAATGGGAAAACATGGGACCGAAGCATGTGCAGGATGGATATGTTATCAAAATAGAACCTTAGTTAAAGGACAATAGAAATCAGGAACTAAATGTTCGGAATTATAAGCATAGAGTTTCCTACCAGACTTAGCAGAGGTAATGTCTAATGCCGATATTCTGAATTCCATAGTAGTAGTGCTGATTTCCATATTTGCAGAGTCCTTAGAATCAGTCAGTGCATATGACTCTGCAGCTTGTCATATGATTTTGTACTACAATAATGGCTAGAAAAGAATAATTTAAAGAGTTAGCATCCAAAGAATTCACCCATACCTGGTCACAATTGTTCAGATAAGGTTGGGCAGGAGGATATAATGAAATGTGTTTAGATTTCTACCCATTTAGAATTGTCATGTTACCTAACCTACAATCAATGTAAGCAGAAACCGTAGCTAGCCAAGGTCTTCCTAAGATGACTGGATATCCCAACTTCTAAGCTTTAGGCTGCAAAACCATGAAATCAACTAGGTACTCCCATGATTCAATAGTGACCATTATATCTTCAACCACACCATCAGGTACAACAATGGATTGATCTGTTTACTGTAGAATAGTGTTGGTTGGTTGAAGTCTTGTCAAGGATAGTAGGTTAAAAATTTCTATTGTGATGACATTAATAGCAGCACCAAGATCCACCAAAACATTGGATATTAACTGGTTGTTTATACAAATAGTAAAGACAGGGCTCCCGGATCCCCATATTTTGGTGAGATGAGGGTGCCAAGATGGCTGAATCAGCTAAATTCCTTCAACTATGACAGTCTTTGGGTATTTTATTTTTCTTCTGGTGTCTTCATACATTCATTTCTAATGGTTTGGTTTAGTTCAAGGATTTCCCTTATTGCATGTAGCAGTGGAACCTCAATCATGCTTTTTCAATTCCTGAACTAGTTTTGTTTCATCTACAATCTGAGTGTCCTGTAATCACTTAGGAAAAGGAGTTGTAGTCGGTTTGGGTATTTGATCATCCTGTTTATCTGTCATTGGTGAACCAGTGTTACCCTTAAGTTTTTCTTCCTTATTGGCATCATCAGGAAATTCTATGATAACAATAGGAGGGTTCAATATTTTGCTAGATCGTAATCATAAATTACCAATAGTGTTAACCTGCATGGTGTTACCTACGTCTGTGTCATCAATCAAAGTTGTCTATTGATTTTTAGGATTGGATACTGGCTGAGCTAGAAGTTGTGTTTGTGTTGCTTGTCCTTGATTTTGGTAGGCTTGATGTGGTTGCTTGGAACATGTGTTGTTGATTACCATTTTGTGGTGGTGCTAGGACTAATTTTGGCTAAAATTTTGTTGAGGACCCCACTACTGATTGTGCCAAGGATTGGTTGCGGGTGGTGGAGCCCAACCCGGCTGAGTGTAGGGATTTTTCCAAGGTGGTGGATATGGATAAGTCATCTAGTTTGAGTTTGCCCACTCAGGTTGTCCCTAAGAAGACTAAGAGGCTTGATTTGGCCATGGCATTCTCTAGGGATTCTGAGTTGGTCTAGATGGGAACCCACCTTGATTGTTTGGTCTTTGGACAAAATTTAATTCAACACTTGTTTGAGAGATGGCATTCAAACCTCCCTTCAATTGTGGTAGAAGTGTGTAATGTTTAGTGTCATGGTCAGTAACTTCACAGATTAAGCACATATCTATGACATCCAAAGGACATTCTCTCAAGGGGTGTCTCTTCCAACATTTAGGGCAATACATGTCCAATGGTTCTTTAGCAAGGGTGGATTTTGCCTTGATTCAATCTATGGTGGATGTTAATTGCAGCAGAATGTCTATTTTCATGTTGGCCATTTCTTCTAGAAGTTCAGAGGTACCCAAAAACTTGGATGTCTATTTCCTTCATATTCCTCCATGTGTTCTAGAATATCTTCTACATAGCTCAGTAATTTGTTCCATGGTAAGCTTATGCACATCTCCACCTCCCATGAGATGGAGAGAATCCTTGGTTTCCTCATCCAGTCCTTTCAGAAAGACTGTTTTAGTGATGTCTGCATGTAACTCATACCCACTATGTTTATGGAGAAAGAGGAATCTATCTAGATAATCCTCTAGATTCTCATCTTCCTTTTTCGTATTTGGAAGAACTCCTCCTTCCTATCCCTTCCTCTACAATAGTCTTGGTATTTATCCAGGAAGGCTATTTCCATGGCTTCCCAGGAATTAATGGAGTTAGATGGTAACCCCATAAACCATCTCATAGTAGAATATTTGAGAGTGGAGGGAAATAATTTGAGTTTTTGATTGTTATTTTGGTAATCATATGTCTGCACAGGATTTTAAATTCAAACAAAAACTGATCAGGGTCTTCTTTGGTCATTCCTCGAAAGAGGGGGAGGATGGATGGTGAGATGTTTTTCATGGGTGCATCCTCATCTGCATCGAGGACAATGGGGTATGTAAATGTTCATCCTAAAGGTTGTTCTTCAACATTCCCAAGATCCCCCATTGTAGAATGATGTGAAGAGGATACAAAATGCTCAGAAAAGGTTCTAGGCGTTGAATTGGAATTTGTATCACTCTCAGTGTTTCTCTCTTGTGAAGTGTCTAAAGATATTTGTTGAATATTACGTGCTATAAATCTCCCTTGGTTATCTCATGACCTATGCATCTAGGTTGGTTGGTTTAAATTGAGGTTCGAGAGAACTACTAGTTTCCTATATGAACTCCATTAACACCCATAGCATATGGAATAAAATAATGGAGCTTATGGTTATTTTCCCTGAAATGGCACCAAAAATGATGGGTCATTGTATTCTTCCAATCATTTAACTAACATAATCTTTTTCAGTGTCATTCTAAACCAGGGCTGTGTCCTAGGCAATATGCAATGGAGTCTAGGAGAACCAGTTATACGTGAGTTTGTTGGGGGGTTGCCTAGTTTTAGTGACTATTCTACGGAAGTGCAATTAAAATCTATGGAAATTAAATACAAGTCTACAGAATTCAACTGTTTACAATGAAAGGGATTTCAGCAACTAATCTTCTACTTGTAAAGTAAAATACACACACACTTATTCTTAACAAATTAAATCACAACTGAATAACTAGAATTTTTAGCAGAAACAAAGACTATTCATGAACTAGATTTGCGTAACAAAACCATCTATTCTAAGTGAAAGTGGTAATGGAGAAAGCAGATATAGTTAATCAAAGCATGCATGAAAAAATCATCAGATGAAAATTGCAGTAAAACTAATTGAAGGACTGTATACAAGTAAAACTCATCAAATGACAATTGCAGTAAAATTAATCGAAGGATTGTATGCATGTAAAACTCAAAGTAACTTCATATCTCCTCAATTGAGTGGGCTCTTGCTCTTCCTCGGGATAGAGTGATCAACAACTTCTGATTCTCAAAATTCCATAGCTTTCATTAACTTTGAAATGAGTTCATAACATATCAAAAAGATCCGAGCAAAGATATAGAAAATCTTCTTTGATAATCAAAAAGTGGTACTCAAGTTCTGAAGACAAAGTCTTCATATAGATAATGTTTGTTACAAGATCCACCATATCAGGTGGCATAAAACATTGTCCATCAAATATCAATTAAAACTCATAGATTCCTACGGGCCGTTAGAGTCAAGCCCAAGCTAATAGGTCAATTCGATGGAAACAGTCTTCAGCCGCATGCTTCAAACTCGGGCTTCTTATCCACCAGTAACTTCCATTATTCCCTGCACACATCATCACATTTGATCTCATAAAGGTAGTTAGTAGGAATTTCATGGGATAAATGGTTTTCATAAATAATAGAAAGGAAAATGCATCAACCTACTAAGACATGACTACACAAAACATCCCCATATACTAATAAGTCATATCACAAAGAGCATTTCTGGTCTGAAGAAGTGATATTAATGAGCCAATCTATGCACTCATCACTGTGTTCTATTCCTCTTGACCCACAAGACCATTTAGATCCACTAGGTCCACTAGGTCCTCAAGCTCCTATACTACCGAGATCCACCTCCTATAGCCGAAATTGGCACAAGTGGTCATCTCTAGTGTTCCCAATGTCCCACTAAATTGTGCGTTGATGGTTTATGATATTTTCCCACTTCCGGTTGTATGTCTTGTACCACTTCCAAACGTGATACCCAAACCTTGTGTATTTACACCTTGTCAAAAAAATACTCTAAATATGGGAATGGTTTGCATAGCCATAGATGTCCCAAATTATAAATTATATCTCCTAGGCGTAGATCAGTTACTTCCACTAATACTAAAAATATTAGCAATACTTCTTCCTTGATCTTGGAAACCAAGCGCCGGGGTTGGTAACCAGGTGGGTTCGAGATGCATGCTAATGGCTCTCCTATCTCCATGCAATGAAACATCATCGAAAGCGAAGAGGCTTCTCTCTCGTGCTTGGTAAGATGGGGTGGCATAGAATACTCAAGTCCCATGTCCTTTGCATAAAACCTCAACTCCGTCCCGCAATGTCTACCTCCATAGATCCAACAAATTTACAACCTCTCATTTTCTAGTCATCTCCCTTTCACGAGCTTCACTATATTTAAGTCATCTCTCTTCTCTTTCTTTTTTTAGTTGTAATCTCCACCATCTTCCACCACCTTAGATTCCTTTCCCCGAACTCGGGAATCTTGGTCGGCCATAGGGAATGCCTCTAAACTTAGGGTAATGATTAAGATCTTCATTTCCAAAGGGATAACATGTAAAAATTATCCTTTAGGATCCCTTAGAATCTCAAACTTAGCAACCTCTGGGAAAGAATACGTAGAAATGGCATCTTCCAAAGTATAATTGGCGGGACTCCTTTCCACCAAAGTGATCAACAACATGCATCCAACTCGGATCTACATCCTACAGACCTCTGTAATCATCTTGGGTCCATACACATGATTTATAATACCAGCTTGATCTGTATGCATATGCTTAAATCCATTCATATAGTTCTATTGGAAAATGGCACAAGAATGTCTCATATAACTCATCGTACATATCTTCTTCTACCCATGTACATGCATCAAACTTAGATCTGGTACTAAACCTTTGATAAAAATCATCCTCTATGTTTTTAAACCATGCCTCGACACTGTCCAAGGTCAAGGACTCTATCATCACACATCATAGGAACCAAAGTGTATATCATTTCTCACAACAACTTTGAAAAGAGGTCCTGCAATAGAACCAAGATGTAGTCATATTTATACCCTTAGAAAAACAATCTAATCCCATGTGCATCGGCCTATCACCCAGGGGGCATTAGGTACTCACCTAAGGAACATGCGGGCTCTGAGCCCCTCCTTTATTTGAGTCTTGTGAGAATACATCCCCTGCTGACAGAAGCTTAGATGCAAGAAGGAAAAGAACCATGCATTCATTCTAAGAGCTTAGGATGAGTTATCATATCAATGCATCCATTCAGATAACAAAAGAGAGGTATCAAATAGAACACCAAACTAATTCATAACATAAAGAAAATGTACTAGGGTTTATTCCCATGAACAACATATATACTTTAGAACATAGCCTTATATTCATGTTAGCAAGTTCAATAACCACATTACATTCATTAAGGCTATAACATGATAATATAATAATGTAGGTTAGAGTCATGTACTAGAAGCTGAACTATGCACATTATAAAACTTATTACAGACCCATCCCTCTAAATATACCATCACTCCTATGGATCTCCTAATCCCAACTCAAACAATCCTTCATTATTCATGCAGATCTTCTCCTATCTAATGTTTTATGACTCTACTCTTGGTGTCTCTTTTCTTATTCTTGAGCATCTCTAGATATATATTCAGTCTCCACCACCATGCCTTCCTAAGATAACAGATCAGTTGCCAAGTATCCATGTGTTCCTCTAATACAAGATGCTTTCTTTTATCTTAGCTCTCCACTCTTACAATGATGTCTTTCTAGATCCTTCTATCGCATGCATAGAATATTCCTTTCTTGACCATACATTGTCAGGCTGGCACCTTATCCACTCTACATGCTAGATGGGTCACACTTTTCTCATGTGCTTCTTGGAATGCCAAATATGGCTAAGTCCCAAAACCCCTTTCTTGCCTTGTGTTTACATCACGTGTTTTGCTAAACCCCACTAAAACCCTATCCTGTAGGATTTCACCTGTGTTCCCTTCTTCATATAGGTGTTGCATGCCCACATACCTTCTTGTAATTAGCCAATATTCTGAGGCCCAACACCATCAGCCTACCATAGCCTTAGATGTTAAAACCATTAATATTTTTGGTGATTCTCAACTTGTCGTGTACTAAGTCAATGGTTTGTACCGATTAATAAGTAATGAGGTCTTTCAAAAGTATAAACATCATATAGAAATACTTTTGACCATGTTCGATACCTACCTCATTCAAACCACTTTGTGATCCACTAACAAATTCATATATACCATGGCTTCCCTCACCTCACAAATACCTACCTCAACTTGGACTCTAAAA
This sequence comes from Taxus wallichiana var. yunnanensis, assembly GCA_018340775.1. Classification (NCBI taxonomy): domain Eukaryota; kingdom Viridiplantae; phylum Streptophyta; class Pinopsida; order Cupressales; family Taxaceae; genus Taxus; species Taxus wallichiana. The sequence continues at coordinate 689,242,247 of CM031239.1, forward strand.
TATTTTCATAGTGCAATGGTTGCAATCACCGTATTATCTTATCCGCATGATATCGGTTTGTGGGAAGAATCGAAACTAACCCACGTGACATTTAGTATAAAAAATTCATTGACTACCTCTCCCTTTCAATTATGCCTTTAGATCTCACCTATAATGGATGGCGAGCCTTTATAAAAATTATCTCTCATTTCATCTTCATGTGGGGTCTTCTCTATAAACATGGCTTTGATAGTATCCTTCTACGATGCCTCTCTAGTTCTAAAATCCCATACACCATTAAAGAAATCCATGATGGGATTTATGGTGGAAATTTTAGTGGCCTTGCCCTTGCTAAACATATCCTTCACCTTGGCTATTACTAGCCAACCCTTAACTAATATTGTTGTGAATACGTCAAATGTTGTGTGAAGTGTCAACAACATGCTAATATTCATCATACCCCTAGTCACACCTTATAAGTTTTCAGAGACTTTTGGCCTTTCTCTCAATGGGGCTTGATTCTCATCATAGAGATTAACCCTTATTCTTCTCAATGTCATCAAAGGATCATCACATCAACTGAATACTACACAAAATGGGTAGAGGTCATTCCTCTCATTTCTACCAAAGCCGAAAAGATCATGCAATTCATCAATCATCATATTATTTTTCATTTTAGTGTTCCTCATCATCTTATCACTGATAATGGAGAATAATTCAAAACAAAAACCCTTCATAAACTATGTGATATCTTTGGCATTCAACTAAGTTTTTATTCACCCTATTACCCCTAGGTCAACGACCAAGCTTAATCTTGCAATAAAACCCTCAATAAAATTCTTATGTAATTTTTTGATGACACTTTAGTAAGGATTGGCACATGCACATTCATTTCTCCTTATGGAATTATTGCACTAGTATCCATACCTCTACCAATGCCACACCTTTCTCTTTGGTCTATGGTACATAGGCTATCTTGCCTCTCAATGTCCAAATTCCATCTCTTCGTATATCACTCAAATATATGCTCTCTGACATTTATTTCCACCAAGAACATTTAGCACAACTTGAGCTACTAGAAGAATGTCATCTAAACACTCTAGACCATATCAAAATCTACCAAAAACACATGAAGTGATCCTATGAAAAATGTGTTCATGAACACGCCTTCAAAACTAGTGACCTTTTGCTCAAGGAAAATCAACATATAAGTAAATTAGAGAAAAGTAAATAAGGCAATTTTTCTCTTAATTGGCTTGGACCCTACATCATTACCCATACCTATGGATCAATATTTAATTGTTTTTCTTCTCTTAAGGGTAAACCCAAACCTGATCTCGCTTAATTCCCTACATCTTCGACCATTCTATTGTTGAATAAAGTACTACATCGCTTTATGTCACTTATATACTCATCTCTTGCACAACCCTTTCCTTTAACCTACCTATTTTTCGAAATAAACGACTCAAATAGAATTGTGTGATTATCTATCACCATTCAGCCTTGTCTTAAATATGAGTACCATGGCTCTACTCATGGCATGATTCTCATGGATAATTTTTTTCCTTTTTCAGGATGGAATCCCATGGTCATTCTTCACTTGAAACCTCTCTTACATAGCTAATATTTTCATGTTATGGTTTTTCCCTCCTAAAAGAGGCCTATACTCCTTTATAGTCTTTTCCATGACTTCAAGTTCAAAAATAAAAGCAAAAAATATATGGGATAACAAAAACTCTACTCCTTGAGTCAAACTTTTTACAAATAAATGATTCCCTCAAAAAGGACATTTATCTCTCTCTCTCTCTCTCTCTCTCTCTCTCTCTCTCTCTCTCTCTCATGTTATTATAGTAGACTTCTCCCTCGACTAAAAGCTATAAAAAGTTAGCCACTTATTACACTTAGCCTATTCACTAAAAATAAGACTACTCTATATCTCTCAAATAAAATTATCTCAAATATTTTGTTAGAATATTAGTATTTACATGATTATTTACTAGATGATATTTACAATGTGGAAAATATTATGGTTAGGTTTTTATATTATTGTTTTATAACAATAATGTTATTATTTGATTATACATGAATTGTTGTGGTGGTAACCACATTCGTATATAGGAGAAAGGGAGATATTTCGAAGGCGTTTTCCGTAGATATAGAAGCTACCTATCCTATATAATTGTATTCTAATATGAATTGATGTGGAGAATAATCACCCAATGATATTAGGTCGTATACCCTGTTGTTCATTAAATGTCAACCCAGGGGTGTAAGCTTTTCAAAGGACCTACAAAATATATGCTACATTACTTTAGAGTGAAGTCTCTGTAGGCTAGGAATTTATCAAAGAGTAGAAAGTAATGCTTATGTAAATTAGAAAGTAAACTATGGAAGTTCTTGATCTACAGATCTAAAACTCAACACACTATGCACTCATGAACTTTGAGAAATAAAATGAATAACTAATAATCAATCCACACAACATAAATAGGAAATGGAGGAATAGGATCTTCCCTGCAATTCCTTCCGAGGGGGCCTTCCTCATGCAGAAGTGAGTTCTGATCCTACCCTAGAAACTCATAGAACTGCTCAAGAAGATAAACGATTCATCTATTGAGCTATAGCAATTTAAAGATTGCTACAACAAAGAGAGATTACAATGAATTCAAGAGCACAACTCACATTAATATATTCTATCTTCACACATTCACAATTTTGTCTTTCTCACACAGCTATCACTTCATTCCTCAAATCTATATATCCTCTGTCCTTTGTCTCTGGATATATATATAGACAGATCACTAACTTATTCTATACTAGGAATATGATCAAAAACCACTTGAATAGATTATAGTTGTTTGGTTTCATATCTGTTAAGTGAAGACAACTAATTCCTATCTTATTTACATGATAGGAACTAATTACAAAACTACTTAACAAAATAACCATAATATTACATATGATGCGTTAGGATAGCTGACACTTTTTATCTTATGCTGTGGTGTGAGCTGGACAAGTTCTCTTTGGCTACGGGCAGCTAGAGGTGCATACTGCTTTGTTGTTGTAGGTAGTTCTGGAAGATGCTACGGGAAGGCCTGGAGCTTGCTACGGGTGAGATAAATCACCTAAAGACTTTTTAGACTTGTCCAATCAATGTTGCCACTTGGTCAACTTGTTCTCTAGCTTCATATGCTCAGCTCCATATTCTTCATGATGCCTTCTTTTTTTTAATGCCACGATCCCCTCTTATCATTTCCCATCTAGTGGCTATGGGCTATTGTAGGAGCACAACCAAAGGGCTGACAGGATGTTGTAGGAGCACTGCCAAAGTTGCTACGGGCTAGGGCCTACTACTTAAAAATATTATGGCATCTTGTAATTTGTTCATGGGGACATCAGAAACATCAGTTTGCACAAGAGAAAATATTTACCACATCAAATAAGTATACTAAATATTAACGAACATATAAAACTAAATATATGCAAAATCATAACTTTATCTCATATCAACCATCAAGAGGAGATCAAAGTCTTCAAAATTATATGTGCAAGACGCTTCAAAAAGGATTTAGATGAGGTCAAAACATGCCAATATGTGGCCTCATCACACCCCCCAACTTATCTTCTTGCTTGTCCTTGAGCAAGCTGGCTCTTGAAGGCACAATATTATTTGTAGTCATAGGGGTCTTGATTTCCTATCTAGCCATATCCATAGAGACCTCCCCTTATCCCAAGCTCATGTCATAAGGCTATCTCTTTTTCTTTGTCCAAAGGTACTATTTCCCTCCAATCTGGAATGGGATACCAAAAGATGGGAGGATGAAACCTCAATCCTATCCATCCTTCCTTTTTTATTCTTACCAGTTTTATGTAATCATGCACCCCGCTTAAAATTTGTAGGTGAGTTTGGCTCTTTATTTCTCAATATAGTGGGCAACTCATCCCATCTTGATTTGTAGGATACATAAGCTGTTTTACCTTCTTTATCCAGGAATATCAAATATCATTTTTGGACAGCTATCCACCATTTCATGACCCATGTAGCCAATCTATCCTCTAATACAAACTCTGACCATTCTTGCACAATTTCCTTAGAGTAACCACTTTCTCCCCTTATCATTAAGGAGGATTGTTTTTCCATTTCTAGATACTCATTTTCCTCTTATTTCCTTCTCTTATCATTTTTCAGTAAGATGTGAAGGCATCTAGAAGTATGTCACCCAGGTACATGTTAGGATTCCACTTGACATTAGAAGGAACAACAAAGTTATGAATATAAAACTCACTCAGATGTGCCTAAGTGTCAGGATCAGATACTATATACATGTTAAAAAATGTTTTGGTGTCATCCACAACATAGGGAAGGTTATTATATACCTTCTCATATCTAAAATGTAATCATTTATCTTGCAGATATAGGGCATATACTCGTGGTGGAGTCTGCATTCTAAAATCCTAATAGAAATATCGCATACATATTTTCTACTTTCATCTTGAGTCCCTCTTTTTCTAGTTCTTGTTTTTCCACCTTCTCCATCAACGTGTCATGGTGCTTCCTTGTGCCCTTTAAATATTTGTACTAGACTTTGAAAAACATCATAATCCTCAAGAAAATTTTCTTCTAAGAATGTATATAGGTCATCCTTAGGTCCAACTGAATAAATATTTTTAGAAGTGAGGTCAAAATGTATTACCTTAGGCTCTGTTACAGGTTGTCTCTATGCTTTATATGGGACCATTTGGAGTAAGGACTCATTCTTTCCTCCTTTGTATTTTCCTTCATATTTTGGTTCAGTTCAAGTTTTTCTACAAGTTGTTCTTCTTTCTCTTCTTTAATGGAAGTCTTTTCCAAGGATTCTGCTGCTCTATCAAGGCATCCAATCCTCTTGTTCCCTCCAGGTTTCTTATGATGTTTCTCAAAATGTTGATTTCCTCCACTGCTTTCTCTAGAGTTTGGAATTCAGGTTCTTGTTTCCCTTCACTTTTCACCTCTTCAATTTCTACTGATGTGGTATTTGAGGAGGTATTTGTTCTTACTTCTCCTCTTCTTCTGAACTTTCCATCTCTCTTACTATCTCAAAACCTTCTTTTGTGATAAATAATTTTTCCTTTTTCTTATTTGGAGGTGTTTCTTCACTAATTTCCATGGTCTGTGTTTGTTTTGTTCTTTTCCTCCTTATCCTGTGAGATCTTCTTACAACTGTTATTTTTCTCTTTTGTTCCTTCTTGGGGGTAACTTCTTCTACTACCTTTTCTTTTCCTTTTTTCTTAGGTGCTGAGGTAGCCTTAGTTTCTTCAGGTGCCTCCTCTACTATAGGTGTAGGGGCTTCTTCTTCCTTTTCCTACATGTTATGCTCTCTAGCAGGTGATGTTGCCTCTATACCTTTCATCTTCTTGGAGACAGAGCCCTTTGATTCTACAGATAGAGAGGCATTTGTTTCTTTCTAAGGGCTTCTTTTCTTACTCCCTACCTCTTCTATGGTTTCCTTCTCTGCGGAAATGATGAGCCTCCTCCTTCTTCTTCCCATAGCAGTAGAGCTCCTAGTATTTCTTGCTATGGGTATGCTAGACTCCTCTTCTCTCTCTCTAGGGACCCTTATGATATGCTTTCTTTTTGTCCTCCTTTCTTGTTGTGGCTGTTTCTCAGGGGTTTCTTCTTTTTCCACTCTTTCTTCAGATTTTTCTTGACTCTTCTCTTCTTCGATGCTGCAGGTGGCTAGTCTAGGTTCCCAATTACCTGGTTTAAATCAATCCTGGGTTGGATATTTTGGAGGCCTTGCTTGGTGATTAGCCAGATCGAATAGTGATGAGATAAAGCATTCTTCACCCCTTTCTGATATTATTTTTCCATTTTCTTTAGGCTACTCATCAAGTGGTTTGGGACATTTATTACTACTCCATGCCTTAAATGATTTAAGTATTTAAATTGCATTGTATAGAGTAGGGAATACCTTCCTTCGCATGTGAAGTATTTGATGATGAATGTAACAATTTCTCTCTAGGCCTTAGGTAGGATTCTTGTCTCAATACCCCCTTTTGTCTGATTGTATTGCTCCCCTTGGAAGAATTGTTGTCTGATTTGTTGTGCATTGGGTTTCTCCTCCCAATTTTCTCCATTTTGAGGGAGTCCTATCACTTGCCCAATCAAGTCTTCTATTACTGGAAATGATATGCCAGCTACCATGGCTTGTTGTCTATCGAATGTGCTTGTAAATTTCTCTGCTCTCTCATTCAAGTACTTGGTTAGCAATTGGAAGTAATTTTTCCATCCAGCCCATTCAAATATATCCCAGCAATGAGGGTTATTTCTCAAGGGTGTGACATCAGTGGGCTCTCTATGAACAACTATTCCTCCCATAGCTTTTGCAGACAAGTTTTTATTTCTCTCTCTGCATTGCTTGTCACCCTTCTTTGTTTTACGTTTATCACATCTCGGGGCAATATTTAATTATCCCCATATTCAGTACACATCATTACTTCCTTGGTTCTCGTGCTGAGGGTAATCAAGTCTACCCGTAGCGGGATCCAATCCTACCTCCTCCCCGGATAGTTGTCACTCGTCCTGAGTGAAAAAATGTTTCATGCGTGCCATATATTTATTGCTGAAGGAACTTTATTAATGTCCCCTCATGATGGTGATAGAAAAAGAGTAAATGATTAAGGCGTATATTTAATTTTACATGTCTTTTCAAGAAATAAATACTTACTACTTGTAGATATTACCTTTTTACCTTAGTGTCACCTATTTGTTCTCCATGTGACACCTTTTTATGAAAATATGATTTTTGCAAGGGTTTGGCATGCAACACTTCTTCCAATGAGTAATTTGATTGCAAGGATCATCTGAAAATGATTTCTCTCCTGGAATTTGTTTATGCATTTTTGTGCTTATGTATATCAGACATGAGGTTCCTCTTGGACTTGGCTAGAGGTCCTTGTTTCTCCTTATGCTTCTGTAGTATGTGAAAACCTACAAAAATGATACCTCCTTGCATGATGCTTGTGATTTTTTTAAAACTTACATTCCTTCCTCTTTTGTATGATGCTTGTAAGTTCTGACATGGAATTTTGCATCCCTTGTCTTGACTACCCGTAGCACTACTTTGCTGCAACGCACTCTGAAATTGTGCCCGTAGCAACCATGAGGTGACCTATAGCATTGGACAAGTAGCCAGATTTAACCAAGGGTTCACCTGTAGCAAGAAAGGAATGTTTGCAGGAAGGGAAAGAGTACCTGCAGCATGAATTCTACTTTGTGTAATTGTTTTTGACCTAGATTTTTCCTTACCTCATTTTGAATATGCCTGTGGCTGTCCAAAACTCTACCCGTAGCACTTTTAGAAAGTTCCCGCAACAATTGGAAGGTTTCCTCGATATGAGAAGGATACCCACAACAACAGAAGGTTACCCAGTAGCAACTAAAAGGTTACTTGCAGTAATGGTGGAAGGTTTCCCATAAGTAATCGAAAGGTTACTCGTAGTAATCTGGAAGGTTTCAATAAGAATCGAAAGGTTTCCCATAGTAACTAGGAAGTGGCAAAAGCAGGTTTGGCTGAGGTGTTTTTCTTCCCATTATTTGTTTTTTTTTGCCCCTGAATGGCCAGCAAGATGGTTTTCCATTCAAGCCCTTTTCTATTCTGAGTAGCCAGCAAGCTACTTTTCTACCCAGAATCTGCCAACAATGCCCAAAAAGGGTTTTCATTGTTGGTTTATTTATTTATTTATTTATATCCTACTACCGCCTATAAGCAGAGAATGTTTATTATGGCCTTATGAAGGTCCATATACAGTATTTCAATCTTCTTCCCATGGGAGGTAGAGATCATCCTCCCTTCCTTCCTCGTAAATCTCCTTTTCCTTTGAACTAGGTGGGTCAATCGAGGGTTAGTCTGCATCGACCATTTGTACTTTGTGAAAATTGCTCCTTTAATAAGGGTTTCTTGTATAGTTTGAGTCATTGACCATTAACTTGGAGTTTGAATCTCACTGGATCAATTATTTATAGTTGGATTACACCATTGTCATAGACATGTTCGATCTCATATGGCCTCGATCCATCTTGTTTACAATTTCCTTTGTGATCTTTGTATTTTGAATCAAACAAAAGAGGGCCTAATCTCTCGTGTGTGAATTGCCTAGGTTTGATGTATCTATCATGCCATCCTATTCGCTACTACTATATCAATTCTATGTTCTAAAGCACTTGTTGTCTATACTCATCCAAAGAATTGAGCTACATCCTTCAGGGTGACTAGAAAGAGCTTGATCTTTTATTCATCCATTCGGTAATCATAGCTTTGGCATAACACATCATACTCAAATAGATATGTATTTGGATCCTCACTGGACATTTCCTTGAAGTATGGGAGGGCTGAGGGTGGGATATTCTTCATAGGAGTATCCTCTATGGTTTCTACAATTGGAAATTCAAAAGTGGGGGTAGAAGGTTCTCTACCTTCAACTTCATTTCCTGATTCTTGATCCATGGCATATTTCCTTGTTATACGAATCCCAAGAGATTTCATAATAGTGTCCTTGAATTCCCAATCAACTTCCCCCTTAGTATGATAATGTACAGACACTTGAGGTGTTGTACGGTGGGTGGTAGTAGTTATGTAATGAACTTGTTGAATTGAGTAGGTATTCTGGCATTCTTTCTCCTCATGGAGTATGCGATTCATTCGAATCCTCCTCTTGTTTTTATTCCACTAGCACGGCCAAGGTATTCTCTACTTTTTGTTCTTCTTCTTGAATACATTGCAGCTCCTCTGTCACTCTTCTTCTTTATGTGGGAGTATACTCCTTGTCTTGGGAGATAAGTGGCTCCTCTCACTGTAGTAATTTGTTTCTGCTTTGGCAAAAATCTTCTAAATGAGTCTCATTCTCTATGCATAAATTTTCCAGCTCTCTCTCTTGCTTTTCCTATTTTTTCTCTCTTTTTTTCAACTTTATGAGAGATTGGCTCTTAATACTATTTGCAGAAATTGAGCAGTGCGGTAATGACAATTTTATCCTAGAAAGTAGGAATTTTGGCTCTTAGAAAGCTTTTGAAATGACAGAAGGAAAGATGATCTAAAAAATAGGATGGCTATTCTAGAAAGCATGAATGGTTATTCTAGAAAGTGGGAAATGAAAGCATGAATTGACTGAAAGTGGGAAATGGAATCACTTCTATAATCTTTGTCTAGACACCTTCCCTAAGAATGGTACCAAATTTATGTGTAGAATAATCACCCAATGATATTAGGTCTCATACCCTATTGTCCATTAAATTTCAACCCAGGGGTGTAATATTTTCAAAGGGCCTACAAAATATATGCTACAGTACTTTGGACTGAAGTATCTGTAGGCTAGGAATTTATCAAAGAGTAGAAAGTAATGCTTATGCGAATTGGAAAGTAAACTATGGAAGTTGTTGATTTGCAGATCTAAAACTCAACACACTATGCACTCATGAACTTTGAGAAATAAAATGAATAACTAATAATCAATCCACACAACATAAATAGGAAATGGAGGAATAGGATCTTCCCTGTAATTCCTTCTGAGGGGGTCCTTCCTCATGCAGAAGTGAGTTTCGATCCTACCCTACAAACTCGCAGAATCGCTAAGAAGATAAACAATTCATCTATTGAGTTGTAGCAATTTAAATATTGTTATATCAAATAAAGATTATAATGAATTTAAGAACACAACTCACATTAATATATTATATCTCACACATTGATAATTTTGTCTTTCTCACCAGCTATCAATTCATTCCTCAAATCTATATGTCCTTTGTCCTTTATCTCTGGATATATATAGACAGATCACTAACTTATTCTATACTAGAAATATGATCAAAAACCACTTGAACAGATTATAGTTGTTTAGTTTCATATCTGTTAAGTGAAGACAGCTAATTCCTATCTTATTTACATGATAGGAACTAATTACAAAACTACTTAACAAAATAACCATAATATTACATATGATGCATTAGGATAGCTAGCACTTTTTGTCTTATGCCACGGTGTGAGCTGGACAAGTTCTCTTTGGCTATGGGAAGCTAGAGGTGCATACTGCTCTGTTGCTATAGGTAGTTCTACAAGATGCTACGGTGAGATAAATCACCCGAAGACTTTTTAGACTTGTCCAATCAATGCTGCCACTTGGTAAACTCATTCTCCAGCTTCATATGCTCAGCTCCATATTCTTCATGATGCCTCATTGTTTGTTGAATGCCACGATCCCCTCTTAAAATTTCCCAACTAGTGGCTACATGTTGTTGTAGGAAACATAGCCAAAGGGCTACATGGGTCACTGCAGAGTATCTTGCCATAGTTGCTATGGGCTGGGGCCTACTACTTCAAAAGCTTATGGCATCTTGTAATTTGTTCATGGGGACATCAAAAACATCAGTTTGCACAAGAGATAAGATTTACCACAAGAATAATTATATTAAATTTTAATGAACATATAAAACTAAATATATGCAAAATCATAACTTTATCTCATATTAACCATCAAGAGGAGATCAAATTATTCAAAACCGTATGTGTAAGAGGCTTTAAAAGGATTTAGATGAGGCCAAAACATGCCAATATGTGGCCTCATCACACCCCCCAACTTATCTTCTTGCTTGTCCCTGAGCAAGCTGGCTTATCTTGAAGGCACAATATTCGATGTAGTCATAAGGGTCTTGATTTCCTATCTAGCCATATCCATAGAGACCTCCCCTTATCCCAAGCTCATGCCATAAGGCTATCTCTTTTTCTTTGTCCAAAGGTACTATTTCCCTCTAATCTGGAATGGGATACTAGAAGATGGGAGGATGAAACCTCAATCCTATCCATCCTTCCTTTTTCATTCTTACTAGTTCTATGTAATCATGCACCCTTTTTAAGGCCTGCTTAAAATTTACAGGTGAGCTTGGCTCTTTATTTCTCAATATAGTGGGTAACTCATCCCATCTTGATTTGCAAGATACATAAGTTGTTTTACCTTCTTTATCCAGGAATATCAAATATCGGTTCGGATAGCTATCCACCTTTTCCTGACCCATGTAGCCAATCTATCCTCTGATACAAACTCTACCCATTCTTCCACAATGTCCTCAGGGTAACCACTTTCTCCCCTTATCATTAAGGCGAACTATTTTTCCATTTCTAGATACTCATCTGCCTCTTCTTTCCTTCTCTTCTCATTTTTCAGGTAAGATGTGAAGGCATCTAGAAGTATGTCACCCAGGTACATGTTAGGATTCCACTTGACATTAGAAGGAACAACAAAGTTATGAATATAAAACTCACTCAACTGTGCCTGAGTGTCAGGATCAGATACTATATACATGTTAAAGAATGTTTTGGGGTCATCCAAAACATAGGGAAGGTTATTATATACGTTATCATATCTAAAATGCAACCATTTCTCTTGCAGATATAGGGCATATACTGTGGTGGAGTTCTCGCATTCCAAAATCCTAGTAGAAAGATCATACATATTTTCTACTTTCATCCCGAGTCCCTCCATTTTTGGTTCCCATTTTTCCACCTTCTCCACCAACGTGTCATGTTGTTGCCTTGCTTCAACGTGCCCTTTAAATCTTTGTACCAGCCTTTGAAACACATCATGTCGAGATGATGTGCGCGCATCAGTAGAAAAGATCAAAGTTGATCATGGAGAACTCCTTTTTATCTGGGAAGGACTACCTGCAAATAAGAACACAAGACCACAAGATTTGATTAAACAATAAATGAGGAAACTGCCTTGGGCCCAGGAAATGTAAAACTTCCTTTCGAAGGTGGTCAGTTTCCCTGCTAACGTGAATTAACACAAAAGACTGTAAAATATCAATTAAATTGCTTGGCTGAACTGGGTAGGGGAAAGGCTGTTTTTCCTGGTTTTTGATCAAAGGAACCGATGCCGGTTACCTATAACCGATGCCGGTTACTGATAACCGATACCGGTGGGTTTTAGGATCTTCTGGGCTGGTTGTGGTGTTTGTAATGGCTGGTTTTTGGATAGTATTAGGAAATGGGATGGTTAGAAGCAAAAGAATGACAGCTAGAGGCAATGGTACGTTGGATAATGGATTCAGAAATGGATTTGGGAGGACTGTAATTCCAAAAGCATAAGAAATGTTATAATGGAGGACATGCAAGATGTAACTTACTGGTTTTTACGAAGGTGCAAGTTGATCTCCTTTCTTGTCAGAAACACGCCTAGTATTTTCACTGCCTCTCGCTTGGTCAAGTGAAGATCCGACTCGCTTTCCTCGCCGCAATGCTCTCGCTGATCCAGAAATCCTTCGACCGATCTCCAAAATGAAATTCCGATCCGTTGTTTTGGTTTGGGAAGCCCATTTACAGGGAACCGATGGCGGTTACGTAACCGACGGCGGTGGCGAGTAGAACCGCATCGTTAGGAAAAAGTAGGCTATTTTTAGTAAAATAGCCCACCTTCCCCGCTTCTCCCGAGGGACTGGGCCATGGGGCTTGGTCAAGTGGCTAGAAGGTCGGCTTTGGGTGCGAGTAAGGAGGCATTAGTTATGGATGTGAGTCTGACCAAGTCATGGGTCCTAATTAGGTTAGTTTAGGTTAGGGCTAGGTCACGGTGAGGTGGCCAAGTGAGGTGGCGGGTAAGGTATATGTGGATTTATCAATTATGAGGTAATTAATAAATAATTGTGTAAGGTTTAGGTAATGAGGTTAGGTCATGAAATGGGATGCGGGTCACAAGGGGTCGTAAGACACGAATTTGGTGTCTACATTAGCCCCTTATCATCGTGTAGCTTGTTTTGTTAAAAGTCACATGAAACAATAATATGAAGTGGTTTCTCATGTTAAGGATATAGGTAATCCCCTCAAATCTATCACCGATGGAGTGAACGGGAAATCGTGGATAGGGTCGATAAAGGGTACATGTCAGAGAGAGGATGGTAAGGTGGTAGGGAAGGTCCAAGGAAGCAGATTTGATGTTGAAATGCAACAAGATTTACTAGGGTATATGATTTGACGAGCAAACCAAATGATGATGTATAGGCAAAGGTCGATAGTTTATCCAAACAAGGGTGATATAATCCTCGTATCCAAGGCATAGGAAGTAGCTCCAGTGGTATATAATGTAAGGTACAGAACGCTTTAGGCATGTTCGGCAGACACTCAAATGGTTGGTTTGGTTGAGATAAACGCCACGGTCTAGGTCTCAGGCAAAGTTGGTCGACGATCGTCAAGTCAAGACCCTAATCGTGCTAAAACACGAACAGTGAGCTCGATCAACACAAGGTACATGATGGATGGATAAAATAAAACGCTGATCGTGGGTATGGTATGGAAGTGATACGGCCTTGGGTCGGGCCAAGTTGTTGGGTCATGGCCTCGGGGGCGCACTATAACGGTAGAGCGAGGCCTGGGTCGGGCCAAATTGGTAGGGCGAGGCCTTAGGGCGGCCAAATAAGTAGGCCGAGGCCTGGGTCGGGGCTGGGTCGAGGCCTCGGGTCGGGCCAAATGGTTAGGGCGAGGCCTCGGGTCGGGCCAAATGGTAGGCCGAGGCCTCGGGTCGGGCCAAATAGGTAGGGCCTGAGGCCTCGGGTCGGGCCAACAGGTAGGGCGAGGCCTTCGGGGCCAACAGCGAATCGGTAGGGCAGTGGGCCCTCGGGTCGGGCCAACAGGGTAGGCGAGGCCTCGGGTCGGCCAATAGGTAGGTCGAGGCCTCGGGTCGGGCCAACAGCAGGCGAGGCCTCGGCCGGGCCAATCAGGTAGGCGAGGCCTCGGGTCGGGCCAATTGCCTGGGGCCTCGGGCCAACAGGTGGCCTCGGGCCTCGGGCCAACAGTAGGCGAGGCCTCGGGTCGGGCCAATGGTAGGTCGAGGCCTGGGTCGGCCAACAGGGCCTAGGCGAGGCCTTAGGGCTCGGGCCAATCAGGGTCGAGGCCTTAGGTCGGGCCGAAAAAGAACAAATGTTGTGCAAAAGAAAGGTGGACAGAGGCGATATTGGTGAAAAAGAGGCAAGGAGTAAAGAACGGCAAAGAATGGGGTGAAAGTTGGGTATCAAACCGATGTCGATTCCGCATGACCGATATCGCAAGGGGACCGATACCGGCTTCTTAGGGCAAAAAAGAAACCGACATCTGCTAAGGCTCGAAAACCTATAAAAAGAAAAATACGGCCTGTCATTGTCACTTTTGTTATTTGCAATCCAAATTGACTTGTCTGACGTGGAGAGTTTATTCGAGGGTATTGAGTGAGGTGGAGCTATTTGATCAAGAGAGAGTCGATAGTGGGCCCGAATAGTTGAGGAGGCAAAGCAGGATCGGCCGGGACCCAAAGCAGATCGTGATCGGAGCCATGGCACAGCAGAGGAGCCGGAGGGGCCGGGACCAGCCTGACCGCCACCACCCATCCCACCACGACGACGTGTCGCCGCACTCCTGTAGGTTCTAAACTCTTTATTTTATGCATTTGGTCAGATTAAGTGAGATTGGGGGTTGGGGGTAGAATTTAGTTGTTTTAGGAAATGAGGAGTAAAATAGACGTAATTTGAAAAAGAGAGAGGGTAGATAGGTAAGATAGGGTAAGGCGGCTAGGTGTGTAAAATTTGGGGGTGTTTGGGTGGGTAGATGGGTAAAAATAGGTGAAAAATGGTTTTGGGGGCCGCATGGGGTTCGGCTCTGGGTAGAGATGACTGACCGATGTCGGTCACTAGGCGACCGGCATCGGTCGAAAAAAGATGGTAAGGTTGTGTTTGGGGGAAACCGGTGTCGGTCTCGCATCGACGGCCGGTATCGGTGGGGTTGGGATGGGTGGGGGATTGTTGTGGGTTGGGTGGGAGTGGGTTGGGTTGGGTTGGGTCAGGGTGGTGGGGGTGGGTGGGTTGGGTGGGTGGGTTGGGGTTGGGTGGTTGGTGGGGGTTGGGTTGGGTTGGGTTTAGGGTGTGGGTGGGGTTGGGTTTGGTGGGGTGGGGTGGGGTTGGGCAGGGTTGGGTTTGTGGGTTGGTTTAGGGTCAGTGGGTGGGTGGGTGGGTTGGGGGTTGGGTGGGGGGTGGTGGGGTTGTGGGGGTCCGGGGTGGTGGGTGGGTGGGTTGGGGTTGGGTGGGTCCGGGTGGGCTGGGGGGGTTGGGTGGGTTGGGGGGTTGGGTCAGGGTCAGGGTCGGGTGGGGGGGTTGGGTGGGGTGGTTGGGGTCAGGGTGGGGGTTTAGGGGGTTTAGGGTCTAGGTTTTTGTGGGTTGGGTGGTTGAGTGGGTGGGTTGGGTTGGGTTGGGTTGGTTGGGTGGGGTTGAGTTGGTTGTGTAGGGTTTAGGGTTTAGGGTCTAGGTTTTTGTGGGTTGGGTGGTTGAGTGGGTGGGTTGGGTTGAGTTGGTTGGGGTGAGAAGGGTGAGGTGTGGGGTTAGATTTTGGGTGTTACAAAAGGGGGTTTAGATGGTAAAGTAGATGTTATAATAAAGAGTGGGTCTAAGAATGTGGGTTGGTTTTGCAGGCACGTCAGCAGTTGACGATGCGTGATAGGATGCCTCCACTATTGAGTCGGATGAGGCCACACATATCTGCGGCGCATTGGGCCATCATGCGCGAGGTGGGACTCAAGGGGTCCAGAGGTATAGAGCGATAGACAGAGATCACAGCCTGATGGTCGCCCTCATCGAGAGATGGGATCCGCGGCCAATGTGTTCCATCTCGCCGACCGGGGAGATGACCGTCACATTAGAGGATGTGTATCGCATCCTGCGGCTACCGATCGAGGGAGAGGCCGTTTTCCAGGTAGATTCAGAGACTGCCATGGATAGCATACTGCAGGTTTTTGGGGATGCAGCCGCGCTTCTTACGTATCATAAATAGCGCGAGCATCGATATGGTGATATGTACCACGCACACAGACATATGAGACACGGCTTTCCGTGTTGATGATGATAGGATCACCCGCTTCGCCTCCCGATTCGTGAGGGAGGCCGCTTCCCACGGGCATTGATGGGGGTGCTGCTGGAGATGGTGGAGGAGCACACCTGTTTTGCATGGGCACCAGTGTATCTGGTGCAATTATACAGGGAGTTATGGGGCTATCGCCGGAGGAGGCGATTTGGTATTTGTTCTACATTTTTGTCAGAGACATGCTGGGCATACGAGCACATCGTATGCATCAAAGCCAAGAGGGCTACCCCCAAAGCAGCCTGCCACAGTCGTATACCGATATGGCTTTCGAGGTGGTCAGGGTCGTGGGCACCACGAGCAGCTGTCAGCAGTCGGGATGTGGTCTATTATGACACTTGCTAGAGGGCCTTACAAAGAGAGAGACATTGTATGGAGACCCTACAGAGGTCACCACTTGGGCAGAGGAGCCCACAGACACCGCGCCCGATCCAAAGATACATTCTGATAAAGCAGGATTCGAGGCCGGGAGAGTACGAGCGATACCCCTGAGAGAGGGCACGCAGCAGATGGGGCCGCGACAGACGAGCCACCTCCCTTCCCCAAGACAGAGGGATGATGTAGAGGCCCCACCGCCAGCGCCACACCTCGGGATCCGGATCCAGACCGGGTAGCTGAGAGACCAAAGCAGTGAGGGTGTGGATGATGCCGGTGCACGGGAGCATACAGGGTGTGGTGGGCTGGGCAGAGAGCAGCGAGGATAGTACCGCCTGCGCAGCCTAGACTTGGCTGCAGCTACGGCAGAGAGAGATCAGCTCCGGGGCAAAGGTGCATGCTATTACAGGATAAATGCCGCACAGCACAGCACGTATAGGGTCTTACAGGGCAATAGCCCAGCTCAGTGCATGTACAGTGCATTGCAAAGACCACCACCAAAAGACAAACAACACAGCACAGTGCAGTGTGCAGTAATGTGCACAGCAAGATTAGAAAAGAAGAAAGCAAACAAATTACACCCCCGATACCACCACCACGGCCACAAAAAGCAGTGTGCACAGTGCACAGTAAAGACCACCACCAAAGACCACACCCACAAAGCAGTGTGCACAGCTCAGTGGGGTATTGGTGTTAGTGCCAGGGACCAGCCTGCAGCCCTTCAAAGGGCGAGATCGCTATATGGAGGTGAGAGCAGAGGCCCGATATTATCAGGATATTCTTGATAGTACCGGAGTCGAGTATCAGGCATATGCAGCTCATAGAGCAGAGACCTCGCACAGCCAGAGATCTCAGGGAGGAGCAGCCACAGCTGGCGTGTCCGTGACAGGCAGGAGGCGAGAGGCACCACAGGGACCAGTGGGGAGAGGTGCCGAGGGCGGTGGGGAGAGCTGATAGATCCCCACATGGTTTTGATAGGACATGGGCACCGGTCTCGCGAACCGGTCAGTATTGATAGAGGCCTCATGTGCCTACACTTATTCATTGTTTTGATTCATTTATTTATTATATACCGCCTCGCGAGCCGAGTACGGGTCAGATATTTGATACCGCCTCGCGAGCCGAGTATATTTTTGATATGAGAGACCGCCCGCGAGCCGAGCCGAGATTTTTGGTAGGTATTGCGCCTCGCGCCGGCTTTGGTATTGTATGAGATCACAGAGGCCCCGATGTAGGGCACATTGTATTTTTGAAAATTTGTATATATATAGAGACGATGTTTTGATCCACATGCAGTGTTCAAAATGTGTTGAAATATGTGGTTAATGGCTGGTAATAGATAGAATGTGTGATGAGTTTAATTGACATGTTGATAGATGGATGATGCTGATGTTTTTGTTTGTTTGTACGTATATATGAATGTCAAGTTATGTGATGAATTGGTGGTTTTGTGACATTGTGATATATGTAATCGATGAGTCGATCCAAATGATGTATAGATTGATAGTTTCTTGATATCCGTAGTTGATGGTTTGTGTATTTGTAAAAATAAATGATATTTAATGAAAATGTAATGTTATATGTGGTGGATGAACAAAATGTGGTAAATTGTGTGGTTTATGCAGAAAAGAGGCGGGCGCGAAAAAATTTAGGTGAGAAATGAAGAAAAGAACGCTGTTGAGAAAAGATAGGTGTGTAACCGATATCGCTTAAGGAACCGATATCGGTATCTAATAGACCGATATCGCTTAAGTAACCGATACCGGTTATTTAGGTATGAGCTTTTCTAAAAATAGAAAAGCTAGGTGGCAACTTAAGTTTTAATTTTAGAGCCATGCAAGAGGTTAAATACGCGAACGCGACGCTTTTTGACGACTGAGACAGGTATTTGCATGAGAGATTTGGGTGAGAAGGAGAAAAGAGACAAGGAAAGTAAATGTGATCCGAGGTTCAGAAGGCAGAAAGACAAAGTTGAAAAGGGTGGTGATCATGGCAGAACGAGGAGAAGCATCCAGCAGGCAAGGACATGAGGGAAGACAAGGGCCACCTCAAGCTACTGCAACCCAAGAGGTATTGTTTTGTTTGTGATTTGACTACTGCATGTTTCGTGAATAAGATGGGGGAGAGTAGGTGGGTAGATATGAGAAAGAAAACATGATAACAAGGGTTGCAGGTGAGGTAAGTGTTACAGGGTAGGCAATCGTGGGTTCCGGTATGTTGTTTAGTATGTATAAAACGAATAAACGAGCAAATTATCACGTAGGTGGTTGTTTTTAGGGAAGGTGTATAAAATTGACAGTGACCGGTAGCGGTTAGGGAGAACCGGTATCGGTTATTCAACCGATATCGGTTATGTATAACCGGTACCGGTTACTGGAGAAATTTCCAGAATGTTTGAAAAAGACCCTAATGGATTGAATGGTTGTTTGTTGTTTTGGTGTATGCAGGCAGAGGCAGGGTTGAGGATGAATGATAGTGCCAGCGCTGTTGTCGCGAATCCGAGCGGATGTAACACCAGCGGAATGGACATTGATAAATCGTTTGGGGTTAAGTGGAATCCGTTATTATTCACGAATCGCACGTAACCATGGTATGTTACAGGCGCTGATTGAGAGATGGAATCCGGAGACAATACCTTCTATCTGCCAACAGGTGAAATGACAAGAATATCGAAGATGTGTTTCGATTTTGAGACTCCCTATTACAGAGAACCAAGATATCGTGCACTACCTAGCGCGGCACGGGAGCGATAATGTAAAGTGTTTGTTTGGTCCATACGCACGAGACTTAACACAATGAGGTTTATCATTCACATATGGGGTAATGTATGCAAAGACACCCCGAGGAGACAAGGTTAAGCAAGTGATATTAATGATAGCGTAGGGTATTATGCATTACCGAGGCGTAAGGGGGAAGATTTCCAAAGGCATTGATGGTGTTATTCGGGAGATGATAGAAAGGAACGTGACTTTTGCATGGGCACCGCATATTTGGCGAGCTATACAGGGTTTATGGGCTTGTCAGAGGCGAAATCACAGACAACGCTGGATTGCTCATACTTATTACACTCGTTGGGCCTATGAGCACATTGTTTGTGTGCGACTAATAGGCCGATCCATCCAGCAGGAGAGACCGGAGTACGAGGTCGGGATTCCGACGATGGGTCCGATGTAACAAGAGGCAAGATCTCAAAGCCGTGCCGGTGACATTGAGTATTACAGTGTGTATGGGAGAGGTCGACGGTCATGATATCTCTTGAGGTCCTCTACGGAACTATATGGTAACCGAGAACATAGCCGAGGAGTTGAGAGGTGTAGAGCGATTGAGGTGGATCGCAAGCACAAAGCCAGTGAATATGAGAGGATTCCTATAGATCGCGTGCGCGCGACAATTTGATTTGTGCAGATATACCCATGCTTATAGACCATATATGAGGATCGATGCCGAGGCAAAGATTCTCACCTCCCCGCCAACACCTCCGTAAGGGCCCGAGAGAGATAGCAGCCGATCGCAGGTAATGGATGCGGGAATGACAGAGGCCTATAGATTATGGTGGGTAGCAGAATCATGAGGTGTACGTGAGCGCCCGACATAGCGGTGATTACAGCAGAGAGGGATCGCTCATAGCTTTGGTTCAAAGCAGCTCCAAACGCAGTGAATGAGACAAGAAGATTGTTAGTGGTCATGAGTCACGGGCGGGGAGACTAGAGGCTGGAGTCCTCCATGCGAGAGGGCGTATTCATATGTTACAGGAGAGATCGCAGATCAAATGCAAGGCGGTACCAATAGCCGTGGTACCTTTGAGGACAGAGAGGCCCTGGCGAGAGGGGTCGACGATCACGATCATCACCTAGGTCGGGATGAGGCGTGAGGGTCTAAATAAATGTTAGCAAGGTATGAGGATAAATAAGAGTACCGACTCGCGTGTCGATGATATAAAGATGTATTTGTTTAACATCTAAATAAAACGAGATATGTATGTTGATTTGCGTTATAATAATAAGAATGTTGTCGTTTTGACTTTCGGTGTTTTGAAAAAGGATCAAAGAGGAATGTGATTAAATAGAAATACACCAAAATATTTATATTTACCACACATGATAGGTTATGGTAGGGGATGGTCGAGCTAACCTTGGGAGACCCCATGTCTCCGAAGTGCTGCCTACATAGCCCATTGCACAAAGCAAGGAAGGGCCTCAGACCGATGTAGTTCTCCCTTAGGATCAGGGAGGGGTGAATTTAGGCAATTTGGTATGGTTTAGGCAATTTGTCGTTTGGTAAAAAATTTGATGTTGGTAGGGTAATGTTGTTGGTGCTGGTAGGATAATGTTGTTGGTGTAGGTATAGGTAAAGCAAAGGTTAGCATACCCAAGTAGTAGGGAATAGTGTCCTGATTAAGATCAACACACAATTCTAGATGCGAGGCAAAGCGGAAAGAGTGCTCCGTAGGTGAAAAGAGCTAAACAAACCACACAACGTAGAACGAGCCTGAAGCCCTAAGTGCCGTGTATAGACGAGAAGTCCATAGTTGAAAAGAGTCAGATGATCACAATATATCGTGTACGTACATTACGTCCCTTGAGTCAAAACAAATGGTGAGGTGATGTGGATGATATAGCCGAGGTACAAAGAACTTGTTACAACGAAAGAGAACCTACCCTAAATAGACAAGTCCATGACCCAAAAAGTTCTTTTCAGATGAGGCTTTTATTTTATCGAATGTAGACCGATCGATGCGGGAAGTCTACAAGGGATATTGATTGTTTTATTCTTGAGGTCTTCACGGCTTCCGATCAATGCGAGAAGCTTCGATAAAGGCTCGACTGTGTATAGCTGTCCTTCGGGGAGCAATTATTTATAGTAGCAGAGATGATTTTAGTGCATAGTGTCCTTCTGGGGAGCAACCATTTATAAGAAGAAAGAATAGTTTGGCATATAGTCGTCCTTCGAGGGAGCAGTATATTTAATTTTAGATGACTAGATGTTCTTTTGGCGTGAAGCATCTAGTTTAGTAGGAAGTTTGACTCAAGAAAATCCCATAAGAATACGGCTTATTTTAATACTTTGAAGTCATGGACTAGACTAAAAAAGGGGAAGGCATTATCAAGGGGAGGTGCGAAGTGATTTCGATTTTATTTAGAGATATAGAAAACAAAGTGTATGTAGTGGTAAATGAGCTCAAGGGACGAGCAGTAGGTAGATAAGAAGTGATATAACACTAGATTCAACAAAGAGAATGGGCGAAGATGTAAGGCATTATGGGGTTCAGTGCTCAGTTTACCATTGCTTAAGCTAAACGATAAGTGCCCGATCCATAGGTGTGAGTGATTATATAAGGCCCAATCCAATCGGGAGCAAATTTTCCACGCTTGCTCTTTTCTAGTTTGGTGACATGTTGATTCTCTTTGAGGACAAGATCACCAACCTTAAAGGTACGCTCATGAAGTCGCTTATCATAAGCACGCTTGATGCGTTTTTGATAGATTTGAAGGTGATCGAGAGCCGTAAGACGCCGTCGTCAAGAAGCTCCAATGGGCTAACCGCCTTGGCGGAAATCATCGCTGGTGAGAATATCCCAAGAGATATTCTAAGGGAGGGTATTTGTATTTCGAGAGGCAAAACAGCCTTCTGCACCATATACCAAAGAAAAGGTGTGGCATTAGTAGAGGTACGAATGCTAGTACGATAAGCCCAAAGGGCAAAGGGGATGTGATCGTGCCAATTTCTTCCGATTCATCGACAACTTTCATGAGGATTTTGGTTAGAGTTTTATTAGAAGATTCACCACCCATTGGCGGCTCATGGATAAGTAAGGCGATGAGAAACTAAGTTTGATACCAAAGTTGTCACAAAGGTTTTGAACAACTTGTTTTTGAAAGATTTACCATTATCTCGTTATTAGCGATGAGGAATACCAAAACGATGATAATGTGATGGTTAATGAATTCGACAATTTTTTTTTTTTTGATTGAAATGAGTGGGATGGCCTCCACCCATTTTGTGTAATATTCGGTCATTGTGATTATCCAACGGTGACGCTTGTGAAGAGGTCGGGTGAATCTCACCAATAAGGTCTAAACCCCATCAGAGAAAGGCCAAAGATCACGAGCGACTCAGAAGCGGGTGGCTAGGAGTATGTTGAAGATTGGCATGTTGTTGACACATGACACAACGCTTAACATATTCGTAGCAATGTTATTTGAGAGTAGGCCAATAATAACCTAGGCGAAGGATTCGCTTAGCCACGGCAAGGCCACTAAAATGTCCACCACAAATCCCATCGTGTACTTGTTGGATGGTATAGGTGACCTCTCGCGCCGCTTAGACAAAGGAGGATGCCATCAAAGCCACGTTTATAGAGGAGTCCTCCCATGACAACATAACGCGAAACACTTTTAAGAAAAGCACGCTTTCCGCTACTAGTAAGGTCGTGAGAACCGAGATTGTAAGGTAGTCGTGAAATTGGTGGTACCAAGTATCCCGCGAATTAGTAGACACAAAGTGATTTATCATGCAAACTACCGGGTTGAATAGATGGTGCAAAAGTTGCACTGGACCACAACGAATAATTCGTAGTCACTGGTGCGCGCGGGAATCATGAGGCTAAGCAAGCCATAGTATCCGCAAATTTGTTAGTGGAGCGGGAATGGTTTGATAGAATAGTGAGTAAATAAGGTTAGAAGTGATTCCACGTGGTGTTTGTATTAAGTTCCTCGCTTTTACATTGGTAGATGCCCATAACTTGATTGACTACCAATCGAGAGTCACCAAAGATATTGATAGATTTAATGCCTAAGTGTATCGCAACTGAGACCTGCAACAAGGGCCTCGTATTCCGCCAGTATTATTAGTGCAGGGAAATCAAGCCGAATGAAAGAGGCATAGGTTCAAAGGCAAGAGGGATGAGAACAACGCCGGCTCCTCCGCCGCTACTGGCACTTAGATCCATCAAGAAGAGGGTCATTTGATACGACTCTTCTCCGAGCGAAAGAGTGGCGATGAGTTCGCTCGGGAAGGTAAAATTGGTAAATTGTTCCCTGCAGAGGGGCCTCCGCAAGTTGGTCTCGCAAGAGTTTGTCCTTTGATTGATTTCTGTTGTATAAACTCAAGGTCAAGGTCGGCGAGGAGCATGAGCCATCGAGCGATGCGCTGGTTTAGGTGTGGTTTGGCGATATATAATGAATGGGGTCTGTGGTTGGTGATGACGAAAGTTTTGTGATTCAGAGGTAATGTCGAGTTTGGTGGCGACGAATGATAGGCTGTGCACAATTTTTCTACATGTGTATACCTAGTCTCGTAATCCACGAGGGTACGACTTATATAATAAACGGCCTCGCTTCTGGCGTGCCGAGTCTCGATGTGCGCGAGCATAGCTCCTATAAAGATGGTCAAGGGCGGAAAGATAAAGGTAGAAAGGGCGGTCGTCCCGGGGTGGGATAAGCACGGTGGCTGCAAGAGATACGTTTTTTGAGAGCTTCAAGGCTTGGTGACACTCCTCACCCATCAAAGGCAACGCCCTTTTTAGAAGGTGATGAAAAGGGTGACATCGATCCGAGAGTCGAGATGAAACGCCGGATGGATCAAGTTTACCCCGCAAACTACGCAATTGTTTGAGGTTTTGGGTGGGGGCATTTCTAGGATAGCTTTTACTTTAGATGGATCGACCTCAATGCCACGCAAAGAGACGATAAAGCCAAGAAGTTTTCCCCAAAGAACACCAAAGACACATTTCTTCGGTCAAGGCGATGATTTAATATTGTAACAAAGTATCAAAAATAATGGTTAAAACATCGAGATGTTCACTACGATGTTTAGACTTGCCGAGAAGATCGTCGACATAGTCTTCTTCAAGGATAGTGTGCATAATGTCATGAAAATGTAGGTCATAGCCCGCCGATAGGTAAAGCACCAAAGATTCTTAAGGCCAAATGGCATGACACGATAATGTAAGGTTCCCAAGGAGTTATGAAGGCAGCTTTGTGTTGATCGGCAGGGGCAACCAAAATTTGGTCAGATCCTCGAAAAGCCATCCATGAGAGAAAGCATTTCATGGCTCACAGTGAGATCAACAAGTTGATCAATACTGGGAGGGGGAAGTCATCCTTAGGGCAAGCGAGGTTAAGATCCCGGAAATCTGCATATATCCGAAGTCCCCCCGCGCTTTCGTGATGAGTACGATGTTAGAAATCCATCGAGGATAGTCAATAGGCAAATGATGAAGGAAACAGAAAGGAGTCGCTGAGCTCCTTTTGACCAAGAGAGCAATGCGTGGATGCATTTTTCTCAATTTCGCTTTGACTGGTTTGGAATCGGGGTTTAGGTGATGTTATGGACGGCAATGGTAGGATCAATTCCCGCATGTCGCCGTAAGACCATGCGAAAGCTTGGTCATGAGCACGGAGAAAGGTAGTAAAGGCGGCTTGTTCTGATGTGTTAAGGGATTGTCCAATCTTCACTATGTGAGGATCTTCCTCCGTGTGGATGTTGATTTCTATAGTAGATTCGTTCAGCATAGTTTGGGTTTCAGATGGTAAGGCGCGTTGAATATAAGAATCATCCGCGCCTGTAAGTGAGGATGGAGTCGCATCCCGGCATTCAACAACATTAATCAAAGGCGAATCCTCTTCGATCATGTCTGGATACAGAAGGGGAAGAGAAGATGGGTCCTCATTATCGCGTTGATAAGTGAGAGGACCTATGAAGATAGCATTTATGAAAAAAAAAAAAAAGTTAGGAGGGATAGATTCAGGGTCCATCGATTCTGTGGGAGATGATGGCAAAGTGGGTGATGATGGTTCGGTAGGGGCGACGCCTTCCTCTTCCAGATACAGCTGACAGGAGGTGTCTCCTGTGTAGGTGTTTCGGAAAAACCGAGACCACTTCGATCATTATGTTTGCGTGTGGTCACGGGAATGAGTGTATGTCGGCCTTGTTCAGAAGGCCAAAACCAAAGCCTTCCACGCACAAATGAGTCAAGAAGGTGAGGGAGCGGTTTAAACGACGATTTGTCAAGTATTGAAAATCGGATCGAAGGGAACCACACCAAGAGGAGGTTCAGGGGTAATGGAGGATGCGCAACACCCCCATACGTTAGGTTAGTGCGGCAATGGGGTGGTCCGTAAGAGATTACCTCCCCACGCGACGGTCCGTAGGTGGGATGCGCATGTAATTGTCCGTACTCCCGCGGGTAGGGAAAGAACTAACGCATATAGGCGGTACTCCCCAGTCAGTGAGGCGATGAAAAACATCTACTAAGGGGCCTGAGGTTGGGATGTTAGTCATGGGAGAAGTGGTTTGTGCGACGGTGGTTTCATCACCAAGGCGTAGGTGCAATGAGGTGGATGGTTGAGGTACATTCAAGAGGATGGTCAGTTGAATGTATGGGTGTCTTAATTGGTATAAGCACATCGCTTGGGCGGTATAACATATCGCAAGTTTTGAAGGGGGAGGATCAGCTTTTACAGCAGTAGGACTTCCCTCGTACTCAAATTTTATGCATCGATGTAATGTTGAGGGAACGCATCCCATGGCTCGATCCAAGGACGACCCAAAGAATATATTATATCGAACTCTCCTTCAAGGACATAGAAGAGTTCGGTAAAGTACGTGGGCCTACGCGAATGTTGAGGATCACGGTGCCTAAGGTAGAAGTAATAGCTATCAATGATCGCAACATGATGGGGTCAGGCACACATGCAACTAGAAGGGATGTTCATTTGTTGGAAGGCTTTTGAAGAGATGATGTTTAGGCTAGCGCCCGCCAATCATAACCCGACGTACTCGAATGTCTCGGACGTAAGCGGAAATGAAAAGGGCAGGGTCAGGGTCTTCTGCACCAAAGTCGATAATTTCATCTTCCGAGAAACTAACTGCAGCGGCTTGTTGTTTTGAGACAGAAGTGGTGGGGGAGATGGATTGTTTGGTGAGAGAGGAAACGTGATTGGGTGTTAGAATGGAGG
Organism: Taxus wallichiana var. yunnanensis; assembly: GCA_018340775.1. Taxonomy (NCBI): domain Eukaryota; kingdom Viridiplantae; phylum Streptophyta; class Pinopsida; order Cupressales; family Taxaceae; genus Taxus; species Taxus wallichiana. The sequence goes on from CM031239.1 coordinate 689,268,462, forward strand.
CCACGGGCAGGGTTTCGTTGGGTAAAACCTCTATCCCTTGAAGGATCTCAACGAGAGCTTGTCGATGAGATTCAGAAGTCTGAATGAGATCATATAGTGTCATTTTTACTGCGATCGATGAAGCCGTTTGATCATGGTTCGGTGGGCAACTCCATTAGAGACGGATAGGTGGGTCCGCGAATAACCACTTTAGGTGGTGGTGTAATCGGGATGGTCAAGGAGAAAGAGATGCCGCAGTGTGTTTTTCTTTCGCTTTCCCATTGTTTTTCTCGTCTCTCTAGAAATGACACTAATCATATTAATCTCGTAGATCCGAGATGAGGAAGATGGTTGGGATAATTCATGGTCTTCAAGAGGTGGGGTCAGAATAATGATAGATCTTGGTGAGGCGGGGATAGATGATATAGTAGAGGGAATTGACGCTAGAGGTCTTTCCCTTCGTAAGTTGTCTTTCTTAATCTTTCTATCCGGGAGAGGTGACTGACGAAGGATGGTTTTTAGAGCTTTGCATCCCTCCACATCATGTCCTGGTGTGCGGTGATAAGCGCAGATTTTAGACTCATCGTAACCCATAGGTCGGGGTTTAGACGGGTCATAAGGTCTAAGTGGAGGTAGGGAAATGGTCGCATTCTCCACCAACATAGCAAGGATTTTGGCGTAAGATCCTTTGAGGGGGTCAAAATCGGATGAAGGTATTGGTTGTGCGGGTTTTGGTAATGTTTGGGCGTGGTTGGTTCGTACAGGTGGTGGTTTAGCCGAGGGTGCCGACATGTTTTTCTACTAAACGTGGTTTCTTGGACACACGGGTTACGCTCGTCACTGGTTAGATGATGAGGTTACGATGATAGCGTGGTAGCGGGGAAACAACCACGAGAAAGGGGAGTGACAGAAAATAAATCCTTTGATGATGGGATTGGTTTAGGGTTGATAGTGGACCGGATACGCGGGGTAACGATGTTGTGATACCCTTTGATCTCTGTATAGGTGTAGAAGGCGTAGGTCGTTTTGCAGAAAACAAAGGAGGTATGATATATTGGTGTAATGTGGAGGGATGAGGTCCCAATATGGAAGGTGGGTGTGACGATGAGGGTTTTAATTGTGATAGAGGCCCGGATTGCGTTCGTCTCCTAGGTGGCGGAACGGATTTATTTTTGGATAGATCGAGTCGCTTAGGCGGGTGTGTTAGACTGGGCATTGGTGAGGTCCCAAGCGTAGGGGAAGATCTGGTTAAGTTGATAGAAGTGGACGGGGCATTTGGTAGAGGTGAGGGGGGTGAAGGCGAGAACAGGGGCATTTTAAGCTTCTGTAAGCACTTCGGGTAGATGGTGGAGACATCAGATCACTCATTTGCATTTGAGTAGAAAAAGGGGTACTCAAACGTTCCCCATAGGGCCTCGTCTCATCTTCCGTGGAATGACAAATTCCAGTGTGATTTGTAATTTTGGTACGGAAGAAAGGTGGGTTGTAATTCCAAATTACCGTGGGAGTGACACAGGGGGTAGATGAGGCAATCGTATCAATAGATGTTAAGAGGTCGACCGGTCGCTGAAAAGATTTAGGTGATGAGGGACTAATAGGCGTATGGGCATGTTGAGAGGGTCTCACACTAAAGAATTTAGTGATGTCAGCAAGAGATTTCTGCCTAAGGATGTCAAAGGAGTGGCGACCTTCCTCTTGCAGCAAGAGTGGTAGAAGGAGACGCCTGGGAAATGGATAATTAGACAACATCCGCTCGCAATCTTGTAGGGATGTGGTGTAAGAAGACTCATTGATGGGAAGGGAAGCCTGGGCAGTTAACTCTTCTATGGGTAAAGGAACGATTTCGCTTTGGCTTGATGGTGGTAAAGGAGGTTCGGGCTCCTGTGTTAGTGAAGAGGCTTGATTCAAAATTTTCTCGATAGAGGCTTTTGGCTGGGTATCGAATACTGCATGGATCTCATGAACACTCTCCTCGGCTAAGATATCCTGGTTGACGTTACTGTTGGACGAGTGATTCGGGAATGGCTTGTTGAAAATTTTCAAATTTCGGTTAGCAGGGGCGTTAGGATTATCGAGGGCTATATCCCCCGCATCAACCATTTCCTGCACTATGTTTTTCAACATCTTGCAGTTTTCATGACTGTGTCCCTTCACGCGGTGGAAGTTACAAAAGTCATTTTCTTTGTACTAGGAAGGTATGGCGCGAGTGGAATCAAACCCAGAATGAGGTTTAACAGGAGGTAAGGTAATGGCTCCTGCTTTTAGCAATTTTTCCAAGATGACACCATAGGTTTCTCCCAAGGGAGTGTAGTTGATGGGTTCGGCTTTGTATTTATAGGTGGTTTTTGGTGGAGTATCGACGGTGGTCGGGATTTGACCATCACCGCGTGGACAGCTCCTTTTGATTTAGAAGAGGTGGACGCGTGAGGAGTGGTGGTATTTGGTTTATTGGTAGAATCAGAGTTCGGAAAGTGGAGTTCTTGTTGCAAACCGCAATTTCTCTCCTCTAAGGCTCGAATTTCTAATTTTCGAGCCATAGTAAAGGCCTCGCCGAATGTACTAAAGTTTGATTTGAGGGTAGGGGAGATGAGCTTAGCACAGCCCGCGTAAAGAGTTCGATAAGTTCGGCTTGAGGCAAGGCATACGTAAGTTGGTCGATAAGGCCCCGCCATCGTCCAACGAAATCTGCGATAGATTCGCCTCAAATTGTTTGATGGCATAAAGGTCGGTGATAGATACTTTCTTAAGCAATGTTAATGGAGAAATGATCCAAGAAAGATTGGGCTAGTTGGTTAAAAGAGAAGATCGAGTGCAAGTTAAAGCACTCGTACCACCTGTATGGTCCTGATAAGGACATAGGGAAGGTGCGGAGTAACAAGGCGTCATTATGGGCAATCAAATAACAAGCATGTCTAAATGATCGCAAGTGTTGTTGAGGATCCTCTTTACTATTAAAACGAGTAAATTTCGGCAACTCCCATTGAGGAGGATATGAATGAAGGGGGACAGAAGGGTGAATGGGCTCCCGACAAACTTGTTCGTATGTCAAGGCGCTACGACTTCCCGAAACCGAAGCCTCCAAATTTTGCATTTTGTCCATCATTTGTTTGATGAAATCGCGGTCGGATGAGATGATGGTGCACTGCATAGGGATGTCCCATATAAGGTGTCGAGGTTACTGGATACGTGTATGGGAATGAAAAGGTAGGCGGAGCTTGAGAAGGAAAGCTCGTGGATAGGTGGCAGAGAGCAAGTCATGAATGGAGCAATCTGCAAAAGAGATGAGGTAGGGGCAGTTGGTGGTAACGAAACGTGGGGTCCAAGATTAACAAAAGGAAAGCTAATCGGGGTCGTATGAACCTCTGCAGCTGTCGGATTGGGAGACGGGGCTAGAGATGCAGGAAGCAAGGCGGTATTATCAGGAGGAGTGGGAGCTAAATGAGCAGCTATACTGATAGGCATACCTACAAGGAGCTGACCATCAGGTGTACGGTCAGGGGTATGAGACAAATAGTATTGTACTGGAATTAGCATCCAGAAACTTGGCAAAGTCCTTATCTCCCACAGGAATTTTTGGAACCTCACTGGTATCAGTAGGATTCCCCATAGAAGGTGAAGGGGGTGATTCAGGCAAAGAAACAGAGCAAGCGTGTGAAACCATGGCGGCGGCTTGTTTTCGAGTGATAACAACCATGGACAGCAGTTCACGGTAAAGTTTCAATCTATCAAGAACAAAAACAACCCCAGAATGATGAATTTGGCAAGTCATTGGTTTGTCGTGGGTCGATGGAGACAAGAATCGATATCGGGTTTACTAACCGCCGCCGGTCACAGGGAAACGACGTCGGTCCCTTAACCGATGCCGGTGTCAAAAATCTAGGATAAGAAGATACAAAGGGCTGCTAATTTGATTTTTAGCAACGTTGAGTATATTTATCAACTTATTGATCACAAAAGACAGAGTATGACAGAGAAAACAGAACAGCAAACAAGCAAGATGCACACGCAAATCCAGAGATTAACCTTAGGGTTAATTTTAATTATTGTGGGCTTATGCCTTTAGACGTAGAATGATGTCAGAATCCTAAACAAGAGACTTAGGGGAAATGTCAAGTTGTTTTGGCTTATAAGGTTACCTCAATCGGGCGGAGGAATACCGCGGAAAAAGGGGGATGTTTGAGTCATTGTGTTAATTGTGAAGTGATTCGGTATGTGTTGTGCAGTGAATGTAAGATTAATTTCCTGTCAATACCGTGGATATCACCCCCACGTGTACGACCTGTTACTTAATCTATGTTCACTAGAATTGAAAAAACAACAGCAGGAATGCAATGCATGTGTTTTAAAACCCAAATCGAAAGTGATATTCGATGAAGCAAAAGAGATGACTTTTACTAATGCAAGATGCAAAAACAAAGCAAGTTCTTTTACCAGAATAATAAAATACCTTGTGAATATCTCTAGAAGAAGAAAACAAAGCAAGTATGCTCCCTATATGAAAGCAAGCAAGAAATAAAGATAAACCCAAAATGGGTCCCACCTAAGGCGTGCAAAATGTTTCACTCGAAATGCTTCGCCTTTTTAGAAACAGATAAGGTTAGGGTTAGGAGGAATACCCGTAGAATGTCGAGATGATGTGCGCATCAGTAGAGAAAGATCAAAGTTGATCATGAGAACTCCTTTTTGTCTCGGGAAGGACTACCTCGCAAATAAGAACACAAGACCACAAGATTTGATTAAACAATAAATGAGGAAACTCTTGGGCCTGTGAAATGTAAAACTTCCTTTCAAGGTGGTCAGCTTCCCGCTAACGTGAATTAACACAAAAGACTCGTAAATATCAATTAAATTGCTTGGCTGAACTGGGTAGGGGAAAGGCTGTTTTTCCTGGTTTTTGATCAAAGGAACCGATGCCGGTTACCTATAACCGATGCCGGTTACTGATAACCGATACCGGTGGGTTTTAGGATCTTCTGGGCTGGTTGTGGTGTTTGTAATGGCTGGTTTTTGGATAGTATTAGGAAATGGGATGGTTAGAAGCAAAAGAATGACAGCTAGAGGCAATGGTACGTTGGATAATGGATTCAGAAACGGATTTGGGAGGACTGTAATTCCAAAAGCATAAGAAATGTTATAATGGAGGACATGCAAGATGTAACTTACTGGTTTTTACGAAGGTGCAAGTTGATCTCCTTTGCTGTAAACACGTCTAGTATTTTCACTGCCTCGCTTGGTCAAGTGAAGATCCGACTCGCTCTCGCCGCAATGCTCTCTCGCTGATCCAGAAATCCTTCGACCGATCTCCAAAAATTCCGATCCGTTGTTTTGGTTTGGGAGCCCATTTACAGGGAACCGATGGCGGTTACATAACCGACGGCGGCCGAGTAGAACCGCATCGGTTAGGAAAAAGTAGGCTATTTTTAGTAAAATAGCCCACCTTCCCCGCTTTTTCTCCCGAGGATCAGCCATGGGCTTGGTCAAGTGGCTAGAAGGTCGGCTTTGGGTGCGAGTAAGGAGGCATTAGTTATGGATGTGAGTCTGACCAAGTCATGGGTCCTAATTAGGTTAGTTTAGGGTTAGGGCTAGGTCATGGTGAGGTGGCCAAGTGAGGTGGCGGGTAAGGCGATGTGGATTTATCAATTATGAGGTAATTAATGAGGTTAGGTTGTGAAATGGGAATCACACGTCGTAAGGTTTAGGTAAGACAATGTTATGCTTGTTGATGAAGGAGAGAATGAAGAGGAAGGAAATACTGCTCATGCAAAAATCAAAGTGATGAAGATTTCCTCTACTAGATAATTTTCCTATTGGAGGATGGAGGCTTTAGAGGATGGAGGGTGATCAGTACCTCTCGTTAGTCATCAATGATGGGGCCGCACTTTTGGTATGATGGCATTTGTTTCAGTTGTGTGGTGTGGATTTTAGTTTTTCAATTTTTAGTGTGGCATGAAAAATAAGAATAGATGATGTAAATTCTTGTTCACTTGTGTGTATTTCTCATTTATCCCCTTTTGTTAAAACATTGTAGAATGTTGATCAAAATGTATTATAGCAATCATGATGTGAAGGTTTTTGGTAAACTAGGAAAACCAATTTTGTAAGGTTTTTGGTAAACCTGTAAAACCAATTTTGTAAGGTTTTTAGTAAACCTATAACACCAATTCTGTAAGGTTTTTGGTAAACCTGTAAAACCAATTATGAAAGGTTATTGGTACACCTGCAAAACCAATTGGGTAAGGTTGTTGGTAGAAGCTAGAGAAAACCATCAATGGAAGAAATGTGCATTGGCACATGTGTGGTTTTCGTGCAAGCCCAATCTTTGCACAGCTTGATGAGCTAATCATAAGCACACAAATGTGGCACGCTACAATCAAAGAACGAGATTTGTTTCACCATGTAAACACTAAGGGGGAATGTTAGAATATTAGTATTTACATGAGTATTTACTAGATGATATTTACGATGTGGTAAATATTATGGTTAGGTTGTTATATTATTGTTTTATAACAATAATGTTATTATTTAATTATACGTGAATTGTGGTGGTTGTAACCACACTCGTATATAGGAGTTAGGTGAGATATTTGTGGAGGAGGTTTTCCTTAGATATAGGAGCTACCTCTCCTATATAATTGTATCTCTTCTATGCATAATAATATGGGTATGAAATATATTATTATGTTATTATCTTGATTGATCGAATTGAACATCTTTATAGATTCCTACATCAATTAGCTTCACAAAGACCTCAAGGAGAATATTTTTATCTCAATATAGACTTCTTACGTCGATCATTATATACAAATAAAAAGGTAAAAATCAAGAAAAATATAAACTTTTGGTCATGGACTTATCTACTCTAGTTTTGGGTATCTTGTAGAATGGACATGTTATCCCAAAACAAAGTTACGCTTAACAAATTCTTCCATCTTACCTTCTATTTATTATCTTCTAAATCAACTCAAGGAATGTGGTGTGTATTCTACACATTGTGATCATGCAAATTATTTCACCTATATACCTATCACTCATGTAGTGTATCTAGCGAATTATATTCAATAACTCTAGGGTATGACACTTATGGTCCTTGCCAAATATGCACATACTTGCCTCATTTAATTTCTTATATTTTTACTCATTATTTCTTCAAATAGGAAAAGAACAATGAATTTAAATCAACCGTGACACCTTCCTCTATGCCTATGCTTAATTAACCTTTCCTATTACCTATTCAACATTCGACCTTTCCTATTTTCAAACATACCTTACCCAACCAACTTATTCTAACCTACTTTCCCAACTTACCTACCCAACCTACCTACTCAACTTACCTAATCCAATCTCATTCTTCCCTGGTTTAAGGGAGAACTACATCGGCTTTGAGGCCCCTTTTCTGAGGGGGCTATAGGGCCCTCAAAGGTTTGCTCGGTCACTCTTTTCCCCCACCATTTTCCCCCATAAACAACCCTAGTTATTTAGTTTCAATAAAACCTAAAACTTTGAAACACAAAACAAACCAAACATGACACATACTCATCATCATTTACTTTCTATAATAGAAATAATGTGGAAATCAAATCGAAACAAACACAACCTTACCACAACCCTACAAGCTCACCTAATAGCTTGACCAGCCTAGTCATCTCTCTAATTATACTTAGGGGCACATTTTTGCCTACACCTCAGCCTTATCCATAGCCTTACCTATACACCCACACCAACCTCACCCATTGGAAACTCGAATTCACTTCCTCATTATACCTTGTAATGACACTACTCGTATTGTTTAGCCTATGGAAATTTCCTTGCATTAAGCCATGATGTTTATCTTAATGAGACAAAACCTTTTAGTGCTTTGAAACACACCAAGTGCTTATTCCCGCACCTAGCCTTGTTGTGTTCCTAGGACCGTATCCTATACCTTGGATACCTCAACCACATTAACCTTGTTTGGATAAACTATTGACCTTTGACGATGTAGAGTTTGTGAGCTCTTCAACTTGGTGTCTTATCAAATTATACACATGTGCTTGTGTTTGAATTCCCCCACCTATCACCCACACCAATATCACAATTACTAACACCTACACCTTACCACCTTTTTCATCACTTACAAATTTATTAAACCCATTACGATTACTCCGCTACTACTTCGGTTCTTGGTTTGAGGGGGATCACCTCAACCCACACATAGGGCAACCTAACCTTCACTCATACCTAGGGTAAACACCTCCTATTTTTTTCATCATTTCTTATCAATACAAGCTACGTGATAAAAAAAGGGGCAATTTTAGACACCTAAATTAGGTCACACCCTCCCAAGTCCCCTTGATTAACATACATCTAACCATGACCGCTGCTCACATTATCATTAATTTAATTACCTAAATTTAATTAATTCCCACCTCACCTATCCACTTCATCTCTCCACCTCATCCTAGACCTATTCTAAGCCTATTAATTAACCTGGACTAAGTCCCTTCTCTCCTTAACTAACTAGAACTCGTTCTAACCTTAACCTTTATTACCTATCATTATTCTAACCAACTTCACGCTCCATTTAGCCCCATTTCACACTCTTGACTTCGAATCAATTCTAAATCATGCCAAAACTAGGGAAGAAATATCTATTTTTGGAAACTTATGACATTTTATCCCTAATCAACAATGGTTATTCCTTAGTCAGTAATCCATTCACCTAACCACCATTGGTTACCTTAAATAAGGATTTCCAATCCTTTACCTGGGTTCTAGAATATCTCTTCCTAGATCTTGTGACCTTGTATCCTAACTCTCAAGTTTTCCAACGATCTTGTGACATACCAGAGGCCCTTACAGCGTTTAGACACCACACCATTCATCAAAATATTAATCCAAAGCTCCAATGCACTCATAGGGAAGCATCATGCCTTCCTATTACTAATGCATTCATTCGGGACATCTTTCTCCTACAACCATCACCACCTCCTACTATCCACATCCATTTCACAAGTAAATAATCTTTTTCTTTTTCATTTCAATAGATTAGTTATTTATTAATTATCTATTTCATTTCACCCTCTACCATACCCAGATCTCTCCTACAACCTCCATCTAACCATCTTCCCAAAGAACCTTCATACCTTGTCCGAACACCTATTTTATTATCTCTGAGTCTTTGTAAAAATCCGACGACCTTCCCTAAGCCTCCATCATTCTTTGTGCAATCATAAAGAGTTCCAAACCTCTCATTTTTAACAATTCCACCAAATTTCCCCTATCGACACCACCACCCAACTAAGCATCAGTCACTTACCAAGTAGTGGCATCATTCACCTAATCGATATCTGAGTCTTTGTGATGGTAAGATCTATTAAACCATCGAGATAATAATTTCTTCCCAACAACGCACAACCTCACCAAATATCTCCCAAATCTCATTTATAGCCTCTATCGATTTGTAAGTCCAAACCAACCTACCAAGCCTCCAAATTTAATCATAACTAGCCTTTTAGATTAGATTTGCTTATTGAGTTTTTCTATGACATGCATAAATCATATTAACTACGGTAGGATTAATTTGTTTATGCTCTTTCCTTGAATTAAATTGTTAAAAAATAGTGGATTGACAATCTTCTAGGAAGTTACACACTTCTCGGAACTAGCATACGCTAAGCAGTCCACTGTTATAAGTTATTTAATATTATTTGGTGGTATTATGTTTCTTCTACAATTCATTCCTCCTATCTAAAGGGAATATCTTAACAATCATCTTGGTCAAATTTCATGGTGCACAACCTTCTTTAACTATCATAGGTAAACCTCCTCATCTTTACCTCTTATCTGCTTTTATCTCTACATTGTGGTGAAACAAAGGTAGGTCCAAGAGGTTCAAGGTGGGAGGGTAAATTTTTTTATCCCCATGTCCCCTTGCAAACAGAAAATTGGGAAATAAAATAGTGCTTTGAGTTCCATGATGACATGTGTCCTAAAAAAATTGTATAACTATCAAGCATTATACCTCGGGAAGCGCCTTGAAAATGGCGTATCTTGAGCTCCCAAATGAATGTTTTGATACTTATTTATATGATATTGACTAGAAATGGAATTTTAATAAGAATGGGATGGGTATCATTCCTTTATTTTACTTTCAACACTCAAAAATCCATTTTGTCTCGGGATCACCAACTATTCCTCTAAAGAATGAGTAACATATAAAAATTCATGGGTCTTGAGAAGAATCTAAGATTACCACCACGTAGAGGATTAAAATATACTTATATTTATATAATTTTTGGCTCTTAAATCATTCTAGAGCTCCCAAAATCAACTCTTGAAGTTTAGGTACCTTTTCATAGTGTAAGCTCCTTGACTTCAAAAGTCTAATTTTGATAAACTTCCTCCAAAATCACTAAATCTTACCTAAATCTTCCAAAATATGTTTTAAAATTTTCCACTCTCCTCCTTACCACATTATGATGAATTTAATCCTTCACTTTTGTCCCAGATGGTGTGCATCATCCTCGGAAAAGCTAAAAATAGCCATTCCTAAGTCTCTTACAAAGCTTATCTTGAAAGCTATCATCTCCAGAGCACTTGAATGATATTGATTTCACTAAATTGCCTATGGAAATGTTTCCACAACACATTGGAACACTTAGAATGGTAATATAGTCTTGATACGAGGGATAGGTTGATCTCGGAGGGGTGTCTCATGAGGGTCTATAATGTAAAATTTTGACACTCGGGTATAGTTGTCTTTTTTTCAAGTTGAATTTTTCCCTTGAAAAAACATAGGAAAACAAATGGCTCTCACTTAGGGACTCATTCTAGATCAAACAAAGTGAGGATAGGATGAGAAGGAACTCCAAAATATTATTTGATAACTAATACTAGTGCCTTATCCATTCGGATACAGATTTATTTTACTAGCAAGAGATGGACTTGAAGGAGGACACGAGACACACACAGACAACGGGGAAAAGGAAACACACCACACACAAAAGGAAAAAAAAACAACAAGAAAGGGAAACATACATGTAAATCACCTATGATACAATGCAGGGGATAACCCACTTTCACCGAAGCACTTTTCCTTTTTAGAAGTTACCTCGAAGAGGTAACATTGAATGATGATGCTCCACAAAGAAATTGATAGGATCAATAAAGTATCCTCCTTCCTTAACTAATTATGAAAGTTATGTTCTTTCATAACTTCTTGTACACTTGGGAGGAGTGAGTCTATATGAGCTTCTTGATGCTCGAGCTTTACGTGAAAAGTCCATTTCTCTTGTTATCTTTGAAATATGTTTCAGAGTGTGTATTGCATTCCCTTCTCATCTGCATTATTGATTCGTCATTTACCATATCATCATTTCTCTAGGGATGATTTTTTTAGGTTACTTGAATATCGTGAGTTTTTCACCTTTCCCATATTCATATTTATCGACACCTTTTTCATAAGAAACATTGAATTCATCTTTTTGTTCCATTCCAACATGTGATGCTTGAAAATGAAATAGGGGATCAATACTAACATCATGCCCATCATGTTATTTCCATAGCACAATTCAAGAGATTAAGACTCAACATGGGGTCTTTTGTATCTTCTGTTGCTTCCAAGATCTCTTAGATCGAATCCTTCTATTGGGTTTACTAAAATCTCACCGTTACATTCATTTGAAGGATATTTTATTTGAAAATAGAGGAAACATTTTTGGGGAAGTGTTTCACCATCTTAGAGTTCATTTTATTCTATAACTTCTTTTTCAAGGGAAGCCTTGACTTTAAGGACCTCAAAAATTTTCATTTAAATTTTTTCACCATAGAAAGAATCTTCTTCTTCAAAAGGAAAGTAGAAAACATCAATTTCATCATTGCATCCATCACCCATTGGCTCGAAGGGACATCAAAATTTTCACCTTTATTTTCTTCATCATGAACACCTTTTAAATAAGTTGAGAAATTATAATTTCATTCACGTTTTTCTTAAAAATCCATAGCTTGCATCAGGAGTTCAAGGATGAGCTCAAGGTATTTTGTTTCTTCTATAGCTCTTAGAAGTTCTTACAAAGACTGCTTTTTCAAACCGTTCAAGAGCTCATCATAAGTTGGGTTGTAATCTTCATGGATGGCATGATCAAGATAATATTCATCTTCAAATGGGAATGATAAAACTTCCTCATCATGGTTAAACACATTATTTTATTTCTCCTCTTGATATTCATCAAGAACCATCTTCTCTTCTTTATGGCTCACATCATCTGGAAACTCGGGGTTATCTTCTTTTGATTCAAAATTTCTCAACACTTATTTGAGAGTAATACCTCCTCAAAATTGATTCTTTGTCATATCAAGATGGGAATATATTCCTCTCATTTGGTTCTCATGAAATGATTCATCTACCTGCTACTTTAGTATAGAACCTTAGCTCCTAGATTTCTTTCCTTTTACACTGTATACCTCATCTTATTCTCTAGAAGAAACTTTTCCATATCTCCTTTAACTAGAATGGTTGTAGAAGACAAATTCATTTGAATTTTCCCTCCAAAATCTCTTCATAAGATTCTACCTACCAACATTCCAAATGTAGTCGGGATGTCTGCTACCAAGATAGTCAATGACATCTTCTTATCTGGAAATTTGGCAAGAACATCCTCTGCATCATTGATCTTTCCCACCAGTAGGACCTCATTTGATTTCATGGAGTAGCATGAGCCACCAATTTGAGTCAAGGTGATTCCAATATCATTGGCCACCTTTATAGGCATCACATTGTTAGAAGAACCTAAATCTATTATCCAATTATTCAACTGGTATCTTCCAACAAGAAGGGAAACATAAAAAGGCAAGAATTTTTTGTGTAGGAGATTTATGTGGTGTTGGTAGTATGCCCTTAGGATTGGGATTCACAAGTGTTGGATTTTGGGAAACCACTCTGGACAACATCAACCAACCTCTTGAATTTCTCTAGGTGTGTTCGCAAATAATCAATTTCAGTAATCTAAACTTTGGTGTTGTCTACATGTTCAACATAATAAAATGGATTAGGTGTTGTCAGGGGGATGAAGGAACTACTTTTTAAGTCAAGATAGTATTGGAGAAGGGAGTAGAATTTTGGGAAAAAGAGGTTGATTTTGGAGATATATTAAACACTCTTAAAAGAAATGATTTTGTAGGATCAAAGTTAGTTTTAGAAGGGGCCTTAGAAAACTTAATTGGACTAGTAGGTGACTTCTTTCTTTCTAAGGGATTAGTTTTCTCAATACATAGTCCATGGAGGGTAGAATTGGAGATCCTTGAGTGATTATTTTCTTTTGTAGAGTCGCCACATGAGGATATTCATCCTTCTTATTTGCAACAACAACAAGAGGGAGAATCGGGATGATGAAACGAAAGTGCACTGCATTTCTGTTCCAGAATCTGTGATTGAGAAGGCCAAGTCCAGGTTTCCCTTTGCACTAATTGGAGCTTTTGCAGGCTATCGTCCAAATATCGATGCTGTCCGCAAATGGTGCGGACGGAAGTGGTGCTGCTGGGTTGATATCATCGCTCTTCCCGACCACGCCCTCCTGTTCAATTTTTCTAAGGAAGCTGAGATGATTAAGGTTCTCGACGCTGCTCCTTGGATGTTTGGAAGAACTGCCCTACATCTGAAGCGATGGAAGCCAGGGGTCTCTCTTCAAATCAAGGAATTGCCCATTTGGATATCTCTGCCGGGTCTTCCAGTGGAATTTTGGGAGGACGAAGTCCTTTTTGGCATAGCAGCTTCAATGGGAGAGCTAATATCCTTGGAACCTGCAACAAAAGCTAGAAGCAGGCTTGTAAGAGCACGACTATGTGTTAGCATGGAGGTGGGGGCTGTTCTCCCAAAGAATATCATTCTTTCTTCTCCCACGGGCCGTGTTGTGCAGAACATCATCCCTGAAGACCACGGTTTGGTCTGTCCCAAATGTTGGAAGGTCAACTTCCAAGCCAAACTATGCAAGTGCTCCGCGGAGACAGTGGATGAAATAGACAGGAAAAACAGCAGAGAGGAGGTGCGGATCTTCGAAGGAGAGATCCCTGACACATTACGCACAGGAAATTGCAACGATGGCGGAACTAACCAGTCCGATATGGCTCTACTCGCGGCTTCACACGGCGACCTCTCTGCACGCGTGGGACAGGCTGCTACGGCATGGAAGACGCGGGAAATTCCATTCAAAACTGGTCACGAGTCAAACAAGGTAGATAGTGAATCTTCCGAATGGGAGACTGGGTCAGAAACAGATTTAATTACGGCAGATTTGGAGACTGCCACGCGGGAAGTGAACCGACATAGTAAATCTATGAAAGCTCATAAACAAAGACCTTTAAATGCGGATTTGAACCGTTGCAGAAGGAAGATGGACAGTAAAAGTGAGGCGAGGGTTTCAAATTCTGTTTTAAATGGTAAATTAGAGGAGGTTCTCGATGTGGATGACGAAAACATGGCGGGCTGGAGCACTGTTTGTAGAAAATCTTTCCGCGGTTTTCGTGGTGGAGGTGCGCGCCGGGGCACTTAGGCTGGTTGTTGTTGTTCCCATCCAAGTATTGTTTCTTTTCTTCTGTTCTCTTCACGGGCTTTCACGGGTTTTAGTGTCAGTCTTTAGTAGGTTCTATTCCTGCTTGCGCCCTTGTTGTTTTTGACCTTTTGATATTTTGCTCACTTGGGCACATCTGGCTTCTGAGTCATCTTTGTACAAGGGTATAGTCCCTTTCAAAAAACTATTTGCCAATAATAAAAAAAAAAAAAAACAACAGAGGGAGAAGATTCTTTTTAGACTAAGAACAAGTGAATACCACACATGAAAAATTGTGTGCATCTTTTTCATCATCTTCATAACCTCCAAAATATTCATATAATTTTATTTTAGCATCATTATATGCTTCTTCAACCTCTAGAAAATCACTTTCTTAATTTTCTTGTTCAAATTCTTCTTCAACTTATCACGTTCTATAACTTGCATCGATAGATGTAGATTCTAAGGAAACCCTCCGGGGTGCTTCTATGATCTAATTTCTGCTACAAATTTTGATGGTATTCTAATTGGGAAACTTCTCTCTTAAACCTTGTCACTTCGTTTACCAATTTTAGAAACATCGATTAGTTCTCTCATCTTTAGGATGTTGGGATTTATCCTTTCTTGAGGGATTCCTTATTTTTCATGATAGGATGAGGTAACCTTCAACTTCAATGGCCATTATTTTTTCTTGTACAATATTCCTTGGTTTAACCCTCTGGAGAAAGAATCCTACCTCTAACATTTGAGCATTTATGAAGAATATTTTTATGTTGTTATCAAAGGGAACATCTTCAAGAGGTATCCTTTTGAGTAACTTGTTATAATGGGATACAAAGTCTCTCATATTATTATTAGATTCCTTATTTATTTGAGCTTGGAATTCTTGATAGTCCTCGGTGAATTTGAATTTTCCTTAAAAACCATTTTTATATCATCTCAACAAGTGATAGATCTCGGATGGTAGGAGATAAACCATTTTGTTGTTTTATCTTGAATTTATTCCCTAAAAAATCTCATGGAAACATCCTTAAGTTTGATGATGAGAATTCCGCATGACGTTATGAAGGACAAGATGTGTTCTACAGGAAGCAATGTGTCATCACCTTTAAAATTTGGAAAGTTCTTACGGGAACATGTCGGTAGATCATGAAGAGGAGGTGCAAGAGAAATTGGTCCTTTATTCCTTCCCCATGGAATAATGGGTTGGGGTATTTCTTCTACATTAGCCATTATTCCTTAAGCTTCGATTCTACAAACTCTTCTCCTAATTCTTCTTTTGGTTCTAGTTCTTCTTCACTAGGGAATTCAACGTTTAATTGTAGTTAGAAAAAGGGAGAATTTGTAGGATGAGTATCAACAAGAGTTTGAATAGGATTACTAAGTGGACCACTTTAAGAATCAGATGGGGATTAAGATTGAGAGATAAAGTAGGGGTTATCTCTGATCTTTTCTTGTGGGTTTTGCAAAGCCTCAAAAATGGTATCAACAACTCCTCTTATCCTATTCAACCTGGTATATTTCTTTTTCAGCTAGTTTTGGGAAAATATTACAATGGGAATATGAAAAGACAATATGGAATATGAAGGGTCATTCACAGGGATCAACAATGGGTTTTGTAGTAATGGATTTCAATCAACTCTTTTTTTTTTTTTTCTTAATTTTTAATTTTTTAATTTTTGATTTATTTTTGGAATATTTTATTTTTTTGGATTTTGTGATTGTATTTTGGGTACTTATTACTACCACGTCTCGCCTTACGTGGGTGCCAAAAACTATTGGTGAGAAATTTTTTTAGGTGGACAAATTGATGGGTATCTACCAATGCTCTAGGAATATAAGTCCCTCTACTTGAATGGTGCATCTCCATATTATTATGCACATCTAATAGGAACACTCCATTGAACCTTTGGTAAAAGATTGCAATTACTTACAAGGGAGGAATTTTCTTAGGGGTAGGAAAGGGAGTGGGAGAATGAGAGGGGGATTAACATTACAGGTATAAAATCATATTCCTACAACCATTTACAGGATTATTTCAACACACGTGAATCTAGAAGAAAAATAATTTTGCAATTATAAACAAGACAAGCTAAGATTTAGAACACAAGGTTTAAAAAATATCCTCATCAAAAAGGAAATAAACCCCTTCTTTCTTCATTTATGCTTTGAAAAAATTGTATATAGTGAGAACAAGAAGAACATAAAGAGATGGGTAAATAGCAATTATCTATCTCTTTTGTTTCATCACGAGTTGTAATCTCTTATAAGTATACAAAATTGAAAACCCTTAGGAATGAGGGTTCCATTATAATTTATAGAACTTGAGAATACTCTTTGACTACCCCTCATGTAATAATTCATTTTTCCTTCCACAACATGTGACTTTTCAAATCCTTAGGAATAGAATTTAAGTCCCATTTTATTAATTAAGGGTGACTTATTACAATGTTTTCTAAAGTCACATTTAAATGAATAGGATGAACATCATGATTTCTCACAATGAAGATATAGAAAGGGGTAGAGAAGAAGAGAAAGAATGAAAGAAGAAGGGAAAAGGGGAGTGAATGCTACTATGACAAAGAAATGCTCGAAGGATGAAGATATCTTTGTCATTGGTGAAGACCTACCCCTGAAGAAGTTGAAGACAAGAGTCTTTTCCCCGATGACCTCTACAACACTACTACACTAAGAGGAAGCATTGATGAAGCCTAATTTTAACATTATGTTGATGATGAAAGTTGTCTTTGGATGATACACAAACACCTCGAACTAAGTGTTTAGAAACAATTTTGAAATATTACCTTGATGGTCAGTAGGTGATGCTCATGAATATCTTCTCTGAAGAAGATGAAGATTGAAACTGACCCTGTCATGTTCCACTGACAAAGATTGATCTTGGAATGATGAATTTTTATGTACTCATTAGGAAAGTAAGAAATTAACACTAATGAGTACCCCATTCACAACAATTAAGAGTTCCCATTCTATAAACATGAAAACACCATTCCAAGCAATGAAGCATCACCATTTCTTTTTTCTTCTAGTTATGTAACTAAATGAGAAACTGGAACAATTACTCAAACATTATAACCATGATGCTCCTACTACCTTAAATAAACTAAGGATTAAAATTGGGAATCCACCTATATGAGTTACAAATCAACTTTCACTCCCGTTGGCTCCCGATTTACACCTCAAAGGGAAAGAGGGGTGAGTTAGGGATATGTTATGGGTGATGAAGAGGGACCCTCATTAAATCATCATTATGTGGCTGGGAGTGAGGTCCCCTCCCGATGGCCCATCTACCCCTCCATGTGGAGTGATGGGGAGGCACCCAAACAAATCGCATAGCCATTGCAATCCCTGCTAATTTTGACTCTATCTTGGTTAGGGTGAGAGAACCTAAGATTGTGATCTGGGTGCA
Source organism: Taxus wallichiana var. yunnanensis (assembly GCA_018340775.1). Lineage (NCBI taxonomy): Eukaryota > Viridiplantae > Streptophyta > Pinopsida > Cupressales > Taxaceae > Taxus > Taxus wallichiana. Next base: position 689,286,390 of record CM031239.1, read on the forward strand.
CCGAGGTTATGGGCATGGAGTCAAGGTGAGGTCTTGATATTATAAGGAATGTAGATTGAGGTCAAGTATAGCCACTAGATATAATTTTCACTCAAAGGAGTGGTCACCAAATGCTATATGCATCCGAGGATCTCATGTGGACCGCTAAGGAAAATGTTGGTTCGACCGGTAAGCATACCCCAAAGTTTTTCACATGTTATATGTTTATAAATGAAGGGCATCTTTGATTTGGGGATGAGAACATGCTCAGTGAATGAGTCATTAGTTTTTCTCCCAACGGGTCGATTAGATATTTAATAAGAAAACTGGGACCCACGTAATGAGTTAAGATTTTTCACAAGGTATTCAAGATTTTTATGTGGGGATAGAGGAAAATTTTGATTCACATGGCATGAATGATGGGTAAAAATATTCACAGAGATGTGGAGAGAACTTAGAAATAAAGTACAACCATCATGTGTTTCCAGCTACTACATGAATGCAAGTTATATGTACACACTTGTAGTTTGATTAATACACTATTATTTCTAATGGTGCACTAACGCTCCTTCCCTTTACAAATTGATGACACACCACCATTTGGACTTATCTAACTTCCTCCTTACGAGCCCCTTTTTGGTTGTTCTTCCTCTTATAAACCATTTAAACAGACCGTTATAGCCTCGTTCTAACTACATTAGATTTTTATTCTCTTCTAGCTTGCTTCTATTAGCTCCCTAGAAGATCAATCCACTTCGTTGGATTGATTAAGCCCTTCAGAACCCTAATTACTCTCTAAGAGATATTAATTAATCTAACCTAGGTTAATTACCTTAAACATAGTCAAATCACACTTTGACTTGCTAAAATTGTTTTTGGACTTTAGCCTTTGTCCCACATTCACCCAATTCTCCCTTTTCTTCCAAACCAAAAACTATAAATACGGTTATACCCCTCCTAATTTCCTAACAATTATCTCTTCTTCCTAAAGCACAAATTATAGCAATTTGTTTAGGATTTAGTTTGTATTCCATCTTCTTTCATTTGAGCTAAAAGCATTTAATCTTGTATTTCATAGCATTAACATGGACTAAAATGGAAGATCCATTGGCCTTGAAGCCATTAATGGGGAGATCTCTTTCTCTTAACACATAAACTGAATGCTTAGATCCTCTTAGGTTCATTATTTCAAGCTTTCAAAGAATAGAGATTAACTTCATTTGCTTAGTTTGCATGTTTATTTCAAATTAATGTATGCAAAGAAGAGAACCTTGCTCATTTCTTATCACATGGTCCATTGATCAGATTGTTAAAATCCTTTGGGGTTTCTTTAGAGATTCTTACCCCAAATCCATGGCTTTTACAAATTTTCATTGAACACATTTGGCACACCCAAGTGGTATGTAGCTTAGTTCCGTGATGAAAAGACACTCATTTGGAACTCACAAGGGTTCTTTTCCTTGTTTCAACAAACAAAGTTTAGATTCCAGATGAGTGTCACTTTGTGATGGCTTGACACAACAAGGACTAGTAAAGTGGGCTCCTTGAAAAAATGGCTTCCTAACAAGTTCTCTCAACTAGGTGTTACAAGGTTGTCTAAGAGTGAGGTGCGATTTACCCAAAACATTGCAATGACTATTTTGGGAGTATCTCACTTTTGGAGGCCCCATTGTAGGAGGTCTCACTCGACATCATATACCACTGGGAATGCTCAAATGGCATGGGAGCACACCATGGTACCATGGCCCATATGCCAGTGTAGTGGCTGGATGTCTAATCTATCTTAGTGGCACCCAAATAGTGGGTGCCACCTATCAAAAATTGCCGAGTGCTCTATCATAGGAAATCTATGGACCCATGTATCAAAATGCTCTCTAGCTCTACGAGCATACCATCTATCTAGCCCAGGAACATCCTGGGTAAGGCCAAGCTACCTCTAGCACCAATCTACTCTATATAACTCCCGCATATAGCTATGGCTACCTAAGATAAAGTGCTCAATGGTAGCAGTGCTGAGCTCTAAGCCATCCTCTAGCCACTGAAAATGTCTGTAAGGCCTCCATACAATGGAAGCCTGGCACAACTCATCTAACTCACACTTGTAGTGGTATGTAACTCCCATGAAGGGTCACACATCGTCCCCTACTGGGACCCAACCCATCGTAGAAGGCTCGTTGGGAGCCTGAACTCTCAGAACACCTAAGGGGTGACCAATGGCAATGTGGTCCCACACCCAAATATGTAGCAAGCGAGTAGGTCCTACCATCTTCTGATGGTAGTATGTAATCAAATGAAGGTCCCAGTATAGGTGTGCTAGAATACACTGACCCCAGTAGTAGGTTTGTCCCTCCACCAAACCAAGAATCACTCCCAGGAGTCCAAATGGAAATGAAGCACCAGTCTTGTCAGGGAGTAGAACTCCACTGACAAGAGCCATCATATAGACCACTACGCAGTCTAACTCTAGATCATCTATACATTAGGATAGTCTGATGGACATCCCACACCATGGTATAGTAGGAACACCAAACAAATGTGTGATATGATGTTGAATGTTGGTCTAGTGGCTCGTAGTCTCGATAAGCTGTCCCTAAATCAGGACCCACATGATGCACCATACATCCTCCAAGGTAATGGTCATCTCCCCGGTCGGGAGGCAAAAGCACTGCTCTCATTGTGCCACCGCTCTGCTATGGTCATCAAAAGGTCATGATCTAAAGTGATCTGGGGCATCTTGGCCACATGAGCTAGTCTCGTCATGTGCAAAAGGCTCACCAGGTTTCTCTATCATCCTCATTAAATTGTGCCTCTATCATGGCTAATCAATCAGTAGCATTCGTGAGTCTCGAAGAATAGGTAACATATGCTACAAAATCAATGCAAGTGTTAGGCATCTAACATTTCTATATATTTTTCTAAGGAAAAATAATGCTTTTAATACATCTAATTTACTAACTATTCTTTTCTTCTGAAATAATCTCACCTATATTCTTCTATACTTGGCTATTTTCCAGCCAAATGTCTTTTCTTACTTCACTTTAGCATGTATGCATCACCTTTGCACCGCATGCCCTAACCAATGTGTATGCACCCTTTCAAATGAATACACATGCAAACCTTTCTTCTCCTATTTTTCATAGGCCATACAGATGCATACGTGCCCAAGATGATGCTTACACACCCACTTCAATGCACATGTGTGCGCGTGTCCGTTCCAATCCTAACTAACATATATGCACCCCTTTAGTATTTACTATGGGTACGTGTTCATGTACCCACTTCTGCCATGTAGGTACGTGTATGCGTCCTCTCCCCTCGCGAATGGATGCATGTGCACGTTTGTGTCTATTTTGACGCATGTGCATGTGTATACTGTCAATCCGACGCATACGCCCACGTGTATGCATCAAAATTTCTTCTACCTACCCTAGAAAACCCTAAAAATGGCATTAAATGCATAATTAATAGGGGGTTAGGGCACTCACGAATGGTCCATTTGTTGGGTCCCACATGTACTCTTGGATTCCGCGCGCCTCGTCCTCCTTGGTATCCTTGCCATCTCACTCCAGGGCTCTCACTTTCACTCATGGTAAAAATTTGCAAAGGATCTAGTAGAAATGAATTGGTTGTGATTGTTTTACTAACCTTGGGTGAGTATATTAACCCATCATGATGCCCCTAGGGCATGTTTTCTCCACCGTGATCATTCTAACCTTCTTCTACCCATTATGACAATTTTTTTGTATTAAAATAATTCTTTTTACAAATTTTCACATGCTAGGGCACTTCGTGCCATCCAACAGTCACTTCTTCGTCACACTAAGGTAATTTACAAAACTTCCAGGCACCTTTTCCTACCTTTTCCTCTATTTTTCATCTATTTCCCCCATCGTGATAATTATTTACTAATTTATTTTAAATATATTATTATCGACCCATCTTTCTCCTTGTGGGCGTATATTCTAAGCTTTCTAACAAGATTTACCTTCACACTATCACCCTTGTGCATATTTTTAGAAGATATTTGATCTTTTGAAATTCTTTTGACTGATCAAAACCTAAAAAAGAAAAAAATCACAAAAATATCTAAAAACAACAAAAATATTCAATACATCAAAAATGGCTCAAAATTGGTTAAAACCAATCATCTATGGCTGAAATCTATGTCTATTACATGGCACTCATCCTAGATCTTGCTGACGTTTTCAAATGTTTTGAAACAATGACTCGCACATCACCAAAATCTTCAAACACCTACACAAGCTATGTTTCTTACTTAAACCATACTTTAGGGCACTATCAATTGCCTGGTACTATTTTTGTCGTGCACATTGCTTTTTCATAGGACGGAAGTGTCCTCCATCTTCCCCCTTGTATAATACACCTTTCTTGGGGCATCATTCTTCACCCTTTTCATTTATCATAACATTTGGGACTTCATCTCGATAACAAAATATTTTTGCAACTATCTTGAACATTGTTGGTTTAAGTGTGTGTGATTGTACTTATTTCCTTGTCAAGTGATTTTGTTTATTTCTCGTATTGCATTGCATTCATGTATGTTGCATGGAGTTGGTCATTTTTAGCACAAGACGGTTGTTTGTATCTTGGCTTTTCATGTCATTTTATGCTTCATCACATGCTCACATTTTAATAAGGACCCATGAGGAGGATTCTAAGCATTATGATGATTAAGTATTGTTAGCAATTGATTTGTGGATAGCTCAATATCCCTTTTTCTTTTAGTTTCTCATCTTCTCTGAACACTTTTCTTTCTATTTGTTTATTTTTTTATCGTCGATCGAGTTTCTTCATCACCCCATCGACACTCAAGGGGGAATTCATCATCCTTCATCTTATTAATTTTTCTTCTACCCCTTCAAAAAAAAAATCTACTTGTTTATGTTTATCTACTTTCTTTGAAGTGACGTCACATACGACACCTCGAAGAGGGGAATATATAGACACCTGTAGTTTGATCAATACACTATTATTTCTAATGGTGCACTAACGCTACATCCCTTTACAAATTGATGACACACCACCAATTGGACCTATCTAACTTCCTCCTTACGACCCCCTTTTTGGTCATTTTTCCTCTTATAAACCATTTAAACAAGCAGTTATAGCCTTGTTCTAACTACATTAGTTTTTTATTCTCTTCTATCTTTCTTTTATTAGCTCCCCAGAAGATCAATCCACTTCGTTGGATTGATTAAGTGTTAGGAAATAAGAGATAAAATATACGGAATAATCCCTTACAGAATCGCAATAGTAGAAACTAATATGCAGAAAATATTATAGATCTCAAATAAAAGTGTAGAATAAATAACACAACACAGAGACAAGATTTAATGTGGTTCACCCAATTTGGGCTATGTCCACCAAGAATCACTTGCTCATATTTTATTACAAGCCTCCACTCTCTCAATACAATACCCAGATCCATTTGGAGCTATGCTCAACAAACTCTACAAAATTCACACCCAAATTCAAAACACATCTGCAATACATTTTCTTTTCCATCTATCATATGCATAAGACCATATAAATAGACAACTACTTAAGCAATTTTACAAAACAATGGGTATCAAACAATGGGAAAAAATAAAACTGTCCCATAAACCTATGGGTAGCTGAAGAGGCGGTTCTACAAAACAATGGGTACCGAAAAACCATGGGCCCAAAAACAGCCCATAACGGTTACCCATTACCCATGGATTAATAAACCACCCATGAAAATTTGCTTCGGGGGCTTCACCCCGAACCCCCGACCCGCTCACCGGCGAGCGGGACCACCGTAAAAATACTTGAGTGTAACATGTGGAAGGTTTACCACACTCTAACATGAAAATAGGCTCCACAAACATAACATTAAGCCCTTCGTAAGCCTTCCAAAATCCTAATTACTCTCTAAGAGAGATTAATTAATCTAACCTAGGTTAATTACCCTAAACATAGTCAAATCACACTTTGACTTGCTAAAAGTGCTTTTTGGACTTTAGCCTTTGTCCCACATGCACCCAATTCTCCCTTTTCTTCCAAACCAAAAACTATAAATAGGGCTATACCCCCTCCCTCATTTCCTAAGAATTCTCTCTTCTTCCTAGCACAAATTATAGAAATTTTTTTAGGCTTTAGTTTGTATTTCATCTTCTTTCATTTGAGCTAAAAGCATTTAATCTTGTATTTCATAGCATTAACATGGAGTAAAAGGGAAGATCCATTGGCCTTGAAGCCATTAATGGGGAGATCTCTTTCTCTTAACACATAAACTAAATTCTTAGATCCTCTTAGGTTCATTATTTCAAGCTTTCAAAGAATATAGATTAACTTCATTTGCTTAGTTTACATGTTTATTTCAAATTAATGTATGCAAAGAAGAGAACCTTGCTCATTTCTTATCACATGGTCCATTGATCAGATTGTTAAAAGCCTTTGGGGTTTCTTTAGATATTCTTACCCCAAATCCATGGCTTTTACAACTTTTCATTGAACACGTATAAATTGAATGGTCCTTTTATAAGAGATTGACCTACAGTGGAAAGCTCCAGAAAACCAAGGTCTATATTCTTAATAATCCATCTTAGGAAACCTAAGGTTACATCATCTCGTGTGAATAATACTAGAAAGTATGAATTAAGGGATCCCCAATAAATTACAATTCATACCCCCAAACTTCATTTAGTTTGCACGGAGATTTTTATAGGTTTTAGAAATGAAGTTTTTAGGTACACCTAGATAACATCGATACTGTACCATTCCTAGATGAGAGATAAACAAGTGTAGGCTATGTAATAAATTAAACTATAGTCATGATTCACACATAATTATAACAAGGGTACGTAAATTATTTCATCCTAAACACCATTTTGTAACAACACTAATTGGTGCAATGGATCTTGATGAATCTACTAAGTTAAAACCATCAAACTTACAAAAATACAAGGGAAACATATATTAATGCTCTCAAAGCCCATTAATGATTGTACAAAATGAAATCATCTTAAATACTAATTCCTAATGATTTGGTTACACGATATACAACCTTCACCCAATCCTAGTGCCTTTTCTACATATTTAGTTCCTCTGCAAATTTCCTCCACCCTTTTCTTTCCTTAAAAGCTTCTCACCCTTCTCTTAGCTACCTCTAGAGGAAAATATCCTCCTCTCAACATCATCCTATAAAAACCTACCTTCTTATATCTTACCTTTTTTAGGGTTTTGAAGTATATTCCACATATGCTCAAAGAAATTTTCAATGTTGGGCCCCTAGAATATTGACTAAGTATAAAAGGCGTGTAGGCACGTAAGGTCCTAATTAAGGAAAGACACACAAGGAAAAATCGTTCAAGGAAGGGTTTAAGAAAATGGTTTATGGAAGCCCGTGGTGTGTGTGACATGCATGGAAAAAACCAAGGGTTTGAGACTTAGTCAAATTGGAAGTTTGGGGTAGAACACACAGAAAGCATGACCTAGTTGTACATAGACAAGGTGCCATCTTGGCGACAGGTTGGCCCGTAAAGGAGCATGCTTGTGGTAGAAGCTTCTAGAACCACATCATGGTATGAAGTGGAGGGTTTAGGCCTAGAGGAGTATGCTCACATAGAGGACCACATTCAAACACTTGGCATCAGATCTGAGGGTGCTAGAGGATGAGTTGGCATCCCAGAAAATCTATAAATACAAGCACCTACAGAGTAAACACATATACTTAGAGAGTGAGAGGAGCTCTCAGAAATACTATAAGAACTCGGGGAAAGGATGCATGTGGTAGGGGATTGTAATTTTTATTTTTGGTAGCATAGTTACATTAGTCTAGTTGTAATGCATGATTGTGGTCTACTTCTCTTTGACACTTTGTAATGGCTCCATGAATGTAATGAGGTTATTGGTTATATATATATGAATATCAATGGTTCTAATGAATACATCTTGCTCATAGGTCTTCTTTCATTTATGTTTATGTTAAGTATGGATGTTTGTATACTTCTTTCTATTATGATACAAGTTATATAATCTGTTAAGTACACTGTCTGGAATGACTGCAAGGATCTAGAGGCCATTCTGAGATCTATGGTTCTTGTATGTCTTAAATCCTTTTGAAATCTCTTAAACAAAAATCATAGATGATGTTTCCCACTAAACTCACATAAAAGAGAGACTTGGTACCCATGCGTGCCTCGGGTGAGCACCCAGCTTCCACTGGGTGATAGGCCGGTGCGCATGGGGTTCCTTTCTTTTGTGATAGGGGTAAAAATGACTACATCTTGGTTCCGTTGCCAGGACCTATTTTTGAAGTTGTAGTGGGAAATAACATTCATCATGATCTGTGTAATGAGTAATGACAGAGTGGTTAACATTGGAAAGTGTTGAATCATGGTTCAAGAGCATGGAGGATGAATTTTCTCATAGATTCAACACCGGACGTAATTTTGATGCACGTAGATGGGTAGAAGAGAACCTCTACTATGATTTGTATGAAAAAAAAAAAAATTCTTCCCAGTGGAACTATATGAATGGATCTTAGCCTATGTATCTAGATCAAGTTGGCATTATGGATCATGTGTGTGGACCCAAGAAGAATACCAAAGGCTACAGGATGCAAATCTGACGTGGACCCGTGTTGTGGATCATTAGTGGAAAGGAGTATTGGCTAGCTACACTCTGGAGTACGCCATTTCCACATATTCTTGTCCGGAGGTTACTGAGTTTGAGTTTCTGTGGGATCCCAGAGGATTGTTTCTACATGTTGTCCCTTTGGCTATGAAAATATTGATGGTTACCATGAGTTTAGAGGCATTCCCAATGGCCGGCTAAACCATTCTAAGTGCTAGGTGAGGAAGTTAGGGTGGAGGAAGATGGCAGATGTTGTGATGGAGAAAGAAAGGGAGGAGAGACGACTCAAGTATGGTGAAGCGTGTGAAAGGGAGATTGCTAGACACACAAGGTTGTAGGTGTGATGGATGTATGGTGGCAGACATTGTGGGAAGGATTTGAGGTTCATGCAGAGGATGTGGAACCTAAGCAGTCTATGTGACCCCATCTTGGCAAGTGTGTAAGAGAGACCCCTTCGGCTTCTGATGAGAGTTCATCACACGGAGAAAGAAGAACCATTGGTGTGCATCTGAGCCCACCTAGTGACTAGACCCTAGCACTTGGTTTTCTAGATTAGGGGAAAATATTGCTAGTCTAGTTGGTTACATTAGAGGTGATCGTTCTATACCCAAGAGGTATAATTTCTCATTTGGGCCTTCTATGGCTGCAAACACCAACCTAGTGTTAGGAATTTTCAGGAAAGGTATAGACACAAAAGCTTTTGGTCTCACATCTGGGAGTGGCATGGGGTATACTATTAGCAGTGGGGCATTTTCGTAGACCATAGGTGTGTAGCTCAGTGGAACTGTGGGGACCCTTGACATGACCACTTTAGGACCTGGTGGATCTGGTGGCTCTGGTGGTTTAGGACATGGTGGATCTAGTGGCTCCAATGGTTTAGGACTTGGTGGGTCTAGTGGTTTAGGAATAACAGTTTGTGGTGGGTTTGGTGGATTTGGTGGTTCGGACCTAGTGGACCTAGTGGATTTGGTGGTTTAGGACCCGATAGACACTGTGGATTAGGTGGTGGAGGAAACATAGGTGGAAACCACACCCACAAGTTTTCTTTGAAATGTCTCTACATTTTCGCAATTATAGAGGTATTGAGGATGTTGTGGAACATGTTCACAAGTGTGAAGGGCTATGGCACACAAAGCATATCTAAACCCCAAAACAGAAGGCTAGTTAGTTTGCAACCACATTTCAAGGGCACGAACATAGCTGGTATAGGAAGTATGACCCTCATCAAATAGTGGTGGACTATACTGCTTTAAAGAATGCATTCTTGGTAGAAATCCACATTCTTAAGTTTGAGTAGAAGAGCATCAATGCTTTGAAGGAGCTTTAGCAAGGAATGGTAGAAACTGTGTAGGAGTATGATACACGCTTTAAAACTCTCTTGTCTAAATTATCATATGATATTCACCCTTCACATCATGCTCAAAGTTTTTTTGAGGGTTGATAACTCCTTTGAGAAGGGCCTTATCTCATAAGACTTTTACAGACCCATGTGAGCCATTGGAAACTACTCTCCGTGCCGAGGCTATTGGTAGTGTTGATACTGGCATTAGCCCATTCTTGAGGCTTAGATTGCTGTTATGGCCAAGTAGTTGGAAAATTTATCTATGAACTCAGCCCATGAGACTCACAGTGGTTTGTGGTGCATAGATTGTGAAGTAGAGGGGCATGTTAAGGATAATTTCCCCCAGAGGATAGTACACGTCATGGCAGTAGATTGTGAAATTTGTCATGGGGACCATGATGTGAGTAGGTGCCCCTTGTTGCAGTGTGCAATCTAGAAGAATGTATCTTGTTACTACAAGATTTACACCTCTATAACCCATGATACTAAGGATTATAGGCTCATTGATCATAACTATGAGGCCATTGATCATGGGGTGTGTCAGACCAGCATTGTTAGTAGTTCCAAGGGTGATGATTTCCATTATGAGGAGTGCGTAGATGGAGACACACATGCAAGAGGTTTTTGAGGAGGATTTTAGGGTCAATGTAACCATGGAGGAGGAAGGAGTGAGTTCCCACATGGTACTTGTTTCAATTGTGGATCTATGGAGTATTACAAAAAAGAGTGCCTAGACACATTGCAGTTGTTCATGGTGTGGGAAGAAGCATAAGTACGAGGAGTGCTCGGAGTGTTTGAGCTCATGAATTAGTAGAATCGAAAAGACAAGGGCACTGTAATGGTCAACATTAAGAAGGTGGATATATAGTGGATTCCTTGGGTAACACGGGATGCAGTGTTTGGAGCTTATCTTGGTAACAAGGGTAGAAACTCGTGCGTGTAAGAGAGATACCAAGACAAAAGAACCTAGTTTCAAGGGAGGAAGTAGTTCATGGAAAGTACTTAGATCCCATGCATGAAAAGTAGGTGTATCGGACACCATGGATGTCATTCAAAGTTTAGAAGAGGAAATTCAAGTGTTTAAAGGAACAATCCAGGAGGGAGGAACAAGGGAGGAGAGTCGAGGCACCAAAGGATGACCTAGATGAGGTCAAGGAGGTGTGTAAAATGTTAAGGCAAGAGAATATCATTCCCTTGCTAGGATCATGGTTGAGAGAGAAGGTACCACGTGTTGGAGAAGAGCATGAGAGGCGGGTATTACATGTAAACCTTCCCCCTCATAGCCTTGACTATGACAATGAGATCACATTGAATGCAAACAGATGGATGGCTCCTTAGTACTATCCTCATTGACATAGGCATGGAGGTTAATGTTCTAACTTTGAATGCATGGCATCAGATGGGAAGACCTACATTCCATCCATCTTTGAATGTGTTGTATATGTAAAATAAGACTAAGGCAATGCCCATCGGTGTCTTAAAGGATGCAGATATCACTATCCAGGGAGCAAATTTTACTAGGGACTTCGAAGTCTTGATGCTCGCCAAGGTAGATAATTTCCCAAAGACTACTTAGGTGCCCATGGTGTACTAAAAACAACATGTACCTTTAGTTCAACAAAGGGTACATCAAATTTGAAAATAAGGAGGAACAGTCATTATACCCTTGGCTGATGAGAAGTTGACACCCTATATTGAACCTTTGGGGGAAGAACTTCTAGACAAGATATAAGTGTGCTCAATCAGGGACCCAGAGATAATGCATCCTACCAATGTAGTTATCCAGTTTGAGGATGATCAGTCATTAAGTGATACCACTAGTCTGGCATGTGACAATTTGGCACATGGAACTTATGAATTGGTGGGACAAAAGTTGAGAGGGTCAGCGACCAAGGTGAGAAGGGTGCACACAGTCTGGCACCTAGAAGGAAAGGAGTTACCTAAGTATTCAGGAGGATCCTTCCCTGAGATATTTTTGCAAGAAATGGAAGCTCAGTGGAAGAATGAGAAGGAACAAAGGGGGATGTTAAGTTATGTCCTACTTGGCATAGTTGCATGGTGGTGGGCTACACATTAGGAGAGCCTTTTGGAATGGCGTGAGGTAAGAATTTCTCTCTCTGTCAGATTCTCTAGGAGCAACGTGCCCACCACCATCAAGGACTACCATGGGAAGGATCCTGCCTCTTTCCATATCTAGGAGTGTGAAAGGATCTAGAGAGAAGGTGTGGAAGATTTTCCACCATCCCTCTGGGTACACAAGTTGTACTCTACATTGCAGGGTTGCTCACACATGGTACATTCATTCGAGACACACTACCAGATAGGGAATTGGCAAGAGCTCGTGGCTGACCTCATTCAAATATTTGAGTATCGAGTACCAAGCCATCAGTTGATAAGGCCTTATAGGGTATCAAGTTCCTTACCATAAGGGATAGTGTCATGGTGGAAGGTAGGTTGTTGGAGTTACTGGGTGGAACAGGTTTGGAGGTGTGCTTTGAAGAAGTAGAGGAAATATAAGAGTTACATCTTGAGCGCACGTGTTTGGAAAAGGAGAAAGGGAATTTAGTGTATGTAATTGATGGGGAGGAAGTAGAAAATTTTGATGCTAACCATTCTGTAGGGATGCACGAGGTAATGGACAAAGTCTTGATAGTCGCGTGCACACCTACCATGAGCCTTTACGCATAAAGAAGGTTAACATCACTTGAGGAGAAGAACCTAAGAAAGTTATTATTGATATTACTTGTCGTGAGAAAGAAGTCTCTAAGATCATTGATCATTGCGTGAATTTAAGGATTTATTTCCATGTGGGTACCATGAGCTCAAAGGCATTCACCATTCCTTAGGGGAGATGAAGATAAAACTGAAGGATGGTGCGCACATGGTCAGGAAGAGGCCCTACTAGATGAATCCCAATTTACGCATAAAGGTTAAGGAGGAGATAGACAAAATGATAGCTTCTGGGATCATTGAAGTAGTGGAGGAATCGAATGGATAATTCCGATGCTAATCGAAGATCAAGAAGGATGGGCGTATTAGGATCTGTGTGGATAATAGGGAGTTGAATGTTGTTTTTGTCATCAATCCTTTTCCAAGCCCCTTCACCGAAGAAATTTTGGAAGGAGTCGCTGGGTGCAAAATCTATTCCTTTACAGATGGATTTTTAGGGTACCACCAAGTCTAGATTGCAAAGGAGGACCAGGAGAAGACAAATTTTTCCACTGAGTGGGGAAGTTTTACATATATAGTCATGTTCTTTGGGTTAAAGAATGTGTCTCATTGTTTTTTTCATGCATCGTGGTGTAAGCGTTCCCAGACTTCATCCATAATTTTCTTTAGGTCTATTTGAAATATTGGACATTGTATGGTCTAGTCAAATACCATTGTGACAATTTGAGGTTAATGTTTGAGAGGTGTAGGTAGTTGAGGATATCCCTCAATATTAAGAAATGTGTATTTGCTACACCCTTTGGCATGTTATTGGGGCATATCATATGTAAGGAGGGTTTGCTGGTAGATCCCACTAAAGTTATAGTTATTGTGGGGTTAGGGGAGCCTACTAGCCAGAGCGTAGTGTGTGGATTCCTTGGGCATATGGGTTATTATAGGAAATTCATCAAGGGGTATGCCAAGATTGCCGTACCTTTAGAGGAACTGCTTAGACATAAAAGTGCCTTCCATTGGGAGAGACGTAGTAGAGGGTATTTGATACATTAAAGGATAGGCTTGTCACCGTGCCTATATTACATTTTCCCTCTTGGGACAAGCCCTTCCATGTCCATGTAGATTCCTCAAGAACTCGCTATTGGAGTAGTGCTTGCACAGCTAGGTGAAGGAATTGTTGATCATCCTCTGTGTTTTACAAGTAGGAAGCTGACACTAGTAGAGTAGAATTACACCACAACTGAGTGTGAGGCATTGTCAATGATCTACATGCTTTTCAAGTTTAGATAGTATCTACTGGCAACACCCTTCATGTTTTACACCAACCACATGGCATTAAAGTATTTGGTGAACAAGCCTGTTCTACAAGGGCGCATATGTCGGTGGGTATTGTTATTTAAAGATTTTGAGTTCACCATAGTAGTGAAGCCTGGAAAAGCAATTGTGGACCTAATCATCTATCAAGAATTGATTTAGGGGAGGACATGTAGAGTATTGAGGAGATAATGCCAGACACATAACTATTTAGGTTGCAGTGCGTGTTCTTAAATTTGAAGGAGATTTTGGTATTTTTAAAGGAAGGTGTGGCACTAGAATTCCCACCGACATATGCATTCTATAAGGGCACATATGTTGGTGGGTATTATTAGTTAAAGAGTTTGAGTTCACTGTAGTAGTGAAGCTTGGAAAAATTAATTATGGACCCGATCATCCTGCTCTGCACTTGATTCGGGGAGGACACGTGGAGTATTATGCACAACTATTTAGGTTACAGTGTGTGCCCTTGGATTTGGAGGATATTGTGGTATTTTTAAAGGAAGGTGTGGTACTAGAAGGAATGAAGGCATTAGAGAAGAAACAACTAGCCATATTTGGCATGCCCTACATACTAGTCGGTGGAGACTTATACAAGTTGGGACATGATGAAGTTTTACGTAGGTGTGTATTAGAGCATGAGTGCCTCACCATCATGGAGGAAGCACATGAAGGAAGTGTGGGTGGACATTATGCAGGTTATGCCACCATGCATAAGATATTAATGGAAGGTTTGTGTTGGGAAACCCTCGTATAAGTATTGTAAATACTATTGTAAAGCATGTGACCATTGTCTGTGCATTGGAAAGCTAGAAACAAAGATGAAATACCTTTGCACCCTATCCCTAGTGCGGAGCCTTTTTGAAAAGTGGGAAATATAATTTTTAGGAGTTATTGCACTAGCAGCATGTAGGAATGGGTCACGCTATGTCATCACTTACACGGATTATCTGACAAGGTGGGTAGAGGCAGCCCCAACTAAAGATTACATAGTAGCCACAACGGCAAGATTCTTGTGGGAGAACATTATCACAAGGTATGGATGTCCTTTGAGTTTAACCAGTGATAGGGGTATGCATTTCTTGAATGAGACCATGAGGATCCTATTAGAAAAATTCATGGTGGCTCATCACAAGACTATACCCTATCACCCACAAGCAAATGGAACCACGCAAGCATTCAACAAAATACTAATTCATACCTTGACAAAAATTTGTGATGTCAGAAGACAATATTGGGATGACAAAGTATCAATAGTACTTGTGGGCTTACAAGACAACTTATAAAAGGTTAAACAAAGCCACACCATTTCAGTTGGTGTTTGGTGCAGAAATTATTCTGTAAAAGGGTTAGCTAATGAGCAAGCACTGGAAGAAATAATTGATGAGTTAATGAAGCTGGATGAGAGATGATCACTCACCAGGTGGAGCCAAACAATAGAGAAAGCAAAGTAGAAGGCTTGGCATGATCACCACATAAGAAACAAGAAGTTTGAGGTTGGGTAGATGGTCTTACTTTATGATTCTAAATTTCTGCACCATCCTGGAAAGTTAAAAGTCCATTGGTTGGGTCCTTACACAATCTCATACATCCTTGATTCGGGCATGTGCCAGTTACAAGCATTGGATGGGACAAAGTTTCCTAGACACTTCAATAGGAGTAGGCTGAAGCCCTACTATAAATAAGTCTTCTTGGTGTTTGTAAATAAGGTAGTTTTGCCAATTAGTTTAGAATTTTCTTTTACACATTTCTTTTCTTGTGTTTCCCTTTCACGTTGTTGTTTTGTTTTGTGCCTTGGGCACCGATAACCTTATTGCTACTTTTTGAGAATTTGTGAGTGCACAGAGGACCACGCATCATTTTAGTGTGGGGTGGAGTAATGTGAAGAAATGCATAGCTAAAGTGTCAAGGAGTTTGTGTTACAAAGCCCAGTTGAATGGCCTGAGTGAAAGAGGTGTATGGAGAGAAAATATGGAAAAAGGATGGTTGGTGTCAAGATAAAGCTACTTGTAGATCCCACGTACAAAGGAGGAGAAAGCACATTAAGCAACATGAGGTAGGTGAGAGCAAAAAATTAGGACAGAAGAAGTGCCTTCGGTGCTAGTTACGTGCATGCAAGAGTCTCTGTCATGTTGGATTGGTTACGCGCTAGAAGGTTGGAGGGTTTTCCATGTAGGTTGGGCACATGAGTGAAAGCACTGAAGATGGGATTTGTTTGAAAAATCTGCATTAAATGAAAAAGGTATGGTGGTAGGTGAAGTAGCACTTAATGCTCAAAAAGGGAAAAACTATAAATAAAGGGGTCGAGGCACTTCATTTTTCACTTTGCATATAAGGAGAATGAAGCACTTTTTGCACCTTTGTAAACTAGGGCTTCCAAAAACTGATCCATGTGAAGAAAAACTTGGAGAGATTGAAGCATGGGTAACTAGTTCATATTTGCGAACTAGGAGGAAGGGATTTCACGGGCGTAGGAGAAGTTTTTAGAAGGTGACGTCTTGTGAAGGGAGTATTCTAGTTAGGGTTTAAATTAATAGGGCATGGTTTTAAGAAATTTTCTTCACAAGTTCAAGATCTAAGGTTAGAGAGAGCGGAAGAACAAAGTAAGACAGATTGATTGAAGTGGGAAGAAGACCTAAAAATGGCACCCAAGAAACCAAGGTTAGTACATGCAAGAAGGGCAAGGGAAATGGAAAGGGCAAGCAACAAGAAATTGAAGCAAGCACAAATGAAGAGTGGTATGCAGAAATGCAGTACCCAGATGGAGTGTTGTTGGGAAAGGAGTGGGAGTCCCATCTTAGGGACATGTCCGTAAATGATTATAATCATCGTCAAGCACAATCGAAAAGGAGTTGGTGCTGGAATTAGTGCACCCAACAAATAATAGGACACCAAAGGGTTTGCCCATTTATAATGATGATGTGAAGGTCAAGTTGGATAAGGCATGGTTATTATAACTCTTTGAATTGTCCTACTTCAGGAAACTTGAGTGACTATATCAATGGCTGATGTTGCGCATGCATGAGGACTATTTCCACTTCGTGGGGTGCAAGATGGACATAACTCCTCAACTAATTTCACATTTCACAGGCCTCATCTATGAAGGAGATGGGTTGGAGGATGACTTGACTGACAAAGAAGCAATTAAAGAAACTATCACTGCTTTCACATGTAAAAATGGGTCAAGGTATTATGATGTTGTAGACATCAAGGATCAAGTGATGAAGATGGCCACACACTTGGTGTCAAATCTAAATGGCCAGGAGAGATGAACCCAAGGAAATAAGCCATGGTTTAATGTTTACTAAAAGATTTCAGAGGGCACCATCTATAATTTGTTTGCATTCATCGTGGATGAAATTATCAATTACGCGAAGGAAGGTGATAGTATCATTTTTAGAAATATTCTGCTAACCATCATGTTTTTAGAGATCGACGTACGAGATGCATCAGATAAGTTCGTATGGGAGTACCCTACTAAAAACCCCTCACCTGCCAAAAGGTTTGAGAAATACACTTGTGACACTATGACAACAAGTGCACTTAGAAATGTGGTACACGCACCTAAGGAATACATTTGGGGTAGAATGGATAATTCCCAAACAACTCAACAACCACCAGGGGAGAAGTGGAATTTTCTATGTATCGGCATTTCTATTTGGGTAGATTCAAACTATTAGATGGGACATGGAGCCCATGGTGCAACCTCCCTTTTCCTTCACAAATTTAATACTTCCAAGCGGAGTAAACAAGTTCAAGGAGACCAAACATTTAAAGTTGGACCTTAGTAATCTAGACCATGACCATAGGGAAATGTGCAAAGGGTTGGTGTACCCCGATAAGCACAAGTACGTGGAGCAGTACATATTACATGAGGTAAAAATGACAAGGCTCATGACTCTTCCCATTAGAGAAGGATCCGTAGTACGCGTATACATTCGTATAAGACCTAAGTCAGAGAAGGGCACATATCTGGAGAAAGAGGTATCTATACCTCAAGATCCAACTAGGAAGAAAATACCCACACCCAAACGGGAGGAAAAGAAACCAAAAAGAAAATCCCAAGTGTGGTGGAGACACAGGCAATAGGTTCCCTAGGACAAGCACCAGAACCAACATGTACATGTGCAAGAAAATCCCATAGTAAAAGAGAAGACTCCAGAGCCAAAAGAGCCATCAGATAAGGAGTCATCAGAAGAAGAAGAAATAGAGTCACCTACACCGTAAATCTCCGAGTTAGGAAGAAGCAGAGGGTAGAAGAGGAGACCACCTCGAAAGAAGTGGAAGTTTGGACAAGTGCATAGGAGAGAAGGATGGTAGTGGAGAAGAAGTAAGTGGGGAAGAGGACCCCGGGAAAGATCAAGGGCCACCTATTTTTAATATACATGATTCAGAGGAGGAAGGCAGAGAAGAAGAACAAGGGTTCCTTTTTGTGCGGTGCAAGGATAGCCAGGTAGGAGGAAGTGCCCAGGACATGGGAAAAGATGAAGAGGCTAGCATGCAAAAGCAAGAGGTTCTAAGCTTTGAATAAGAGTAGATGGCCAAGGTGGCGTAAAAAGAGGAAAAAAGGGATATTGAGACCACGATAGAGGACAAAGTGGAACGCGGTACTAATCTAGTGTTGAGAAAAGAGAAGGAGAGTGCGAAAGAGGAACATGGTAGCACTAGAGGCCTGGTTTTAACTGTAAGTATACCCAAAGGTACGCACACGGGAGGAAGGTGTGTAGAGGGGGGAGGCTAGAGATGGGTTATATTGATGACCCTAAGAAGGTGTTTTGTGTGTAGTTCTAGAGTACACTTCTAGTGGAGGAGCTTGTATGCATGTCATCTTTTGACAAGGAGGCTGCCTACCCGCGGACAAGGAAGATGATCTCTTGGGAAATTGAGTCCCACCTTGATGAGCTAGAGTTTGAGGTAAGCCATGGGGCAATAGTAACATTTCCAGGACCAAGAGAAGATAACCCAGTGGTGGATACCCAACAGCTCTCGGATGAACAACTATGCAACGCACTTAACAAAGTCTCCATTGAGATAGAGGCTAGACTCTTCGGGAGAAATGATAGGATCAGGGATCTAGAAGGGGAGAAGGAGAAAGAGGAAGAGCTAGCTACATTGACTAAGGAGATGAGCCAAGAAAAGTTAATTAGCACCTAGTGCTAGTGAGAATTGAAGGATGAAAGGGTCAAGGTGAGCGTTATGTATAAGAAAGAAGAATCCATCAACGGGGCCATACTATTAAAGCATTCAGACCCAGCATCGCCCTCGCAGTATGGATCTGCCTTGGGATTCCTGGAGGATTTAACAAGGGTCCTCACCATGGAAAGATAGCTACTAGCCTTGGAGTCTATAGAGGAAGTGGCCACGTGCCTAGAGAAGGAAGATAAGTTGAAGATCATAGCACTCGTCGTAGAGTACAAAAATGTGCTTACTGATGTAAGGGCCACTTCCCGAACTACTAAAGTCATGTACAATAAATATGAGGACAGAGACAAAGTGGCGGTGCCTTGGTCTCCACTTATGAGGAAAAACTCAAGGATTTCTAGGAGAAAAACAAGGGGAATAGAGCGAAAAGAGAGAAAATCCTTACTGAGGTTGGGAAGAAAGTAGAGGTCATTGAAACCTTAAGGGCTTTAATCAAAAATTAGTTGAAGGAGCTATATCTATGTATCACATGAAGAATGGATGCGTTGGAGGATATCTGCAAGGAATTGGAGAAGATCACGGATACTATGAGCGTGCAAGGAGATGGACTAAATTTTGGGGAGGTGAACACCTGGTCGGTGACCTCTATCAAAGAGCACAGGATGAAGTCAATGCCTGGAATAAATTTGATGCCGAGTTGAAAAAGGATTTTCCCAGTCTATTGCAGTGATTCTTTCACTCTCCCATTCTTTCTTCTTTCCCCATTCTTTCATCCCCTTATTCTTTTTCCTAGGCATAAGCCTATTGTATTCTTTCTCTCACTAAGAGGAGTGTTCCCATGGATAGAGAATAGGCGTAGTGTGGGGTGATGTTGGGCCCCTAAAATATTGACTAAGTACAAAAGGCGTGTAGGTGTGCAAGGCGGGGTTAAGGAAAAGGGTTTAAGGAAGCTTGTGGCACATGCGACACACGCAGATAGAACCAAGGGTTTGGGACTTAGTCAAATTGGATGTTTGGGGTAGAACATGTGAAAATCATGACCCGGTTGCGCATGGATAAGGTGCCAGCCTGGCGACAGGTTGGCCCAGGAAGGAGCATGCCTGTGGTAGAAGCTTCTAGAAGCACATCATGGTATAAAGTGGAAGGCTCAGGCCTGGAGGAGCATGCTCACATGGAGGACCACATTCAAACACTTGGCATTGGATCTGAGGGCACTAGAGGATGAGTTGGAAACCTAGAAAATCTATAAATACAAGCGCCTGTAGAGTAAACACATATACTTAGAGAGTGGGCAAAGCTCAGCAAACTTACTGCAAGAACTCTACTAGTGGGTAATTATATTAGGAAAGGATGTATGGGGCAAGGGGATTGTAATTTTTCTTTTTGGTAGCATAGTTACATTAGTCTAGTTGTAATGCATGACTATGGTCTAGCTTCTCTGTGACACTCTGTAATGGCTCCATGAATGTAATGAGGTTATCGGTTATATATATATGAATATCAATGGTTCTGATGAATACATCTTGCTCATAGGTCTTCTTTCATTTACGTTTATGTTAAGTATGGATATCTATATACTTATTTCTATTATGATACAAGTTATATAATCTGTTAAGTATACCGTTTGGAATGAGTGCAAGGATCTAAAGGCCGTTCTGAGCTCTATAGTTCTTGTATGTCTTGAATCCTTTTGAAATCTCTTAAACCCACATCATAGATGATGTTTCCCACTAAAATCATATAAAAGAGAGACTCGGTACCCACGCATGCCTTGGGTGAGCACCCAAATTCCACTGGGTGATAGGCCAATGCGCATGGGGTTCCTTTATTTTGTGATAGGGGTGAAAATGACTACATCAATGACATCAACTACTCGTGATCGCCATGAAAAATTCAAACTAACTACCCACAAGCAAATCATCACTTTTTCACATTTCCACCGTGTCTTTTAGGTGTCATCATGATACCGCCAAATATTTTCCAGAGTCATGTCAATAGTTATTGTTTAGAAATTCCACATGCATCTAAGTATGATGTGGCTAGAAGGGTTAATGTGACAAGACCTTCTTGAAATACATGGGAATTTAAACCTTTTCCAACTATACATTCCTCATTAATTTTAACCTTTAATTTTAATTTTCACTTGAAATTTACACGTACCCCAAAATCAATATTAGATATGGCAATAATTTATGAAATGATGTTTCCTTCTACACTAACAACAATGCCATGTTTATTTAAGTAGTTTACTAGTCAACTCTTTCCGTCACCTATCTTTCACTTAAAGCTCTTGGGAAAAATTACAGCGCAATTCCTTTTTGCTATCTCTTCCCTTTTAAGTTTTCTTAGCAATGGCTTCATCATCCCCGTGTGAAAATACATTAGGGAATAATTGGTCCATACAAGCCAATTATTTGAACTTTTAGGGCTAAATAAGGCTCTAATTCACCAATTTTTCAACATGCCAAATGTTAGGGCCAATCACAAGGATTTCCTTCATCAACTTGCCCTGGTATTGTCTTTCATAAATTGCCTAACCGAGATGTGTCCCTCTTTTCCAATATTTTAGACTCTACATTTTTACTTAATCTACCCAGAATTCCACTTAGATAATGAATCCCTGAGGAATCATTGGTCTCACCATTACCCTTGCATCCATAAAAATCACTGACACATGTTTAAATCTTATTATGCCCCCTTTCTACTGGAAGCAAAGCTTCCTTAATCATCCCTAACAAAAGAACCAAAGGTTGATAGTCTTCCCCCAAGCCTACACGTGAGTAGGAAAGAAGAGTGGTTTGCCACACTAGAATCACCATGGAGAATATTCAAGATTTGGTTGGTCCTAGGTGGTTTCATCTTAGAAAATGCGTGCTCTCCCAAGTGTCCTAACTATTAGAGCTACACCCATTCCAGAGGCCTGCTCGACCAGAGGTCAGTGTCTCAAATCATACAACAGAGGGGGATTTACTTTTCGTGAATGGGAAAACTCTCCTAAATGAAGTAAATATTTGGTAGACATTCTTAATGGGATAAGAGTGTGTACCTTTGCACTACATAAGAAGGGGATGTCAAGGGGCCTGATGAGGGCCATATAATTTATATTCGGGGTTATGGCCCATGATGACTTCATTTTCCGTTTAGAATAGCTCTTGAAAGGTTTCCCTTGCGTGTCCGAGGAAATGGAGATCGACCTTCACGCCACTATAACTATGTATCTATTAAATGTATTTGGTTTTATCATTTTTCTCATACATACTATACGATGGAGGGTTAGGGCCGCATAAATAGAACCCCCATTTTGAATATTATAACTATCTATTTTGAGTTGTTTTTTGTATGTTATGTGCAACTATCCATTATTTTAAAAATGTTCAACCATGTCCTTACATTTCTTCATTTTCTATTTTCGTGACTAAACATTCCTCAAAATAGATGTTTCACTGCACCTCTGTGTTCTTACATGTCACAACTTAACCACACAAAATTATGGAAGAGAAGAGTGGGCACTTGTTACTTTGTTCACCCTTAAGAGTTGGGTAAGACTGCATTTCTCTAGTTCTTTCAGCATTCGATCGATCGATGGCCATGTCCGGAATAAAACATGAATATTACTTCAATGTTGAATAGGATTGCATCAAGGACCGAGTCTCTAAAATGTTACTCACTTTATGAATTTGGTATAAGTATTTTCTCAGTACTGGAGGAATACTACCTTTTGATCAATCTTTGGGTAAATCCTGATAGTAAATAACATCTACATTAGGGTCTTGAGGGATAATTAAAGTTTACCTTAAGGATAGGTCCTACTTCTCTAGGTATTTCTAGCTTTTGGGCTTGGGAACAAACTGCATTCGCGTCACTTACATTTGATTAAACATGTCCAAACCCTAACTTTTGCACCAATCATAAAGTTTGTGTTGTATTTTGAGTATGTGTAATTCTCAAAAACCTTCATAGCAATCATAAAACCTACTGCACACTTAAACATCTGATTGCAACAATAATTTTGGAAGGAATAATGTTCCCAAAACTATTCCATTATTGATCGGTTACATTAAAAAGGAATTAAAAGGACAAGAAAACACTAAAACATGAAGGTCATATATGGGTACATATAACTCCACTAAAAAACATGAAGTTCTCATCACTAATTTAATGAATAATTTTTCAAAGTTACCACTTATTCATACGTGTAGATTCACATGTGTTTCCAAGATCAGCATTTTACCTCTAAGACACATCATGATTACCAAATCCGCGAAGGCCATAATTTTCTTGCAATTTGAGTATCCAACCTCTGTGAAGGCTTGAATTAGAAAGGCATGAAAAGGAGGAGAAAATTTACATTTCATACATGTTGATGGAACCTTTCTATAACTAGAAGGATATTTTACCATATTTAGATAATTGATTTTTTCCCTCTTTTCAACTTTTTCACCTTCGATAACCTTTTTCGTTCTTTTGGATATCTTATGTGCATACTATCCTTGGTGAAACTACCCACTATGAGACCTTACTAAAAATATTAATTTCTTTTATAGGAGCTTACTATTTTTAGAAACATGATTTATGGACCTCATATTTTGGTGAAATCGTGTTTTTTATATTGGTTTTTTACCTCATCTCACCTTTGAAATTGTAGCTCAACCTAATCTTTGGAACAGGACAAAATTATTGTCAAAAATTTGGTAGAGGGAAATTTGGGTTTGTTCATTATAAAAACCTTTTTCTCTTGAAAAATCCATCACTGAGGTTTTTACGACCTCTGGAAATGTGAAAGGAAGCAAAAATATTACATTACACCATACCATGGTCTTTTAGTAATGAAATTTTTTAGTTTTATGTGCACATGGGCATTCTTGATAAAAATTGATCCTGAAGCTTAGATTTTTGAGATTTTTCTTATGGAATATTGGTGCTAAGATCATGGAGGGATGATGGAGTGAATTCAAGAGAGCAAAATGGAGTGGAGGAACTTGGAAAAATTTCTCCATATTTTCAGGTGCAAATGGAGAAATGTGGGGGAATGAATGAAAAAATGGCAAAGTATGGTATAAATAGGCTTGACTACCTTGAGGGAGAGGGAAAAAAATTTTATATCCTCAATTTCCCCTTAGGAAAGGGGTAATGGTGGCATAAAATGGAACCTTCACCTTAGGATGACACATGGAATTCATGCACTGATGAAGGAGGTGGCTTGAAAATGAGCATGCCTCTCGAAGACCCCAAGGGTCACATGGTAGGACCAGGAGCTTCAAGGTGGGAGAGACATAATTTTTCCCCCACATCCCCTTGGAAAGGGACAATGGGGACACAAAACTACCCTATGAGTTCCATGCTAACATGCATCCTAAATAAATTTGTCTTAGTATCGAACATTGTACCTTGGGAAATGCCTTGAAAATGGTGTATATTGAACTCCCACATGAATTATTTGACACTTATTTATATTAGCTTTACAATAAATACAATTTTGAGAAGGATGAGATGGGTCTAATTCCTTTATTTTTCATTTAACCCCTTCAAAACTCCTTTTATCGGGATCACCAGATATGCCTATGAAGAATGAGTTACATAGAAATATTCATGGGTCTTGAGAAGAATCTGAGATTACCACCATGTAGAGGATTAAAATATATTTTTTGTCTCTTAATTCATTCTAGAGCTCCTGGAGTCATCTCCTAAATTTTAGGTACCTTTTCACAGTGTAAGCTCCCTTGACCTCAAAATCCTACTTTTGATGAACTTTACCAAAAATCACCAAATATTCCCTAAATCTTCCAAAATGAGTTACACAATGTTCTTATCCCCTCATTTCCACTTTATGATGAATTTTTCCTTCACATTTTTCCCCAAGGGTGTACACCAACCTTAGAAAGGATAAAAAAAGCCATTCCTAAGTCTCTTGAAAATCCCGTATTTAAAGTTGTCATCTCAAGAGCAATTGAATGATATTGGTTTCCTTAAATCACAAATGGACATGTTTAAATAACACATTAGACCACTTGAAATGGAAGGATAGGCCTGATATAGGGGATAAGATGATCTAGAGGGTGTCTGGGAAGGTCTATAATGCAAAATTTTGACACTAGGGTATAATTGTCATGTTTTCAAGTTGAATTTTTCCCTTGCAAAAAAAAAAAAAAAGACAAGTATCCTATTCAAAAATACCAAAAACATCATAGAACACAATAATCCAAAGAAAATATAAAATCCCACAAAATGGTGATAAAAGACACCTCATCACTCATTTACTAACCCTCACCCACTCACATTCAATATTTTCCACTCCACCTACCCATTTTCATGCCCAAAGCACTATGGACCTTTATCATCTCACTCACCTATGCACATTACACCCATATGTTTCACAATATTATAGGGACTCAAAAACTATAAAACACTACTCACTTCCAACATTTTAACCCCTTGACCCTTTGCGTACTTTATCCCATACTTGATTTTTTTCTTCGTTTCTCACATATTTTTGTATTTTAGGTTTTGTAGAGATGAAGAAAGATGACAAAGGACCTTTACGAACTTAGAAGATCACTATTTTGATAAAATTTCAACACGTGTTAGTTGCACTCTTGATTGACTGTAACCTTTGTGTGATTTTTAGTGAATCACGGTTCTTGCAATGGTTTTATGATTGAATCAGGTATACCATTTAGTATCATGCAATGTTTTATCATTTTTCTATAATAAAATGTCTTGTATCTCCTTAAAAGGATACGAGATATGACCAAGGAAGTTCCCATAACCACCAAAAATAACTAACATTTTTCTAAGTATGTTTGTGTGTAGGTTATAGATTTAGATCGGGAATTTTACCTTGTAGTCATTTTTACCCTTAACACAAAAGAAAGGAACCCCATGCGCACCGGCCTATCACCCAGCGAAAGTTGGGTGCTCACCCAAGGCACGCGTGGGTGCCGAGTCTCTCTTTTATGTGAGTTTAGTGGGAAACATCATCTATGATTTGTGTTTAAAATACTTTCAAATGGATTTAGGACATACAAGAACCATAGAGCTCAAAACGGCCTCTAGATCCTTGCAGTCATTTCAGATAGAGTACTTAACAGAATCTATAACATGTATCATATCAAGAAAGAAGCATACAAGCATCCATACTTAGCATAAAAGGAAAGAGAACTCATGAGAGAGAAGTATGCATCAGAATCATTGATATTCATGTATATATAATAGGTAACCTCATTACATCCATGGAGCCATTACAGAGTGTCACAGAGAAGTAGACCATAGTCATGCATTGCAACGGACTAATGTAACTAAGCTACCAAAAATAAAATTACAATCCCCATGCCCAATACATCCTTTCCCGAATGTAATTACCCATTAACAGAGTTCTTGCAGTATTTCTGCAGAGCTCCACCCACACTCTAAGTCTCTCTATTTACTCTACAGGTGCTTGTATTTATAGCTTTTCTAGACTACCAACTCATCCTCCAATGCACCCTCAGATCCGATGCCAAGTGTCTGAATGTGGTCCTCCATGTGAGCATGCTCCTCCAGGCCTGAGCTTCCCACTTTATCCCATGATGTGCTTCTAGAAGATTCTACCATAGGCATGCTCCTTCCTAGGCCAACTTGTCGCCAGGATGGCATCTTATCCACACACAGTTGGGTCATGCTTTTCACATGTTCTTCCCTAAATGTCTAATTTTTCTAATTCCCAAACCATTGGTTCTATCCGCACATGTTGTGCACACCACGGGCTTCCTCAAAACCTTTTTATAAAATCCTACCTTGCATGCTTTGTCCTTACGCGCCTTTCTTTAACTGGAGAACCTTGTGTGCCTACACACCTTTTGTACTTAGTCAATATTCTAGGGGCCCAACATCACCCCACACTACGCCTATTCTCCATCCATGGGAACACTTCCCTTAGTGAGAGAAAGAATACAAATAGGCTTACGCCTAGGAAAAAGAATAAGAGGATGAAAGAATGGGAAAGAAGAAATAATGGGAGAGTGAAAGAATCACTGCAATAGACTAGGAAAATCCTTTTGCAAGTTAGCCTCCAATTTATTCCAAGAATCGATTTCATCCTACACTCTTTGACAGAGGTCACCAACTAGGGCACTTACCTCCCCAAAATTTAGTCCATCTCCTTACACACTCATAGTATCTATGATTTTCTCCAACTCCTTGCATATATCCTCCAACATGTCCATTCTTTATGTGATACGTGGATATAGCTCCTTCAACTAGTTTTTGATTGAAGCCCTCAAGGTTTTAATGGCCTTAGATTTCTTCTCAACCTTGGCAAGGATTTTGTCTCTCTCCACCCTATTCCCCTTGTTTTTCTCCTAGAAATCCTTGAGTTCTACCTCATGAGTGGTAACTAAGGCACTGCCACTTTGTCTCTATCTGCATAATTGTCTTATGCATCCTCAAGCCTTTGGGAAGTGTCCCTTACATCAGCAAGCACTTTGTTGTACTCCGTGACAAGTGCTACGATCTTCAACTTGTCTTCCTTCTCTAGGTGTGTAGCCACTTCCTCTGTAGATTCCAAGGCTGGTAGCTATCTTTCCATGGTGAGGACCCTTGTTAAATCCTCTAGGCATCCCAAAGTAGATCCATACTTCTATTCGGGTGAGGCTAAGTCCAATGCTTCAATAGTATGGCCTCATTAATAGATTCTACTTTCTTGTACACAAAGTCTGAACTTGGCCTTAACATCCTTCAATTTCCACTACCACCGGGGGTTGATTAACATTTCATGGCTTAGCTCCTTGGTTAATGTAGCTAGCTCTTCCTCTTTCTCCTTTAGTTCCCCTTCCAGATCCCTGATCCTATCATTTCTCCCGAAGAGTCTAGCTTCTATCTCAACGGAGACTTTGTTAAGCGTGTTGCTCAGTTGTTCATCCAAGAGCTACTAGGTATCCACCACTAGGTTATCTTCTCTTGGTCCTGGAAATGTTACTATTGCCCCTTGGCTTACCTCAAACTCTAGTTCATCAAGGTGGGACTCAATTTCCCAAGAGATCATCTTCCTTACCCGCGGGTAGGCAGCCTCCTTATCGAAAGATGACATGCATACAAGCTCCTCCACCGGAAGTGTACTCTGGAACTACACGTGAAACACCTTCTTAGGGTCATCAATATAACCCATCTCTAGCCTCCCCCTTAGTGCATCTTCCTCCCATGTGCATACCTTTGGGTATACTTACGATTAAAAATGAGCCTCTAAATCTTTAGCCGTGTTCCTCTTCCACGCTCTCCTTTTCCTTGTTCAACACTAGCTCAAGCTCTTTGCTCCACCTTGTCCTCCACCAGGTTCTCAATGTCCCTTGTCTCCTCTTCTTCTACCACCTTGGCCATTTTCTCTTGTGTCGAGCTTGGAACCTCTTGTTTCTACACGCTAGCCTCTTCATCTTTTCCCATGTCCTGGGTGCTTCCTCCTACTTGGCTATCCTTGCACCGCACAAAAAGGAACCCTTGTTCTTCTTCTCCACCTTCCTCCTCTGAATCATGTATATTGAAAATAGGTGGCCCTTGATCTTTCCCAGGGTCCTCTTCCCCACTTACTTCTTCTTCACTACCATCCTTCTCTCCTATGTACTTTCCCATACTTCTAGCTTCTTCCGAGGTGGTCTCCTCTTCTACCCTCACCTTTTCCCTACCATAGATTCCGGTGTAGGTGACTTTGTTTCTTCTTTTGATGACTCCTTATCTAATGGTTCTTCTAGTTCTAGAGTCTTTTCTTTGATTACGACCCTTTTCTTATGCGCATACGTGCTAGCTTTTGTGCTTGTTTTGGGAACCTATTTCCTGTGTCTCCACCACACTTGGGATTTTCTTTTCTAGTTCTTTTTCCTCCTATTTGGGTGCGGGTATTTTCCTCCTAGTTAGATCCTAAGGTATAGATACCTCATTCTCTAGGTATGTGCCCTTCTCTCGACTTGGGCCTTATGTGAATGTAAACACACGTCGTGGATCCTCCTACAATGGGTAGAGTCATGGGCCTTTTCATTTGTACTTCATGTGACACGTACCACTCTATGTACGTGCACTTGCTAGGGTAGACCAACCCTTTGTGCAATTCCCTGTGGTCTTTGTCCAAACTACCAAGGTCCAACTTAAACTTTTTGGACTCCTTGAACCTATTTACTCCCACTTGGAAGTACTAAGCTATGAAGGCAAAGGGGAGCTTGCACCATGGGCTCCATGAGTCATCTATCAACTTGAATCTACCTAGGTAGTAATGCTTTGGTACATAGCAAATTCTACCTCTCCCCTAGTGGCCACTGCAATTGTTCAAGAATTCTCCATTCTACCCCGAATGTGTTCCTTAGGTGCATGTACCACTTTTCCAAGCATGCCTTGTGCATTGTTGTCATAGTGTCACAAGTGTACTTCTCAAATCTTTTGGCAGGAAGGGGTTTTCATCAGGGTACTCCCATACGAACTTATCTAATGCATCTGGTACCCCTATCTCTGAGAACACGATGGTCAGCAGCACATTTCCAAAAAGGATCATGTCACCTTCCTTCACACAGTTGATAATTTCATCCGCGATGAATGTGGAAAAATTATAGATGGTGCCCTCTGAAATCTTTCTATAAACGTTTAACCATGGCTTACTGACTTGAGTCCATCTCTCCTAGCCATTTAGCTTTGACACCAGGTGCATGGCCATCTTCATTACTGGATCCTTGATGTCTGTGACATCATAATACCTTGACCCCTTTTTGTAAGAAAGAGTGGCGATAGTTTCCTTAATCACTTCCTTGTCTGTCAAATCATCTTCCAACCCATCTCCTTCATAGATGAGGCCTGTGAATTGTGAAATGAGCTAAGGAGTTATGTGCATCTTACACCCCACAAAGTGGAAATAGTCCTTGTGCACGCGTGACATCAGCCACTGATATAGTCACTCAGGTTTCTCGAAGTAGGGAAACTCAAAGAGTTGTAGTAACCCTACCTTCTCCAATTTGACCTTCACATCATCATTATATATAGGCAAACCTTCTGGTGTCCTCTTGTTTGTTGGGTGCACTAACTCCAGCGCCAACTCCTTTTCAATTGTGCTTGTCTAATGATTATAATCATTTACGAGACATATCCCTAAGATGGGACTCCCACTCCTTCCCCAACAACACTCCATCTAGGTACTACATTTCTGCATACCATTCCTCATTTTTGCTTGCTTCAATTTCTTACTGCTTGCCCTTTCCCTTTCCTTTGCCCTTCTTAGGTGTACTAGCTGGTTTCTTGGGTGCCATTTTCTAGGTCTTCTTCCCACTTCAATCACTTCTATTACTCTGTTCTTCCACTCTCTCTAACCTTAGATCTTGAACTTGTGAAGAAAATTACTCACACTGTGCCCTAGTTCTTCAAACCCAAACTGGGATACTCCCTTCAGAAGATGGCATCTTCTCACACTTTCTCCCATGCCCATGAAATCCCTTTCTCCTGGTTCACAAGTCTGAACTACCTACTTACGCTTCAATTTCTCAAAAAATTTCTTCACACGAATCAGTTTTTTGGAAGCCCTAGTTTGCAAAGGTTCAAAAATCACTTCGTTCTCCTTATACGCAAAGTGAAAAATGAAGTGTCCTGACCCCCTTATTTATAGTTTTTCCCTCTTTGAGCATTAAGTGGTAGTTCACCTACCACCGTAATTTCTTCATTTAATGTGGCTTTTTCAAATAAATCCTGACTTAAGCATTTTCCCTCATGCACCCAACCTGGCGCAAAATCCTCCAACCTTCTAACACGTAACCAATCCAACCTAACAGGAGACTCTTACATGCACAAAACTAGTGCCGAAGGCACTTCTTCTATCCTGATTTTTACTCTCGCCTACCTCATGTTTCTTAATGCACTTTCTCCTCCTTTATACGTGGGATCTATAAGTAGCTTTATCTTGGCACCAACCATCCTTTTTCTATCTTTTCTCTCCATACACCTCTTTCAACCGGGCCATTCAACTGGGATTTTTAACACAAAATTCCTTAGCACTTTAACCATGTGCTCCTTCACATTACTCCACCCCAAACTTAAAACAATGTGTGGTCCTCTGCGCACTCACAAATTCTCAAAAATCAGCAATAAGGTTACCGATGCCCAAGGCACAAAACAAAACAACAACATGAAAGGGAAAAACAAGAAAAGAAATGCATAAAGGAAAATTCTAAACTAATTGGCAAAACTACCTTATTTACAAACACCAAGAAGACTTATTTATAGTAGGGCTTTAGCCTACTCCCATTGAAGTGTCCAGAAACTTCGTCTCATTCAGCATTTGTAACTGGCACGTGCTTGAATCAAGGATGTATGAGATTGTGTAAGGACCCAACCAATGGACTTTCAACTTCCCAGGATGGCGCAAAAACTATAGTAAAACCATCTTCCCAACCTCAAAATTCTTATTTCTAATGTGGTGATCATGCCAAGATTTCTACTTTGCTTTCTCTATTGTTTGGCTCCACCTAGCAAGTGATCATCTTTCATCCAATTTCATTAACTCCTTAATTCTTTCTTCCAAAGACTTACTCATCGGCCAACCCTTCTGCTTGTGCTATTCACATGCCACCATGAATTTAACCAGAAGAATAGCTTCCATGCCAAACACCAACTTAAATGGTGTGGCTTTATTCAGCCTTTTATACATTGTCTCCGTAAGCCTACAATATTGCTGATAATTTTTCATCCCAATCTTGTCTTCCAAAATCACAAATATTGATTACGGTATGACTCGATATTTTGTTGAATGCTTCCGTGGTTCCATTCGCTTGTGGGTGAGAGGGTGTAGCCTTGTGATGAGCCAACGTGAACTCTCGCTAACAGGAGCCTCATGGTCTCATTCAAGAAATGCGTACTCCTAGTGCTAGTCAAACTCAACAGACATCCATACCTCATGATAATGTTCTCCCACAAGAACCTTGCCATTGTGGCTACTTGTGTAATCTTTAGTTAGGGCTGCCTCTGCCCACCTGGTCAAATAATCCGTGCAAGTGATGACATAGCGTGACCCAGTCCTACACATCACTGGTGTAATAGGGCCTACAAAGTCTATTGCCCACTTTTCAAAAGGTTATTTGCTAGGAATAGGTACAAAGGCATTTCATATCTCTTTCCCAGGTTTGCCAATGCACTAACAATGGTCACACGCTTTACAATAGTCTTTATAATCCTTGTATAGGGTTTCCCACCACAAACCTACCATTAATATCTTACACATGGTGGCATCACCTACATAATTCCCACCCACACTTCCTCCATGTGCTTCCTCCATGATGGCCAGGTGCTCATGCTCTAATACACACCTGCGTAAAACTTCATCACGTCCCAACTTGTATAAGTCCCCACGATTAACATGTAGGGTGTGGCGCGTATGGCTAACTGCTTTTTCTCTAATGCCTTCATTCCTTCGATGCCACACCTTCCTTTAAAAATACTACAATCTCTTCCAAATCTGATGACATGTGTCGCAACCTAAACAGTTGCGCATCTGACATTGTCTCCTCAATACTTTGCATGTCCTCCCCTGAATCAATTCTTGACAGATGATCAGGTCCACAATTGATTTTCCTAGGCTTCACTACAACGGTGAATTTAAACTCTTGAAACAACAACACCCACCGACATATGTGCCCTTGTAGAATAGGATTTTTCACCAAATACTTTAATTCCATGTGGTCAATGTAAAACATAAAGGGTGTTTCTAGTAAATACTTTCTAAACTTGAAAAGCACATAGATCATTGACAATGTCTCACGCTTAGTTGTGGTGTAATTTTGCTATGCTGGTGTCAACTTCTTTCTTGCAAAACACAGAGGATGATCAATAATTCCTTCACTTGGTGTGTAAGTACTACTCTAATAGCGGTCCCTAAGGCATCTACATGGACATGAAAGGGCTTGTCCCAAGAGGGAAAATGTAATATAGGCGCAGTGACAAGCCTATCTTTTAATGTATCAAATGCCCTCTACTACGCCTCTCCCCAATGGAAGGCACTTTTATGTCTAAGAAGCTCCTCTAAAGGTGCAGCGATCCTAGCATACCCCTTGATGAATTTCCTATAATAACCCATATGCCCAAGGAATCCATGCACTACGCTCTGGCTAGTAGGCTCCCCTAACCCCACAATAATCAAATTTAGCAGGATCTACTAACAAGCCCTCCTTACATATGATATGCCCCAATAAAGTCCCAAAGGGTGTAGCAAACACACACTTCTTAATGTTGAGGGATATCCTCAACTACCTACACCTCTCAAACATTAACCTTAAATTGTCACAATGGTCTTTAACTAGACCATACACTATCCAATCATCCAAATAGACCTGAAGAAACTTATGGATAAAGTCCTAGAACACTTGCACCACTATGTGTGAAAAAACAACAGGTGCATTCTTTAACCCAAAGGGCATAACTGTGTATGCAAAACTTCCCCACTCGGTGGTCAAATTTGTCTTCTCTAGTCGACTTTGCAATCTAGACTTGGTGGTGCCCCGAAAATCCATCCATAAAGGAATAGATTTCACACCCAGTGACTCCTTCCAAAATTTCTTCCATGAAGGGGGTTAGAAAAGGATCAATGACACAAATAGCATTCAGCTCCCTATAATCCACATAGATCCTAATCTATCCATCCTTCTTGATGTTGATCACCATTGGACTTATCCATTCTGATTCTTCCACTTTGCTTCAATGATCCTAGAAGCTATCATTTTATCTATCTCCTCCTTAACCTTCATGCGTAAATTGGGATTCATCCGGTAGGGCCTCTTCCTAATTGGGCGTGCAATCCTTCAGCTTTATCTTCATCTCCCCCAAGGAATGGTGAATGCCTTTGAGATCATGGTACCTACATGGGAATATATCCTCAAATTCATGCAATAGATCAATGATCATAGAGACTTCCTTCTCCGACTAGTAATCTCCAATAATAGTTTCATTAGGTTCTTCTCGTGAATCGATGTTAACCTTCTTTGTCTTTAAGGGCTCATGGTAGGCACGCACACGAGTATCAGCACTGTCCACTACCTCACATGTCCCTACAGAATCGCTAACATCCAAGATTTTTTATTCCTCTCCATTAATCACATACACCAACTTTCCTTTCTCCTTTTCCAAGCACGCGTGCTCAAGCTATAACTCTTCTATTTCCTCTACTTCTTCTTCAAAGCATGCCTCCAATCTTAGTTCACCTAGTAATTCCAATAGCCTATCTTCTCATGGCACTATCCCCCATGGTAAGGTGCTTGATACCCTACAAGGCCTTATCAACTGATGGCTTGGTACTCTGATACTCAAAGGTTTGAATAAGGTCACCATGAGCTCTTGCCAATTCCTGTTTGGCGACATGTCTCCGAATGAATGTACCATGCGCACGCGCAACCTTGTAGTGTAGAATATAACTTGTGCACCCAAAGGGATGGTGGAAAAGCTTCTATGCCTTCTCTCCAAACCCATTCACACTCCTGGATATGGAAAGAGGCGGGCTCCTTCACATGGTAGTCCTTAATGGCGGTGGGAACGTTGCTCCTAGAGAATTTGATAGAGAGAGAAATTCTTATTTTGCGTTATTCCAAGAGGATTTCCTAATGTGTAGCCCACCACCATTTCGCTATGCCAAGTAGGACATAACTTAGCATCCCTCTTCGTTCCTTCTCATCCTTCCACTCAACTTCCACCTCTTGTAGAAATATCTCAGGTAAGGCTCCTCCTGAATACTTTGGCACCTCTTTTCCTCCTAGGCACCGAACTGTGTGTGCCTTTGTTACCTTGGTCACTAACCCTCTCAATCGTCATCCCATCAATTCATAAGTTCCCCATGCCAAATTATAACATGATAGATTGGTGGCATCACTTATCGATTGAGCATCCTCAAACCGATAACTCTTGCTTTGTAGGATGTATTATCTTTGGGTCCCCGATTAAGCAAATGTATATCCTGCCTAGAACTTCTTCCCCGAAGGTTCAATATAGGGTGTCGACTTCCCATCAACCAAGGTTATAATGACTCACTCCTCCTTGTTTTCAAATCTGATGTACCTTTGTTGAACAAGCTCCGCATTGTTCTTGTCACACCATGGGCACCCAAATAATGTTGGGAAATTATCTTCCTCGATGAGCGCCAAGACTTCGAAGTCCCTAATAAACTTAGCTCCCTAGATAGTAATAGATGCATCCTTTAAGACATTGATGGGCATCTCCTTAGTCTTGTTTGCCATATACAACACATTCAAAGATGGTTGTAACATAGGTCTTCCCATCTGATGCCATACATCCAAAGTTAGAACATTAACCTCCGTGCTAGTGTCAATGAGGATATTACTAAGGAGTCATCCATCTACAACTGCATTCAACATGATCTCCTTGTCATAGTCAAGGCTATGAGGGGGAAGGTTTACATGCAAGACCTACCTCTCACACTCTCCTCTGGCATGTGGTACCTTCTCTCTCAACCATGATCCTAGCAAGGGAATGATATTCTCTTGCCTTAGCATTTTACACACCTCCTTGACCTCATCTAGGTCATCCTTTGGTGCCTTGACTCTCCTTCCTTATTCCTCCCTCCTGGATTTCTCCTTTAGACACTAGGATTTCCCCTTGTAAACTCTAAATGACATCCATAGTGTCTTGATACACCTCCTTTTGATGCACAGGGTCTAGATACTTTCCATGAACTACTTCCTCCCTTGAAACTAGGTTCTTCTGTCTTGGTATCTCTCTTATGCGCGTAACTTTTGCCCTTGTTGTTACCAAGACAGGATCCAAACCTGCATCTCATGTTACTCGAGGCATCCACTGGGTGTCTTCCTTCTTAATACTAACCATTGCAGCGCCCTTGTCTTTCTAGTGTTATTGATTCATGTGCTCAAACAATTCTAGGCACTCCTCATACTTATGCTTCTTTCCACACCACGAGCACTACAACAGGTCTGGGCATTCACGTTTGTAATGATCCACAATTGAAATAGGTTCCATGTGGGAACTTAGTCCTTCCTCCTCCGTGGTTACCATGACCACGAAATCCTCCTCGAAAACCTCTTCCATGTGCACCTCCATCTGCGTGCTCCTCATAACGGTGATCATCACCCTTGGAACTACTAGCAATGTTGGTCTAGCACACCCCATGATCAATGGCCTCATGGATTTGATCAATGAGCCTACAATCCTTAGTATCATGGGTTATAGAGGTGCAAATATTGCAGTAACAAGATACATTCTTTTGGATTATGCGTTGCAACAAGGGGCACCTACTCGCATCATGGTCCCCATGACAAATTTCACAATCTACCACCACGACACATACTATCCTCTAGGGGAAATTATCCTTAACATGCCCCTCTACTTCACAATTTGTGCACCACAAACCATTGCGAATCTTATGGGCTGAGTTCGCAGAAAATGTTTCTAACTACTTAGCCATAACAGCAATTTGAGCCTCCAAGAATAGGTTAACACCAGTATCGACACTTCCAATAGCCTCGGCATGCAAAGCAGCTTCCAATGCCTCACACGGGTTTGTAAAAGTATTATGAGATAAGGCCCTTCTAAAAGGAGTGATCAACCCTCCAACAAACCACTGAGCATGATGTGAAGGGTGAATATCATATGATAATTTAGTCAAGAGAGTTTTAAAGCATGCATTATACTCCCGCACACTTCCTGCCATTCCTTTCTGCATCTCCTTTAAAGCGTTGATGCTCTTCTGCTCAAACTCATGAATGTGGAATTTTTTCAAGAATGCATTCTTTAAAGTAGTATAGTCCACCACTGTTTGATGAGGGTCATACTTCCTATACTAGCTATGTGCTCACCCTTGCAATGTGGTTGCAAATTGGGGCGACCTTACATTCTGGGGTTGTGATACCCTTTGTGTGTCATAGCAGTTCACACTT
Source organism: Taxus wallichiana var. yunnanensis (assembly GCA_018340775.1). Lineage (NCBI taxonomy): Eukaryota > Viridiplantae > Streptophyta > Pinopsida > Cupressales > Taxaceae > Taxus > Taxus wallichiana. The sequence continues at coordinate 689,323,338 of CM031239.1, forward strand.
GTGAACATGTTCCGCAACATCCTTAATACCTCTATAATCGGGAAAATGTAGAGACATTTCAAAGAAAACTTGTTGGGGTGGTTGGGCCCCAAAACCTCCCCGGGTCGATTCTTGGTTTTCATGTGTGTTTCTCCACCACCTAATCCACCAGGTCCACTAGGTCCTAAACCACTAGATCTAGCAAGCCCACCAGGTCCTGAACCACCAGATCCACCAGACCCACCAACTCTTATTCCTCCTGAACCACTAGACCCACCAGGTCCACCAGGTCTTGAACCACCAGATCCACTAGACCCACTAGGTCCTAAAGTGGTCATGCTAAGGGTCCCCACAATTCCACTAAGCTACATGCCTACGGTCTAGCAAAAATTCCCCACTACCAATAGTATACTCTGTGCCACTCCCAGACGCAAGATGAAAATCTTGTGTATCTATACCTTGCCCAAAAAGTCCTAACACTGGGTTGGTGTTTGCAGCCATAGAAGGCCCAAACGAGAAATTATACCTCTTGGGTGTAGATCGATCACTTCCAATATAACCAACTGGACCGGAAATATTTTCCCTTGATCTAGAAAAATTACAGAGCTAGTTCCTTTTCATATCTCTTCCTTTTCAGCTTTTCTTAGCAATGGCTTCATCATCCTTGAGTGAAAATCCATTAGGGTAATAATTGGTCCATAGGAGCCAAGTATTTGAACTTTTAGGGCTAAATAAGGCTCTAATTCACCAAGTTTTCAGCGTGCCAAATGTTAGGGCCAATCACAAGGATTTCCTTCATCAACTTTCCCTAGTATTGTCTTTCATAAATTGCCTAGCCGAGATGTGTCCCTCTTTTCCAATATTTTAGACTCTACATTTCTACTTAGTCTACCCAGAATTCCACTTAGATAATGAATCCATGAGGAATCATTTGTCTCACCATTACCCCTACATCCATAAAGATTAATGACACATGTTCAAAGCTTATTACGCCCCCTTCTTGCTATAAGCAAAGCTTCCTTAATCGTCCCTAACACAAGAACCAAAGTTTGATAGTCCTCCCCCATACCTACATGTGAGTAGGACGGAAGAGTGTTTTACCACACTAGAATCACCCATGGAGGATATTCAAGATGTGGTTGGGCTCTAGGAGGTTTCATCTCGTAAAATATGTGCTCTCCCAGTGTGTCCCAACTAGCAGAGCTACACCCATTCCGAGGCCCGCTCAACTAGAGGTCGGTGTCCTAAACATACAACAGAGGGGGATTTGCTTTTCCTGAATGGGAAAACTCTCCTAAGTGAAGTAAATATTTGGTTGACATTCTTAATGAGATAAAGGTGAGTACCTCTACATGGCACAAGAAGGGAATGTCAAGGGGGCGATGAGGGCCATCTAATTTATATTCGTGGTCAGTGGCCCATGATGACTTCATTTTCCATTTAGACCAGCTCTTGAAAGGTTTTCCTACTTTTCTAAGGAAATGGAGATCTGACCTTACTACCACTATAACTATGTATCTATTAAATTTATCTGGTTTTATCATTTTTCTCATTCATACTATACAATGGAGGGATAGGGCCCCATAAATAGAACCCCCATTTTGAATATTATAACTATATGTTCTAAGTTGTTGTCAGTATGTTATGTGCTACTATCCATTATTTTTAAAATGTTTAACCATGTCCTTACATTTTTTCGTTTTCTATTTTCATGAATAAACATTCCTCAAAATAGACGTTTCACTACACCTTTGTGTTCTTACATTTTGCAACTTAACAACACAAAATTATGGAAAAAAGAGTGGACACTTATTACTTTATTCACCCTTAAGAGTTGGGGTAAGATTTCATTTCTCTAGTTCTTTTTGCCTTCGATCGATGACCCATGTGTGGAATAAAACTTGAATATTACTCAATGTTGAATAGGAGTGCATCGAGGCCCAGTCTCCAAAATGTTACTCACTTTATGAATTTGGTACAAGTCTTTTCTCAGGAACCGGAGGAATACTACCTTTTGATCAATCTTTGGGTAAATAATGATAGTAAATAACAACTTGGTAGAGGTCTCGAGGGATACTTTAAGTTTACCTTGAAGCTAGGTCTTACTTCTCTAGGTATTTCTAGCTTTTGGGCTTCGGGGAAAAAATTGCATTCGTGTCACTTACCTTTGATCAAACATGTCCAAACCTTAACTTTTGCACCACTCATAAAGTTTTGTTGTATTTTGAGAATTTGGAAATCTCAAAAACCTTCATAAGCAATCATAAAACCTACTTCACACTTAAACATTTGATTGCAACAAAATTTTTGGAAGGAATAATGTTCCCAAAACTATCCCATTACTCGATTGGTTACCTTAAAAAGAATTCAAAGGACAAGAAACCAATAAAACGTGAAGGTCATATATCGGTGTATATAACTCCAGTGAAAAACATGAAGTTCTCATCACTAATTTCATGAATAATTTCTCTAGGTTACCACTTATTCATACATGTAGATTCACATGTGCTTCCGAGATTAGCTTTTTCCTCCGAGACACATCATGATTACCAAATCCGCGAAGGCCATAATTTTCTTGCAATTTGAGTATCCAACCTCTGTGAAGGCTTGAATTAGCAAGGCATGAAAAGGCGGAAAAAATTTACATTTCATACATGTTGATGGAACCTTTCTATAACTGGAATGATATTTTACCATATTTAGATAATTGATTTTTTCCTCTTATTGACTTTTTCACCTTCGATAACCTTTGTTGTTCTTTTGGATATCTTATGTGCATACTACCCTTGGTGAAACTACCCACTATGAGACCTTACGAAAAATAGTAATTTCTTTTGTAGGAGCTTACTATTTTTAGAAACATGATTTATGGACCTCATATTTTGGTGAAATCGGTGTTTTTTATATTTTTATTACTTCATCTCACCTCTGAAATTTTAGCTCAACTGATCTCTAGAATGTGACAAAATAAATGTCAAAAATTCAAAGGAGGGAAAATTGGGTTTGTTCATTATAAAAACCTTTTTTTCTTGACAAATCTCACCTAGGTTTTTACGGCCTCGTAAAATGTGAAAGGAAGCAAATTATATTGCATCAAACCGTGCCCTAGTTTTTAGTTATGAGATTTTTTAGTTTTATGTGCACATGGGCATTCTTGATAAAACTTGATCCTGAAGCTTAGATTTTTGAGAATTTTCTTGTGGAATATTGGTGCTGAGATCATGGAGGGATGATGGAGTGAATTCAAGAGAGAAAAATGGAGTGGAGGAACTTGGAAAATTTTCTCCATAGTTTCAGGTGCAAATGGAGAAATGTGGGGAATGAATGAAAAAATGGCAAAGTATGGTATAAATAGGCTTGGCTACCTTGAGGGAGGGGGAAAAAATTTATATCCTTGTTTTCCCCTTAGGAAAGGGGTAATGGGGGCATAAAAGGGCACCCTCACCTTAGGATGACACTTGACATTCACGCACCAATGAAGGAGGTGGCTTGAAAATGAGCATGCCTCCGAAGACCCCAAGGGTCATGTGGTAGGACCAAGAGCTTCAAGGTGGGAGGGACATAATTTTTCCCCACATCCCCATGGAAAGGGAAAATGGGGACACAAAAGTGCCCTTTGAGTTCCATGTTAACACGCATCCTAAATAAATGTGTCTTAGTATTGAACATTGTACCTTGGGAAATGCCTTGAAAATGGTGTATATTGAACTCCCACATGAATTTTTGACACTTATTTATATTTTCTTTACTATAAATAGAATTTTGAGAAGGACGAGATGGGTCTAATTCCTTTATTTTTCATTTAACCCCTTCAAAACTCCCTTTTATCGGAATCACCGATATGTCTCGTGAAGAATGAGTTACATAGAAATTTTCATGGGTCTTGAGAAGAATCTGAGATTACCACCATGTAGAGGATTAAAATATATTTTTATCTCTCAACTCATTTTGGAGCTCCTAGAGTCATCTCCCAAATTGCAAGTACCTTTTCACAAAGCAGTGAGCTCCTTGACCTCAAAAGCCCGCTTTTGATGAACTTTCTCAAAAATCACCAAATATTCCCTAAATCTTCCAAAAGGAGTTACACAATATTCTTATCCCCTCATTTCCACTTTATGATGAATTTTTTCCTAAGGGTGTACACCAACCTTAGAAAAGATAAAAAAGCCATTCCTAAGTCTCTTGAAAATCCTCAGTATTTAAAGTTATCATCTCAAGAGCAATTGAATGATATTGGTTTCCTTAAATCACAAATGGACATGTTTAAATAACACATTAGACCACTTGAAAGGGAAGGATAGGCCTGATATAGGGATAAGATGATCTAGAGGGGTGTCTGGGAAGGTCTATAATGCAAAATTTTGACACTAGGGTATAATTGTCATGTTTTCAAGTTGAATTTTTCCCTTGCAAAAAAAAAGACAAAAAGTATCCTATTCAAAAATACCAAAAACATCATAGAACACAATAATCCAAAGAAAATATAAAATCCCACAAAATGGTGATAAAAGACACCTCATCACTCATTTACTAACCTCACCCACTCACATTCAATGTTTTCCACTCCACCTACCCATTTTCATGCGCAATACACTATGGACCTTTATCATCTCACTCTCCTATGCACATTACACCCATATGTTTCACAATATTATAGGGACTCAAAAACGATAAAACACTACTCACCCCCATCATTTCAACCCCTTGACCCTTTGTGTACTTGATCCCATACTTGAGTTTTTGCTTCTTTTCTCACATGGTTTTGTATTGTAGGTTTTGTAGAGATGAAGAAAGATCACAAAAGACCTTTACGCAACTCGTAAGATCACTATTTTGATAAAATTTCAACACATGTGTTAGTTGCACTCTTGATTGACCTGTAACCTTTGTGTGATTTTCATGAATCGTAGTTACGATTTTTTGCGACTAAGTTGGGTATACCATTTAGTATCATGCAACGCTTTATCATTTTTCTATAATAAAATGTCTTCTATCTCCTCAAGGGCTACGGACATGACCAAGGAAGTTCCCATAACCACCAAAAATAACTAACATTTTTCTAAGTATGTCTTTGGGCGGGTTATAGATTTAGATCGTGAATTTTACCTACTTTTTTCATTGAAAGAACCCACGATTGTCCTTTTGTTTTCAATTGAATTGTAACCCCATTTATTTAATAATATTGATTTGCAGATTTTCATATCAACTAACACATCTTACGATGACCCAATTTTGGATTTTGTATTCCCACCGTGGTCACCAAAATGTATGTCTAGCTTTGGATCACTTACAAGATGTGTTAGTCGATATAGAAATCTCCAAATCAATGTTACTAAATAAATGGGATTACACTGCCATTAAAAAGAGAAGGAAAAGCATGGGTTCTTTCAGAGAATAAAGTGGGTAAGCTTTCTAATCTAAATCTAAAGCTTGTACATGTAATGCCCCATTGCATGGTACGCCAATGAGAGAGGGCGAAGAAAATTCTCGAAGTGATATCTTTTCCAAAACCCCGAGTTGGTGGTATGGAGAGGAGTTACTTCTATGAGCCACCCTAGCTCGAAACCCCATCCTTGAGTGATTCCTACATTCTCAATATAATGATAATATTAAAATTATTGTATTGTCATTTAATTTATCCATGTAGCTTTTAGAACTAAATGAATATGAAAAAATAACAAAAGGGTATTTATTTTAAAATAAGTAAATTTAATTTAAATCGTTATATGGTTAAAAGTTAACAATAATAATAATAAAATTTAAAGTATAAAGTAATCTCAAATAGATCAATAGAATAGAATAAAATGAACTAGAAGTTAAAAAAATATATTAATCCGGGAAAGAGTTTAAAGGAAATTAATAATAAAATAAGAAATATATATATATATATATATATATAATAAAATAAAATATGTAAATTATATAACATAAAATAAAAGAAAATTCCATTATAATAAGATAGATTTTAATTGTGTGAGGAGGAGCAAGTGAGTTTTAAGGCAAGTGGTTGGAGTTCCTGAATTTTCTGCACAAAAATTTATTGTGAAAAGACTTAGGAAGCATTCTAGCAAATGTTTTTGATATGCCTTAAGCCACCGCCACCACAACCTTTGACAAACATTCTCTCCTACCGGCACCAATCTGGAAGTTTTTGAGACCAGTCTCAATGTTTTATTTGTCTTAAGGCATTGAAAATGGAATCATAGATAAGGTGTAAGGCATGTTTGCCAAAACTCCTCACAAAGATGTGGTCTCATTGAGTGCCATGGTTCCAAGAAACACAAAAAATGAGTTTGTTAAAAAGGCATGCTATGCGTTTAAGTAAATTCCATTGGCATGGTCAAAGCAGATTCCACACGTTCTCCTAACTATCACGTACGTTCGCAAATGACATCATATTTATATTTTGTTAAATTTTTGCCAAATATACACTGCAGCGCACTGATTGGATATAGGTCACGTGTTCAATACACGCTAACTTACGTGATGGTCGATTCCACAACCTGTCAGCATACTCTCATTCTGTTCCATATATGAATTTTGAAAAAACAAGCGTGGGCGCTTACGGAAGGAAAATGAACTGTTTGGAAAAGGCGTCAAAGAGAGTTGGTCTCATGGAATGTGTTAGACTGTTGGATATGCACAAACGGTATTGTTGAAAAGGCTTTAGAAAATTTCTTCAAATACATTCAACGGATGTCCAATCTGACTAGTCTTCATTTTTCAGGATTCTCTCAACCTGTGCTTAATCAAGAGATTCAAAACAAGGTTAGGTCTCAGGAAAGGAAGAGCAGGAAACTACTTTTTGTCTGATTTTGTAGTTGTGTCCTGGTAGATAAGTATGTAAAATGTGGGGACATAGAAAAAGGCGTGGACTATTTTTTTATTTTAAAAGGGATGCCTCGGGGAATAATAGCCTACCCTCTGTGCTAGGCATGTGAATAATTTGAGAAAATTATTGAAAGAAACCGAATTCTGGGACAACAATGATTGTTGGGTATGCACTATAAAATCATAATGGGAAGTACATTTTTAGCAGTATATGTAGTTGCTAACGTGTTGGTAGGAATGTATGTAAATTATGGAAGGATAGAAAAATCCCGTGAACTGTTTTGCAAAATTTCGGGGATCGAAATGGGAGCTTTAGAAGGGGATTGGAAATCCATAATAAAATAATGGAAATCGGTGTTTTGACATATGTTGCTACTGGAAACTCCCTAATAGATATGTGAGCTAAACATGGAAGCATTCATCATGTGCACAATTTGTTTGACAAAATGGATAATGAAAATACAACTGGCAGTGAAAGATGTGTGCAGTTTTTATTATCTCTTGCTGGACCATTGAGTGGATAGGAGCCGAGAATAGGCTCGTGGACTGTTTGACTAAATTCCTCGTTGAGATGCAGAACCGAGCTCCACAACCTTGACTATTTTCGCTTCTTATAGGCATGGTCTTCTACCTTTGTCTTTCATAATATTATCATTTTTAGTTATTCATTTGCAACGAAATAGAAACATATATCCATGGAATATATTAATTATATTTCTTTTAAATGAAATAGTAGGAAATAAACGGTAAAACTTAACCTTGTGTTAACGTAACCTGATTTATACTTTGACCATCAACCATGCTTACAACCACAACCTTATACATTGTTAAACCCAAAGTTATCAAAATTAGGAATTTGTGTCACTTTTACTTGCATGAGTTAGATGAGTCTTCAAATAAAACAACCATTTTGTTACCTTGTAAAGCTAGAAAAATGTTATTTTCAAATACTTGCAAAACGTCCTTCTTCCGAACCCTAGAAATGAGAAGTCATGTTTTGTTTTTGTACCTTGTCACCATGAGATTCTATTAAAAAAATTGAACACCCTAAATTGATCATGTGATCATTTGGCGTAGTGTGTTAGGAGTCTTGTTTACCTTATTTACAACATCGTATCTCGTGAAAAATTAAAAATTTGGTTTCGTTTTGGCTAGACGTTTAGACCCCGAGCAAAAAAATGGTTACATGCCTTCATAAACCTCTAGTATTTTCACATGAAAATTTCCCAAACCATTAGTTCGGATAAAATCATCTTGCTAGTTAGTTTTGGAAAGGGGTTTTGTAGGCCTCCGATCGTTATTTGACCGGGTCAAAACTAGTCCAATTACGACCAAAGTGGCTCTAAAAAAAAGTCATCATTTGTAAACCGTTCATTAGTTTAAGTTTCATCAACTCATGTGAATTCTCGGTATATAGGAGAGCATGTAAGAATTTCTCCATTATGCATTTTCCATAGGAAGTCATTTTTTTCAACGCATTTTCTTATCCCTCTAGCTAAAATTTGATGTTTTTGCAAACTAGTAAGAAAATGTGAAAGAGGGTCGTAATACCCTCGTCAAGTCAAGTAATCGATGAGAAACTTATAGACATTTTTAAATGAATGTATGGAACTCTATTTTGTGCTTTGTTTTTGGGAAATTTCATTATGAGAAAAACATTCTTTTCTCTCTCCACTTTCTTCTTTATCTCTCTCTCTCTCTCCTCCCTTAGATAAGAAATGAAGTGAAGTGAAATGAATATATATCTCTAACTCTCTCTCTTGTTGTGTGAAATGTTATAATTATGTGAATGTAAAATTAAATATGTAAATTATGCTAGATTTAGGTAGATGCCATGCCAACAGCTTATGTTAACCTTGCAAAGGGTTACAAGTATTGAGACACGAAGAAAATGAAGTGTACTAGTGATTTCATAGTAACTTGTTATTTGGAAAAATGTAATTGTATAGGTTATATTAGCAATACTGTTATATATTTAGATGTTTATTATTGAATTCGTAATGAGTATGATTTATTATTTTTGGTTGTTTAGGAAATGGGTGTTAAATTAAATCGATTATGTATTGTAAAAGGTTAGATGTTTATGCTAATTATAAATGAATTTGACCTTGTATAATGTGTTTTGGTGTGTTGTTAATGATTAAATCTCTTTTGTATTGTGCTACTTTCTTGGAATTGTAGGAAAGGAAACTAAATTACGTCAAAAACATTGTAAAATTCTTTTGTTTATTTGCCTCCTTATATGATCACTTGCATAATGTAGAAGACTAAAAATTTAAGTTTAGCCTAGGCCCTTCTACTGACGAAATTTCCTAGCTTAAGGGAAATAATAATGTTGGCATGTGAGTATGTAGTGTTTTCATTGATGAAAGAGGTGTGTACCCATTAATGACAAAGGTGAATGAGGTCCAAAGGAGGCTTGGTATGTTGATGACATGGTCAATTAGATGGTAGCATGATGGCATGAGTGGAAATAGTGAGACTGTCTTGGTTCCGATGCCTAACCCCTAGGCCTAGTTAGCGAATGGACTCGGAAAGGTGGAGTAAAGGAATGAGGCAATGGGTGAAGCATGGTAGAGGCATTAAACACATTATTGGACATGTTTAAGGGGATATAAGGTGAAGATCAAGATAGTCATGATGAGCTATGTGTTGTCCAAATTTTTATTCGTAATCAAATTAATGTACTAGACTACTAAATAAATTAGCAACTCATAAATAAAGGAGGGTTTATGTTACTTCGGATGTGATACAGGCACTAGATGGCTGATTCTTATTGTTATAACTTGATATACCTACAAATAATAATGAAAATGATTTTTATTTGATAGACAGATATGGGGGCTGCCCTACTAAGTAGATCCAAGAATATTTTGAATTCCTTGACGGTATCAACCCCGTTTTTAAAGATAATGTGAAATAAAAATAGTAAGAGCATGCAGAAATAGAAACAATATTGAATATGAAAATGACATAAATTGATCTAAAGTTGATTAGATAGCAATGAATATAAAATAAATGTTACCCGTCCGGTTGATTGGCGGACCGAGATTGTGGAGAACTAGGTTGACAATGACCTAGGAGGATGGATGCGATCCTCGTAGATGAAGTATGCAAACCTACAAGGTCCGAGAATGATATGGAAACTAGTCGGGGCTGTAAAAGGATTTGCAGCAGAGAACCAAAGGTAGAGAAGTAGGATAAAGGACCAGCAAGGAGAAATTAGATAGGTTTTGGGATAGACAGGGGCCTTGGTCAATGGAGACTAGGGGGACCGGTGATGATTGTAGTAGGAAAATTCAAAGCCGAGGATGAGAAGATAAAAATAGCAACTTGTAAGCAAGAGGAGCTATAGGAGAAGGTTGTTAAGTGTTTCCAAAACTGCTCTGTACCTACAAGATGTTAAAAACAAAGCATATATGATAGTATGATAAAGATAAATATAAAAATGTGATATTGATCAAAGGATCTCATGAACAATGATCGTGGGTGATGTAAGCATGTTGGTGGAATGTCCAAGAGGTTTATGGATGTCTCAGAACTAGTCAGGCATGAGGAAGGATGCTCATGCTTGGAGAAAGCTTGAGAATTGCATGCATCTGATTTTTGATGTTGAATAGAAGGAAAGAAGCTAGTTTTAAAGGGGTTGATGATGACTAAGATGGGTCGCCACTTCATAGTTGGAAATTCCCCTTTGGGCATGATTTTCTACTTTTGATGGGATTTTGGTGTTTTTAAGGATTGGTTGAATGCTTTAAAGCATGTAGGCGGGATTAGGTTGTTTGGGGATGAATTTAAGTTAGTTAGGGCATAAAAATAGATAGGATAAAATCTAGAAAAGCAAGGTGATGTGTGTGTAGGATAAAAGCATCCTAATTAGAAGGTTGGTTAGGGAAATGGATGAAGATTAATTAATTAATATGAATTAATTAATTAATGGGCATAAAGATTAATGTGGATGGGATAATTGGGCATGTGAGATGTTAAAATATTAATTAATTAATGTCACTTAATTAATGAGGATTAGATGGGAATTTTATTAAATTAAATTAACAATTAAATATGTACACGCGGTGAATGAAGGCATAGATACCAATTTTAGGTGTCGACACTATGGTGCAAACTAGCTCAATTAGGCATATTTCAAGTACCTAGCATAAACGTATGAAGCAGAAAATATCTATCAAGAAAATTTAGGAATGGGAAGTGTGTAGGGACATTTTCAATATTCCAAATATGAAGCTACGAGATCACCATTCAACAAGATTAGAGGCACTTTCGTGGTCATTGGTATAATTGACCTTCGGAAAAATAGGTTTAACATGCCTAAATGAGATGGGAATGGAAGTTTCAGAGTGAACTAGGAAAAATTATCCATTGGAGATTATATAAGAGGTAGTCATGAAGGTGTGTTCCAAATTTGAGGACTTGAGGAGGCGTTTTGTATAAGATATTGTATTTTTACCAAATCAAGTTAAGTGAGGTATGGTAAACTAGGACTTTGACTTCTTAGCATTAAAAAAATATTGTGTAGCCTCTTTCAAATAAATAATAAGAGAAATTTTTAAAAATTTATAGGGATAAAATATGTTGTAAAATTTTTGAGGTCAAATGGATGTGAAATAAGAAAGTTCTATCCATTTTTGTGGACCTGTCTTAAGGTTTCTCAAACCAAAACAAATTGGTATATACAAATTTGTTTAGTTGAGCCTCCGAATGAACTTGTTTTGCTATGTTATGAACTTGATCATGTAACTAAATTATCAGATCATATTTTAATGGTTTTTTGAGCTCTTTACTCATAGTGGACCCTAGAAGAAAAAGTTATTTTTGTGACGAATTCAATGTACGAAAAAGTTTTGCAAAGTGACCCATGTTAAATCTTTTGTGAAGGATTTTGGGGATGTGTACTTGATTTTCATGAAGTAATTTGGGTTGGTTATTTTTAAAATATTTATAATACAAGTAAAACAAGGTGACTTACTTATTAAGGGATAGAACATGAAAAAATAGTCAAGTTGAACCGAGAGGAAATTGATGCAAATGCGAGTTATTAAAGAAATATATGACCATGGAAAGTTGATATTAGTCTCAAATGACATTTTTGATCACATTATTTGATTTGGTGAAGTGAATTTTTGTTCAAGTTACAATGGCCAAAACTACCCTTTTAGGCCTGTCAAGTAGGTTTGAGAAATGGAAGTGTAAGCGAGATTTTCTCCACATAACCCCTGAATGTGAGTGTTTGAAATTGAAGTAGAGGACTCCTGAAGTATTATAAGTATTGGTTTAGTCTGAAAGTGTGTTTTAGTGTGTTGTAATTGTTCTTGAACAAGACTAGTTTTTGTGGTCTAAAACATAGTAAGAGATGTCTCTGAAATGCATGCATATTCATGATGAAAACCTTAAACTGAAGCTTTCTGGTAAGTTTAAAAGATGAAAAAGATAAATACATTTATAGAAAGTTATTGTAGGATACATGTTATGGTTTTTAAGTAAAGTTATACCTTATTTAGTGAGAACTTCTTTTTTGGTCTGCAAATCATGTAAGAACTTATCAAAATCAAGTGTCTTGATGAGAATGTCGGTGTTTTAGCTACTTAAAAAATTTTAAATGAATTAGAGGTCCCTAAAATAATTCTCCAATCATTTATAAGTTTGGAATACATACATTTTTATTGGTGAAGCAATCTCTTGACTATTATTTGAAGAAACCATGTCTATGCAAACTCAGTTAAGAAAATGAGCCTTAATGGGGTCTTATGGAAGAAATGGGGATTTGTGGAGCTCATAAATGCCTTATACGAATGTGAGAAGACCTTGGTAACATGAAAAATTCATCTTAATTCTTGGCATGAGTTATATTTTTCTCGAGGAAAAAGATTCCAAGGTGGAGAAAAGGACAAAAACTAGAAATGGAAGTTATAAATGAAAATTTCAAGTCTGAAATGACGTATTTTCAGTTACTTCACAAGGGTGGTGAGTTGAGGAGAGTTTTATAACTCATATTAGGATTGATATGTATCATAAAAATCATATGAAAGGTCAACAACTATAATTTATTTTCTGCAGATGCAATGATCGCATATTGGATAGTTTTGGATGATGTCACTTGGATTCCTTGGACCAAGTTGAAAGAGAAATTAGTTGAAGAGTTTTAGACGTGGATTTTAAGTGTTTTTAGTGTATGTAACACTTTTACATTTATATAAGTCTTTGTGAGCAATATAAATGTGCTTTTTGATGCCTATGTTGAGAGTGCAAGTGCTCATGAAAATAGTGAATTATCCTTGTGAATGAGAACAAGTGCGTGCATTTTGAAGTCTGATTTATGAAAAGAATAAGGAGTTGATGAAGAGTGGAAGAAAATGATTCCATGCATGTGTGAATGAGGGTAAAAATGTGTATGTGGAATATTCCTTGAAGAATATTCTTACAACAACATGAAGTGGAGAAAAGATAGGTGAATCAGGAGGTGAAAAGAGAAGAAGGAGCTATTTAGAAGTTACAATTAGTTGTGTAAGACATCCATTTGAGAGTGACCAACACCATATTAGAAGTCTAATTTGATGATTAGTATACATGGAGTTGAAGCTTCTTTATAAGTTAGAGCTTACAAAATTTCAATGCATACTTGACCAAATTTGGGAGTTGAAGCTTCCATGCAAGTAGAATCTTGTTAAAGATCAAGTAGATGTGTAGACACCAAATTTGGGTCACACCCCCTTAGTCCCCTTTAATTAATTAATGTAACGTATTCTCCTAACCATGACCCCTTACCCCGCATTCATATTAATTTAATTACTTACAATTAAATTAATGTTCATCCTCACATTATTAATTAACTTAATTACTTTAATTAAGTTAATTTACACCTCACCTAGCCACATCACTTAGACACCTCACCATGGACCTATTCCTAGCCTATTAATTAACTAAGATTGAGTCTCTACTTATCTCAATTGGGAATATTTCAAACCCTAAAATTAAAGTCTTATTCCTTCAACAACAACACTCCCACTTATCTAAGCGCCAACCATCACTTGAGACCTAGATTAGCAATCGATCACGCCAACCACAAGAAAGATTGGGTTATTTTGGTAAATTTGACTAATTCACCTAACCAATGTTGGTTCATCCTCGGCTCATGCCAGCACCTAAACCACCATCAATTCCTTTATATACAATTTTACAACTCTTTACATGGGTTGGTCATTCAGTTATTGGAGCCTTATTGCATTCAAGCTCAAATCTTCAAGCCCTCCTACATCTAGATGATGAACACACACAACCACAGTCAAGACAAGCAACCGGTTCTCCTTCTAGAGTGTTGGAATACTCACAAGAGCACACAGTTATACTGCCATGACACTGGACTCAAACATCTCTTCTTTGATCAACCATCAACCATCTCAACTCACAGGATCTACAAAATACCAAGTACTATGATTTTAATCATTTGTGCTTATCCCATTGTAGATCTCTTGCTTCTTTCAGTATTTTATTTCTTTTGTTACCTGTACATCACCTTCTTCCCACCAACCCACTATTTAATCACCCCAAGCCTTTTCACCCTTCTAAACCTCCTTCTTAGTATTCCTGAGTCTTCTCAACCATATTACAACCCAAACCACACTACCCTCACTCTTTGTGCAATCACAGAGAGCCTAAAAACTTATTTTTAATATTTTATGACCTATTACCCCTACTAACATTGGTTCTCTAGCTGCCATCAGTTTTGTCTCCATACCGGCATCACTCACCCCATCAATACTAGTCTCTATGTCATTTTATATTCTCAGACTAGAAAGTTTCCCACTCACCTAAAACTAACCCTACATCAACCAATCAGCCTCAGACCCTTACCAGACCTTTAACAGACTTGTCTAACCTGAATAAACCCTAGTTCTAATTAGATTTAGTGTTATTTATATATCTAGCATTAAATCTAGTGTATTGTGTTTATGAGAAACCTAAATCATTACATTGGAATAGGACCTATTTATTTCAATTTCTTATTCACATTAAATTTTTATTAAACAATGGATTGATGATCTCTCTAGGAAGCACCATGATTCCTAGATCTAGCATACGCTAGGCACTCCACTAACATATGTTATTTAATATTATTTTGTGGTCTTGTTTTCTATTTACAGGTAGTCCTTCCCAGACAAAAAGGAGTTCTCTACGATCAGCTTGGACAACGTCAAAAATGTTTGCATTCTACTTTTCACCTTCACTTCACAGGTATTCCTCCTTAACCATTTACCTTATCTATTTTATGCAAACTATTCAGTGAAAAATTTTGGCATGCCCAGTGGGACCCTTGTTGGGTTTCGTTGCATTGGTTCATTTTTAGGGAAAAATCTTGTGTGTCTATTTCATTCGAAACAAGTTCACATTAAGTTTCTTCTCTAGAAACATTCTTTTCTTCTAATTGTCTCAGTGACATTTGTCTTTTGGGATTAAAAAGAACTCTTCTTTCATTTCTTGCATTTCATCTAGTGAAATTCATACTCTTTACCCCTTCATAATTTGTTCTCATCGAATATAATTTTTGGATTTGGGTTTAAAATATTTGCATCTCATTTTTGTATGTTGCATTGTAACTCATTTAAATTGTGGGCAACCTATACGCTGGAAGTCATTACCAACTAATGGTTGACAAATTGAATTGTAGCTGACATTTTGCACACTCTCTCTCAATACCAAACCACTAAAAACAAAAACACATTTCTTAAAAACCATCTTTCCTAGAATAAGTTGTCAACATATTAGATGGTTTTCTAGCCAATCATCATATCAAAGTAGGGCCTTGAGTACTTGCAAAGTATATATTGGGGACACCATGCCAAAATTTACCTGAAACTAGCCATAGTTGTTAGTTTCCATAGGGCACCTTTGGTAACCAAAAATTATATTCTATTCACAAGTCAGTCCTAAATGGCATAAGCCACAACATAAAATCTACATCATAGGATTTCATGTTTGTTATATTTTTCTTGATTTGTGTTTTGAGGTGTGAGTTTGTTTTCTTCATTTTTCTCTCCTTACATACTCCACAATCATAGTTGGTGTATTTCGACTATTTTTTAGTGTGTTAGGACTAATCATTTCCATACTCAGTCTCTAAGTTGGTCTTTTTATTTGACCTAAATCACCAAAAAATCACTTTTCCATTTTTCACAAATTTCATAGTAATCGGTGTTGGTCTAGTAACCACCATCAATTTCATCATCTCACGACCATTGATTCACTGACTACCATCGATTTTATGTTGTTTTGTTTAATTCTACCAAATTAAGGTTCAATCTATATTTCTTTTCTTTCTGTGACTTCCTCTATCACTTTACTATATCTCTGAGTCCTTGATATTACCTTTAGAGTCCAGTTCTACTTCGTCTTCATCATTTATTGCCAGATTTACAAATCTTTCATTTCTCCATAGTAACCGACATTGGTCTAGTTGACCAATGGTGGTTACTTGACACACATACCGGCATCGCTTATTGAACCAATGTCATTCTCTATGTTTTGATATTTAAATCACACCTTTTAGACCCATTTTTCTCCATTCTTTCTATGTTTTTGCATCATCAACAGGGCTTAGATCACCCATTCTATTGTCAGTCACATGGTTTTGACTCGTAGACAAGCCAATGATATTTGTTTCATACTAGCCACCAACCGCTTCCACCTAGCCCATCACCCCCTTCCATCTCATCTCCTATGGACCCCAATCGATATCTTAGCATACCCATCGGTGATGAGGAGTTTGCAAGATTCCTTGATCGAAACCCCACCACTCGGAGTATTACCTTGCTCATTCATCTACCCTTGATTCATCATAGTAGCTTATATACAACATGCCCATGTCCATTCCTCCTACTCTCATACCCACTTCTGCATCATCTACTACAACCGTAGCCTTAGCCTCTTCCACCTCACCACCTGTGGTTTCCCAGTTGACCCTACATCATCAATATTTGTTTCACCTATGGCTTTTAGCATGCCTTCGACATTTTTAGTCCCTACGAAACCCACCATGCCTTAATCAACTTCCTTTAGTATAGATCTATTTGCATCTTGCACTTCTCATATATGTATTGCATCTCATCCGCCATTGGTCTCAACAACCAATAATCCCTTCCAAAACCATGTCCTCTCCATCCCACGCTCTTTCCTCTGATTACTACAAGAGTCTTTATGTCCACCTGACCTACCTACACCTATCACCAATAGCCCCCTATTTCATCTACCGCTTATTCAGGATACTTACCCTCTACATCTATTCTAGCCTATGTTCCTTCATCACAATTTTCATACTTAGCACCACCACATACTAGGATGTCTCCCACATCATACCCACCTTATAAACGCCCTTATACTGCAAGGGGTGCCTTGTCACCACAACCTACTAATGATCTTATCAAAATGATGATGGACATGGTGCAGACATTAGAATCACACTGTCTCTCGGTGCACGTAACTCTCGACATACAATGAGATTTTTAATGAGCACATTTACCCATCCATTCCAATTCATCCATACCCTACCTATTGGGAAATGCTTAAATCCAACCAATTCAACAACAAAGAAGATCCACAACAACACTTGAGGTCTTTTAAACATGTGTGTTATCTTATCACTCACGATGACACATTGCTCTTGTAGAAATTCCCAATTTCCTTGACAAGACCAGCCTTAGATTGGTATAGTTCTCTACCCAGAACTCCATATTTTCATTTAATTAGGTAGCTCAGGGTTTCCTAGACAACTTTTCTATCAATATTATCAAGAAGGTCACCATGACTAACATGCCGCAACACGCCAATATGAAGACAAATCTATCTCATATTTTTTTCGCTCATTGGCAAAGCTTGATCAACCAAATCATATTCTAACGCCTCAAACCGAGTTAATATAGTTATTCACCGGATCTTGTGCTAGACACATCTCACCAAATCTCCAAGATTAAACATTCCACTCATTTGACGAGGCATTCACTGTGGCCCATAAACTTGAAATTCATGACATTAAAGAGAAGAAGATATAATTACATAAAAATAATGTTGCATTTAAATCAAATTATAACTCTTCTTCTTCTAAACCACAAAATAATCATTCTAAATAAATGATCTCCCAATGTAGTAGTTTTGAAATTTGGCCCATCTTATCCATCCAACCAATCAAAACCTTCTTCAAATCTTTCTCCTTTTCAGGATTTTTAGTTCAAGTGGGAGAAATGAAAATATACTCCCATAGGAGAACCCTACTCTTCAGTTTTAGAAAACTTCTAAAAGCTGGAGTAATCATTCTTCCACCGATCAACTTACATACTTGGTTTTGACCCTTCTCATTCTATTCTTACATGGTACAAAGAAAATTATTATTGTTCCTATCATTGCATTAGAGGTCATAGCGATGGTAACTATATAAATTTTAAAAACATCAACTAAGATATGTTAGATAATGGATATCTCATCTTGGATAACCCTAACACACCTATAATCATAACCTTCACATCATTAAGAATCCATTCCCAAATCGCACCCCATCGTCTTACCAAACTTGGAAAAAAATTGATCAATGATGGTAATGTTCATGAGGTTCGTGTCATTTTTGACATCATACCAGCTCATCCTAGTCAATTTCTTCCCATTTAGTCTATCAAGGAGATTCTTGCACAAGCTCCTTCATCCATAGAGGGACCTGTTTCATCTTCTCCTCTACCCACAAAGGAGTCTCCCTTATCTTCTCCTTCACCCATGGAGGATTCCACCATATATGTCGATGTAGTTTCCCCAATCACCTCTCAACCTAATGAACAACCCGCAATACTTACTCTTATACCCATGAAAGAGTCATGCTTACCTTCTTCTTCACCAAAAGAACCTACCTCATCCAAATTTCCTTCTCCCCTACCCATAGGGGGTCCATTAGTAGCGTCCCTTCTTATTAGTGACAATTCTCCATTAGCTTTCAAGGATCTTGTTGATATGCTCTCATCTCTTCTACCCACGAAATATAAAGCTAGTCATTTCCCTATCTTAGAGACATTATTTACAGGGATTACTACCAAATAAACATCATTCCCCTACATCAGTGTCATTCTCACATTTGGCTAACCAATTGGATTATGTTGACAATTCCATGCTTAGGGATGCCTTCGATTGCCTGTCTCAACTCACATGCAGATGTTATCTACTAACACTTCCATGATCTATCCAAATGTGTTTCAAACAACCAAACCCACCATGCCCATGACGACAACAGCTACCCCTTCTTCATCACCCTCACCCACACCTAAAAATTTACCATTAGATGAATATTTTCCTATGCATAAAACCTTACCTGCACTTATATCTTCCTCCACATCCAGAACCATTATCACATTAGGAGTCATGCCGACATCAAGCCTAGTCCATCCTTCACAAATTGGATTTAGCCACATCCTCACAATACATTGCAAATACTATTCCCCTAGCTAAGAGGAAGACCCAACCTCTTAATTCTTATCCACTGGCGTTGCCCACTACCCCTCTGTCACCTTCACCACTTCCATATATCCTAGATCCCACCCATCAACCTTATTCAAGCAGCCTCGTACCCAAGGTAAACCAAAAACATAGTGGCCCACCTCCTCATCACAATCCTCTGTTACACCCAAATTACCTACATATATTATGCCTTCACCGTCACCTACATCCTTTCTACCTCATATACCTACACCACTTCTTGTATCCTCATCATTACCCATGTTATTCCCTTCTCCTCATCCAATCCCTTCCACATTACCTCATACCGAACCTTCATCACACCTCCATTATCACCTTGGCTAACCCATCCCCTTCTTTCTATCTTCCTTCCCTTATACATCACGTACTCCTTCTTCACCTTTACCCAAGAAGGTGCAACCAAAGCCTAAAACCCCACTACCCTCTAAAGAGGTAGTTACAACTACACCAAATTCAACAAGTAGTTCACTTGCAACACCTTTACTCAAGAATGTGTAACCCAAACCCAAGACCGTACTATCTACCAAACAAGTAGTTAAACTTAATCAACCTCCGATTCCACCTCTAGTGATGTATCTCCCACGAAATTCACCCACACTTCCATCCAGGACCCACACTTACTTCACATTGTGATCCATTGGTAGGTTCTCATGCCAACATCTTAGCTAGCCTTTTGGAAACATCTCATCATCGATTGTCACTTCTTAGACCTTACGACCTACTCAAACCTAAACTAGAAAGATTTAATGATACCAAAATTGTGTTTATTATCGTGTGTAAGGTCATGATGTTAAAAATGTAAGGCTCTTAAGACTATTCTTCTCCAACTATGTTCTCTCAAAGAAAACTTTGACGATGACGATCTTTTAGATGAGGACCCTATTCCACCTACACCTATCACCACACAGCCTCATCCCTTACCTATTCAAAGTGACCTTCATCTTCTCTACACAACCCTTTTATCCTCCTTCAATGTTTGAGATCAATATGGTCCGCATCGGAGAGATAATGAAACCTCCACCAAAATGCCAATGTGCCACATTGCTTTCACAAAACCATTATATTCCCTCACCATATTTTTTCCCATCTTGTCACTACACCTTTCACAACTCACCTTCTCCTTCACCACAAATCAATATGGTTCAAGTTACCACTCAAGCCCAAAAGGACAAAGGAAAGGAGAAAACAACCAACTCATCCACTACTCCTTTACCCAATATTCCATCTACACCTGCACCCAAAATCACCATCTGGACCCTCATACCCTATTTTTGATGGGGTTGCCCATTGTATAATGTTTAAACAATTGAACCGAGTCTCTGTCAAATTTTCTTTATACGACCTCGCCTAGACCTCTAAGTCTCATTGTCAATCCCTCATTGAGTTCCTTCAAAATATTAAGGTTCTACCTATTGTATGCCTATTGCATCTATTATCATTCCTCACCATGTTTCCTCTCTCACCACTTCACCCACTTCCTCTATTCTAACTACCACTCATCAAGTAGCCACTCTTAGTTTCTCTAATGACAAGATTGTACCTCTCCAATTGGATGATCCTGACCCCACCCTATTCATTTCCATCTACGTTGATAATATACATGTTCGATGCGTTATGATCGATGGAGGTTCTAGTATCAACATCATTTCCTCCCATGCATATAACCAAATGTGCATCCCTACTAATTTCATGTATAATAACCCAATTATGTTGTGTTCATTTAATGATGTCATGACTTCTACCCTTGGGACCATCATTCTCCACATTCACATGGGCCCCCGTGCCATTCCTAAATTATTCTATGTCCTAGACAGGGGATATCTAGTACAACCTCTTTGCTTGGCTGACCCTAGATTTGCATCGTTGGTTATGTTCCTTCAACCTCACATTGTTGTTTTAAATTCAAACGTGAAGGGCACAATTATACCATTCTAGCCAACCCTTCACCATTTAAAACCTCTAACATGTTGTATTGACCCAATGATGTCCTCATACCAGTTAAGGCATTTACCACCACTACCACTTCTTCTTCATCCACCGCCTCATCCACCACTTCTTCTACTACATATTCCAAAACTAACTCCTCTATTCCCATTATTTCCACAACTTTTGTAGCTGACCCATCAACCAACCCATCTACTTCTCAACCATCTAATGATTCTTCTTCCTAGTTGTCTAGTGATTCATTCATTCCTGCTACCCACATACTAAATATTGATCCCTTAGAAGGTTCCTTTCAATGCATCACTCTAGGGAGTACCACAATTATAATATTAACACATTCCTTACTCCTAAAGAGTATGGTAACCTTCACCAACATCCCCGCTATGATCAACATGTGGGTGAAGTTTTCCCCTATGGTCCTTCCCACCTTCGCACTAACTTAATGTATGGGGGACTTGATGTTTCTTCCTACTTTCCCAAGACACCTTCCAAAACCTGACCATTTTCCTCCGACCTTCAATATCTCACCAAATACTACTTCGCACACACCTTCCTCCATTACTCGTGCTTAGAAGGGATTTGTCTTTAGTTTCTATGAACAAGGCCACCATATTCTCATTCCTTTCACCACTCGTAAGCATAAAGACTGCAATCGATTGTATTGTATTTTCCGAACCACGTTCTAAAAATGCCGGATTTGAACCCATTGAAGACGATAAAAATTCCCCACCCCATTCACATACCTCACCACCTTCACCTATAGAGTTTATGGATCCAGAATCCATTTCTCCTAACTTTTTTCGTGAACACCATTTCCTTGGGACCTATGATTTATCAAAGATGATGGCGAGGATCCCTCTTGTCTTCCCTTCCTATATCCCGACGACATGAATGAGGATGATACACCTTCTATTAACATCGTTTAATGTCGAGGATGATGAGTCTATTCTCACCTACCTTAGTGCAAAAATTCATATATTCACCGATCGTAACCTTATGAGATACAAACCATGTTGAGTGAATCGACCATCGAAATCAACATTCACACTCCGGATAACCCACACATTATAAAAATAGGCCCATATTTAGATGTTGTTGAACATGAAGATTTCACTTCTTTCTTCTAGGGATCCTAGTAAAACTTTTGCTTGGTCTTATGCTTTGATATGCCTAGTATTAATCCAAACATTGTGATCCACAATATTATAACTATTCCTAATGCCAAACCCATGAAATAGAAGCTATGAAAATGCACCCTCACATTGCCCTTCTTGCCAAAGAAGAAATCCAAAGACCTTCTTTCGCTTTCCTTCATTCTACCCATTGATTATCCTCAATGGATGTCTAACATTATTCCTATCAAAAAGCAACAGGGGGACTCCACATTTACATGGATTTTCATGACCTTAACTTGGCTTGCCCCAAAGACAAATTTCCTCTACCTAGTATTGTCCAACTATTTGATCTCACCGCTAGCCATAAGATGCTCTCACTCATGGACGAGTTTCTTGGGTTATAACCAAAATTACTCACCCCAAGAAGATCAACACAAAATCACCTTTTGTTATCATGTCATGCCCTTTGTCCTTAAAAATGCCGTGTTACATATTAACAGTGCTCTAACTTATATATTTCATGACATCATTCGAGAGAATATTGGAATATTACATTGAAGATCTTCTCGCCACATCAAAACATCAAGCCGAACACCTTGAATTCCTTAAATTGTCTTTGACCATCTCATCAAATATTGCATTCACCTTCAACCTAAGAAGTGTGCCTTCACTATTCTCTCGGGAAAGCTCCTATTTTTTTCATTTATTTGTATGGCATTGAAGTTGATCCCACTAAAATTAAGGATATTCTCGAGATACCCCATCTACTAACCTTGTTCAACTTCTTAGTTTGCAAGGAAAGTTACAATCTATTTGTCACTTTATTTCTCATCTTTCTGACTGCTTCCATCCATTTCATCATCTTCTCAAAAATGATGTCTCCTTAAAATGGGATGATGAATGCCACAAATCCTTTGACACCTTAAAACAATACCTCCTCCAACCACCTATGCTCATTCCACCTAAGGATGACCAACCATTTTACCTTTACATTTCTACCACTGATCATTCCCTAGGTGCCATGCTCACTCATCACAACGAGAAACATAGGGAGAAAGTGGTTTATTATATAAGTCGTACACTTTTAGAATATGAGACTAGATATACTCATGCCAAAAACTCTACCTATCCTTAGTATTTATTGCCACTAAACTTTGCCATTACCTACTCAACCACAAAACCTTCATTATCACCAATATTGACCCCTTACATTACATGTATGCTAATCCCTACCAACATCAATGTACTACACGTTGGCTCATGCTTCTTATAGACCTAGTTCTCAAATTCATCCATCAAAAATATGTCAAAGAAAAAACCATTTTTGACCAATTAGAGATGCACCTCTCTCTCAAAACCAATCTTTCAACTTCAAATTCCCTGATGAATCCACTATTACCCTCTCTTTAGATGAAAATGTTTACTAGATGACCTTATTCTTCGATGGTTCCAAATTTCAGTGTGGGGGTCATGGTGCAGGAGTTATCCTCTTTCCTCTTAACAGTGAGCCTATGCCATTATGTTTCAAACTAGATTTTTATTGTACTAACAATATCACCAAATATGAAGCACTTGTATTATGTCTTCAAACCATGATAACCTTAGATGTTAAATCAATTAATATCTTTGACAACTCTCAACCGTATGTGAACCAAGTTAATGGTATATACCAGTGTCGTAATGAGATACTTTAAAAGTATAAACATCATGTTGACATGCTTTTGACTACCTTTGACCTTTATGAACTTCAAACCACCTAGTGTTCCACTAATAAGTTTGTGGACACCATGGCCTATCTCGCTTCTCAAATACTTGCTTTTCCTCGAATCAAAATTATTTGTCACAAAGTATAAAGGTTGCAATCACCTTCTTATCTATTTCAAGATGTTAACTTTGTAGGAAACATTGAAACTGACCCAAGTGACCATTGGTATAAGCAGTTTGTTGACTACCTTTCCCTTTCAATTCTACCACTAGATATTACTCGTAATGGACAATGAACCTTCCTCAAAAGTGTCTCTCACTATGTCATCATGGGTGGTCTTCTATATAAGCGTTGATTATACGATATCCTCTTACGATGCCTTATGAGTTTTGAAATCCCATACACCATCAAAGAAGTTCACGATAGGATTTTCGAGGTCATTTCAGCAACTTCATTGTCACTAAAGCGCATCCTTCGCCAAGTGTATTACTAGCCAACCCTAAACCAAGACTATTGTGACTATGTCAAATGTTGTGTGAAATGTTAGCAACATGCTAATATTCATCACACCCTTAGTCATGCCTTACAGGTCATACAAGACCTTTGGCCTTTCTCTCAATGGGGTTTGGATCTTATCGAAGAGATTAACCCTCATTCTTCCCAATGTCATCAATGGATTATTACCACTACTAAATATTACACTAAATGGGTGGAAGTTGTATCTCTCATTTCTACAAAAGCCAAAAAAATTGTGAATTAATCAACCATCACATCATTTGTCTCTTTGGTGTTCCTCACCACCTCATCACTGATAACGAAAAATAATTTAAAAAAAAAACCCTATGGAGACTTTGTGAATCCTTCGACATTTAACTCATTTTTTCTTCACCTTATTATCCTCAAACAAATGGTCAAGATGAATCAACTAACAAAACCCTAAATAAAATTCTTATGAAAGTGGTTGATGATATTGGTAAGGATTGGCACACGCACATTCCTTTTTCCTTATGGGCTTATCACACTAGTATTCACACCTCAACTGCTGCCACACCTTTCTCTTTGGTCTATGGTACAGAGGTTGTCTTACCTCTTGAAGTCAAAATTCCATCTCTTTATATCTCACTCAAATATATGCTCAATGATGATGATTTTTTCCAAGACTATTTGGCACAACTTGAGTTATTAGATGAACTCCATCTAAATGCTCTCGATCACCTTCAAATCTACCAAAAATGTATCAAATGTGCCTATGATAAACATTTCTAAGAATGAACCTTCAAGGTCAGTGATCTTGTCCTGAAGGAAAATCAACATGTAACCAAAGTTGAGAAAAGTAAACGGGGAAATTTCACTCCTAATTAGCTTGGACCCTATATCATTACTCATGCCTATGGATCGGTGTTTATCATTTATCTTCCCTCGAAGGTAAACCTAAACCTGAGCCCCTCAATGCCTTGCATCTTTGACCATTCTATTATTGAATCAATTCCTATATCACCTTTTATCTATTAAACACTCATCCCTTGAGAAACATTCACCTTCCACTTACCTATTTTAAGGATCAACGAATAAAAAAGAATCATGTGATTACTCGTCACCTTTCAACCTTATCTCAATATGAATACCACGATCTACTCATGGCATGATTCTCATTGATATTTTCATCCTTTTCAAGATGAAATCACATGGTCATTTGTCACTTAAAACCTTTCTTTTATAGCTAACCTTGTTGTGTTATGGTTTTCCTTCATCAAAGAATCCTATACTCCTTTATAGTCTTGTTCATGACCTAAAAGGTCAAAAGTAATATAGCATATTTTCAAATTCAACTCCTTTAGTCAAAATTATGGAAAATAGCTAACTCCTTAATAAGGACATCTATCTTTCTATCTTGTTGCTATAAACTAGCTGCTCTCTTAAAGGATAGCTATACAAAGCTAGCAATACTATACATAGTCTATCCAAAAGAAGACTATTTCTACAAAATAAAAATAAAATATTAAGCTTCTTGCATCGATCAGCTTCACAAAGACCTCAAGGAGTTATTATATTTATCCCACATAGACTTCCCGCATCGATCGGTATATATATAATAATATATATATATATATATATATATATATGCAAAGTAAAGAGAAGTACAAATTTTTTGTCATGAACTTGCCTATTTCAGTTTTGGGTATCTTATAGAAGAGGCATGTTGTCTCACAACAAGGTTATGCTAAACAACCCATTTCACCTCATCTTCCTTTCTTTCTTATCTTCTACCTACTCAAGGGACGTGTTGTAAATGTAACATTTCATGATCATGTAACTTCTTTCACCCTTAGAACAGTCAATCATGCACTGACTTTAGGGGTTTAAGTTCATCAACCCATCCTCGGTATGCTCATTATGGTCTTTGTCACTTCTAGAGCATTCCACCTCTTTTACCATTTCTCTTTTCTTACTTATTGATTCTGCTATGCAAGACTAGACCTTCGACACCTACATTTTGGGATTACTTCTCCTTCAACCATGCCTATTCAACCTAAACTAAACCATGCCTAAAAAAACCTACACTCAACCATGCCTCAATGACCTAGACTCAATCATGCCTAAAACCTACTGACCCATTCATCTACCTCATCATATTCTTCCCTAGCTTATGGGAGAACTACATCAGCTTGAGGCCCCTTTTCATTAAGGATATGTAGGAAACACTCCTTAGGCATGGTTCTCTTAGAGGTTAGCTTGGCCACTTTAACCCCTAACCAATTTTCCCCTTTTACATTAACATTCAAACCCAATTAGTTTCCATTTATACAATAACTTGGAAATTAATATATTACAAAAACATACATTATTTCATCATACCTACCATTTTATAACTTCAACCATATCACACCTACATCATTTAACATTTCAATGATATCAATTACTTGAAAATTTAAACATGACATACATCCAACACATCATTTCATTAAAACTAGTAACTTGGAATTTTTGACTCAAATCATGCCTATACCTGACTCGATCATGCCTATACCTGACTCAACCATGCCTACACCTGACTCCATCATGCCTATACCTGACTCAACCATGCCTACACCTAACTCAACCATGCCTACATGACCTAGACTCAACCATGCCTGAATCGCGTAATTTCCATAATAAACAAAAACAATGGAAATGAAAACCAATAATCATAATGAACTATATAAAAGGGAATGTTTTTGTATCAATACATATGTACACAGGGATAAATCATCAAAGTGTCTCAAAAATATCTTATACAATCTCTTAATCTTTTGACGCAATAGATGATATATATATATATATATATATATATATATATATATATATATATATCAAAATCATAATCATAATACAATCTCATAAATATCTCATCCCCATCTGAGGCCCTCCTCTCCACTCTCACATGTCTCCTCCTCTCACCTTTTCAACTACCCCCTGACAACATCTCTCCACCCTCTACTAGTCCTTATCTTCCCACCATGTCCTATTTCTTTCCCTCGCCTAGGCTCGATATGCAAGAGCTAGTAACCTCACCTTGACCCTGTCTCTGGGGCCAATGACCCCATGTGCTACCTAGGTTGTGAGTCTTAGATTTGGTCCTCTCACCTGTTGCCTACTAGGCCATGTGCTCGATTTTTATGGAACATCAATACTTGTCATGGTCAAATTTTCTTGGTAATAAAGAGCCTCATTCAAGGCATATTTGAACCTAGCCATAGATACAATCTAGGGTAACACCATAGGCCTAGCTGCAACCTCGTGAACTTTTCCCAAACAATAGAGGTCCCTATCCTCCTGCCTTATAGAACCCTATCTAGGTACCTATGTTGGTACTTTTGTAGCTACTGGTCCTATAGGGCCATGACATGTGCTGAACGGCTACCACCACCACCACCGTAAACTAGTGACATGTGCATGTAGTGTTGCTTTACTAGGCTCCATCCCCATAGAAGCCTATGCAAGAGCCTATGCTTGAGAGGCTATCAGATGAACCTATAACATAGTCACCTTCCCTATCAAAGTGGCTACCTATGCACTGTGTCTTTGTCAATGAACACCTAGACCAGTCACCTATCCATGTAAGGCATCCCTCTGAACCATCACCGTGGCTAAATCAGGTTGACTTTGGCCTTGGTAGTGCTTCTTGTAACTCTGTTTCCCACCACTATCTATATGCCATAGTGGTCCCTACATCATCTAGCCTCATATAAATGGGTAACTCCTCCTATCATGTTGGGTCTATAGGATGAGGTGGAAATAAAATCCTCTCCACATCATCTCTATAAGATCGTGTGGAGAATGGTGGCGACACATCCTATTGTAGTCCAAACTACCGTCAAACTCTATCCACCGAAATCATCTCATGTTTTCCAACATCTACCCTATATCCACCTCAATGGTTATAGCCCCTATAACTCATGGACCATCCCTCTAAATGTAAGAAAACCAACATAGGGCCATCATACTATGTCCATGGCATATAAACCCTCTAGCTATCGTCTATAATAATCCACATCATGTGTTACCTTCTCTACTTGTAGATGACCACCTCTTTGCTGCCCATCTCCGTATCTAGCCCTCTTACCACCATGATGCCAATCTGCTATTAGCAATCCCCATGGGTGCACAATCACTATGTGCTCATATACCCAATAATGTAGTAGGAATGTACAATAGATGTCATATTATCGCATCCTATAATAGGCCCAAAGCTCCCTATATAATTATACTAAATATGCAGACGCCCATGTAAAAAAAACTTGATCCTCAATCATATCTCATAGAACTCCCATCAATCCCCTAGGAAATTGGCCACCCTCTGAGTTAGAGAGTGCATAACATCCCACTGCTACCATCATTAGTGTTGTTAACCAAGTCTCTTATGGGTGTGCCTTATAGAGAGCCCCATTTACAAGATTAGCACTCATGCTTAGTCGGGTCACTCACCATCTCCTAAATATTATAATCCTCGCTCCAATAGCCTCATCTACCGACACTTTGAATAAATGGGCTCCCAAAAATATGTAACTCCAAAATTTTATATACATCCTCCAAAGATGATTGTCATCTTGTTATCCCGTAAAATTGACAAGGGCAATTTTACCGATAACCATACCGAAAATTTTGTCTTGATCCCTCGATAGGGATCCCTCGCGTTCGAAACGATTTAAAATTCCTTCTCGGGAAATTTAGCTTTCGAACTTAGTCTTTTTTGAGCCTTTTTGGCTGGGCGCATGTATTTGTCTTGCAACATCGTGTTTTGGTGCGCCAAAGGGCGCACATTTCCCCATGTCGACATCCCTTTGGGCGCGCCAAAGGCGCACCTATGCTCCTGTTGTCATTCCTTTTCGCGCGCCAAAGGGCGCACGCTTTTTCCTGTCGACAACAGTTTTCGCGCGCCTTTTCAAATGGTGGTTGGCGCATTAATGACAAATTTTGTTATATATACCTGTGCGCGCCATGTCATTTTCATTGCATTTTGTCAAGGCACGTGGTTGCTCTGGGTGTGTCAGCTCTGCTCTGTCAATTGTCATTCGCTCTGTGGACCCGCTTTCCAAACCGTCGTTATACATTCGAAGGTAAGAGGTCCATCCTCTTTTTCATTTTTGTGCTTTGGTGTGCTCGGTCTGGTTTTCGTTTGATGGCCTGTTTTAAATATCGTTTTGCATTGGGCTGGTTCTTCCCCTATCCCGCATATTTTAACTTCTTCATCCTCTCCCTCCCTCATTTCCAGTTTGTAGGGGGAGTTGGTTTGATTAGGCTTGGTGTGGTTAAACCCCTTTTTTTTTAGGGCCTAGTTCCACCAAGCCTCCTTTGTGAGTGTTAGAATGAAGAATGTTTAAATGTTTAAGTGTTTTGGTATTTCCCGTGGAGCGCTGTCGCGCCATGTTACACCTTAGACAGTCGCGCCCCTCGGCGCGTCTATCCCCATCTTTGCAAGAAAGAATCATGCGCCCCTAAGCGCACCCTTTCGGCCCGTAACACGCTCAAAACCCGCGCCTCCTTATATCCCTTTGGCGCATCTTTTACCCCTGTTGCATCCCTCTTCTATGCGCTAAAGGGCGCGCCCAGCTTCCATGCAACGCAAGAGTTATTTCTTGTAGTGTAAAGCCTCCAGCGCGCGGCGCACCTTCCGTTGCAAGTACATGATGTTGTGTAGACCCTCCATGCGCCGCGCCATATACCTTTGGCGCGCCTTTTTTCATGTTGCACAATCTGCCCATGCGCCAAAGGGCGCACCAAATCTCAATGTAACATGCATTTCCTGTGCGCCCTTCTATAAAATGCAGTCTGCTTCATCCATGCGCCATGCGCCTTTGGCGCCAACTTAACCTCTGTTGCACCCTTTTCCTGTGCGCCTTGACTATTCAGCCTGTTATATACATTTTTCATGCGCCCTGCGCCCCGAACCTTAAAAGTTCTAACTCTTTCTTCTGCTAGTATTCCAATGGAAGATCAAATGACTAATTCAAGCTTCTTGGATTGGGTTTCGCTCCTTCTACGTGCAGATCATCAGATAAGCCTTGAAGAACACATGTCTACGTCAAGCAAGAGACCCACCAAACCAAGAGGGAAGGCAAAGCTAACAGAAGAAGAAATGAAATACAAATATCAGAGGGTCAGGATGCCCGAATCACAGGCAGAGTGTAATATGGATGTCAGGGATTCTGAACTGGGCCACATTGACATAGAGGAATTCTGGGTAAGGACTCAGAAAGTGACAAGGAGTCCATGGATGGATAAATTGATAGGCAGCGCCCTGCACTTCGCCGGTGGGATTCCTGTCAGTGCTGTTAATAACGAGTTTATGATGGTTGTTGCACAATCCTTCAACAAAGACACAAGATGTGTCGAGAATAGCAAGGGCGAGGTAGTTATAAACCTTACTGCCCGTCGCTTTGAGTTAATGCTTGGCATCCCTCATCACCGGAACTATGTGGCTGTTAGCCAGCAAGAATGCATCAAGGCTTGGGAGGACAACGAGGACCAGTGCATGCAGTTAATGAATGAGGTCTACCTTAAGAATAAGAAGGTAGTGACCCGGTGGCCTCAAACTATCCACCGGAGTGATTTCTCAGAGGAACTCAGTGATACAATCACCTTCCTGAGCAGAGTCTTCGGTCTTTCAGATGCTCACTACTTCCATAAGTGGATGCTGCGGTACCTGGAAACAATGAATAAGAATCTGCCCGATCAGCGTTTCTGCTGGGGGGAGATAATAAGCAGCACAATATCCGAGCAACTGCAACAGTTCGCTACAACAGGAGTGTTCCACATGAACTCCTACGTAGTGTATGCTGCTGCGTCTGAAAGAGATTATCCAGGGCTGCACCGAAGTGGAACTTGGCCTCAGGCCAAAATATATGAATACTATCAAGAGCTGAAGCTGGAGAACAGCATCCAACACTTCGCTAAGATCAATGATGTTTTCTTCTATCACATCATGTGCATGTTGCGACCAAGTTTGACTCATAAATGACAACCAAAAACATAGTGGCAGTCACAGAGAAGTGGGGGGCCTTGTTCACCCAGTTTCCCACATTCACCTATCTGAGGGCGGTCAACTTTTTGGGCGAACCAACCAGGTTGCCAAGGTATGCTGGACCAAAGCTGATTTTATTGGGCTGTCAAGACAAATGTTCGTCACATACCATGAAAAGTGCCTCAAGAGAAAGAAGGGTGGAACTCCTTTCCCCCTCACAGTAGGCCGTTACACGTGCTCCAGCTATCACAAGGCGAAGGAGATGTTTGCTGAGCTAGAATTGCTCAACCTAAAGCATGATTTCCCAGCAAGGCCTACATTCGACCCAAGGGGCTGTCTACCAAGGGCTAAGCTTGATCCGATTCATGTCCCTCAGATTGAGGATATCTACATTGACGTTCTCCATGAGGTAGAACTCAGAAGAAAGGATCACTCTCGCTTGGCATTAACGGAAATCATCCATTACGGAGTGGCCATTGTCCCAAAAGGCTTCCAAACCACGGAAGACGAAGTAGACAAAGTGTATAATGACACAGAAGGGGATGATTGGCCCTTCCCGGACATTGACAGAAGCAAGGCTCCTCAGACAATCGAGGAGAGGGTCAAGGAGACTATGCGGAGAACAGAGCATTGGTGCCGCATGAATGGGTTAATCTACCTCGGTGTAGATTTTACAACTTCTCCTTTGGGTAATGCACCTCCAAGGTCAAAGAAGCAGCTAAAAGGCAAAGCTGCGGAAGGTGAGCCTAGCACCATTCAGGAGGAAGCCCCTGAAAGTCCTCTTCCTTCAGAGCCTGAACAAGTAATAACCCTGGATTCGCCAGAGAAGGAATTGACAGAGGATAGTCCTATACGCCCATCCACCCAGGATGTCGGCATCGCTACAACTACAGAGGTCCCTTCTATCCCTTCTTCTTCTCTTCCTCCCCTTCCTCAGATGTCGGCAACCACTCCTTTGGTTGTGTCCTCTCCTTCTTCTTCTACTCTCTCCCCGACCTCTTCGTCCATCTTCTCCTCTCTCGCTGATTTGTCTTCCTCCATTTCTTCCCTCATTTCCGGGCTCCCTTCCCTTCCCATGTCTTCTCTACACAAGGTTTCCCTTCCTCCCGTGGGCATGTCTTCGGCTATTCTCTCAATGCCGCCGCCGCTGTCTCCACGTTCTTCCCCTCTTCTACCGTTCTTTGCCTCCCCTCTCGTCCCCTGGTCCTTCTTCAATAGGACCAGCTTGGATCTCTCAGCAGCTGAGCCAACCAAAGAGGAAAGTCCCCATCGCTCCGATGGACTTTTCAGTCATTCCGGCTAAAGGAGCAAAGAAGCACAAGCCGGTTACACGCTTCTCCAAGAGCGCTGCAGGTGAGAGGGTTATGGAAATAGCCTACCCCGATCCCACCAAAGAGAAAAAGATCTGTCTCCTAAGATTTCACAAAGTGACCCAAGTCACAATGGGGACATCCTCTCGAAAGTCTCTGGGGAAGCTCTTTCCGCAGTTGATGCACTCTGCGAAAAGCTTCAGGAAACAAAGGAAGAAAAGAGGCTACTGAAGGAGCAGAATAAATACCTGCTTCAAGCCCTACAGAAGATGGGAAGTGCACCTCCCACAACTGCCGCCGAGACTCCTGAGCTGCTCAGTCAGGAGAAGATCAATGAATATTCAAAGATCGGCGAGCGGGTATGGTCAAGTGTTTCTGCTTGGAGAAGCCAAATCCTTAAGGATAGTGAAAAGGTGATCGCCGAGTATATCAGTTTATACCTGAACATCGAGAAGGCGAATAAGGAACTCCAAACATTAGCAAGTCCAGTATCAGAAGAGCTCGAAAACGCCAGACTCCAACACGAGGCCTTCCAACAAATGTTCGACTGTTCACTCGAAGATTTGGTCAAGTTTGGAGTATTCGGTCATCCAAGGACCCTCAACAAGACCATGTCCACTCTGGACTATCGGATAGATCAGCTCGAATTTGTGTTAGAGAAGATAGACAAGGTGAAGGAAGAGGCCCTGGATGCGATGCATCAAATGGAGAAGATTGTTCTATCTATGACTC
This sequence comes from Taxus wallichiana var. yunnanensis, assembly GCA_018340775.1. Lineage (NCBI taxonomy): Eukaryota > Viridiplantae > Streptophyta > Pinopsida > Cupressales > Taxaceae > Taxus > Taxus wallichiana. The sequence continues at coordinate 689,356,974 of CM031239.1, forward strand.
CAGGGTTGCTCACTCCTTCCCTCACCTTGAGATCAGCTGACGATACTATCCGAATTTTCAAGGAGTTAGCTTCTCGGGGACGGCCAAAGTCACTTTCGACATCAAATCCATCAACAACCTATCGCTCCGTAGAGACTTCATCGGGTCCCTAATCGAGGCGGGTAAAGACTATTCCAAGGTCCCCGGAAAAGCTCATTGATGAACGGGAAACTTGCGAAGCAATCGGTGAAAGGCACAAGGATCCATCACAGGATCAATTTGCGCCAATGATCAGCAAGTTCTTGGAATACCGCGCTCGAGCCTCCACATCTCATCTCCCGATCAAGCGTCGAAGCAGCGACCCTTTTAGGCCACGGGATGATGATGATGAATAGCTTCTTCTTCTTCTTCTTCTTCTTCTTCTCCTCTCTATTCTCCGACTTTCTCTTCGAAATATCTGAAGTGTGTTGGCACAAACGATGACATCATCCATGTTGCATCATGGGATGATGTCATCCATCCAAGTTGTCAAAGTCAACATGACTTTTGGATATTTTGTAAATATCTTGTGAATAAGTGGTTGGCTCCATTTTGCCTTCTCTCTCCCTCACTTTCTATAAATACTAGAATACTTGTTGTATTCGGGGTGAACATTTTTCAGATAGAAATAGAAGTGAGGAGAGAAAGACTTTGAGCTTTCTTGTAACAGATAAAAACAATTAATACAATTATTCAGACTTTGTGCTCAATAGCTGTGTTATACATTAGATCTTTCTTATGTTAGATCTGCATGTGTCTTTTCTGTTGAATTCATATCTACTTTTCCGTCACTTGTTTATCAGTATTGCTTTGTTTATTTATGCAAGTAGGTTTGGCTCTGTTTACTACTGAAACCCAAAGCATAGATTTTCCGACCCTTCCGCTTTGGAACTCATTTCTTTTCTTCCTTCGGATCTGTTCTTTCTCTTCTCCTTCTTTCATTCCTTTCTCTTGCGCACCTAGAACACTCTCTTTGGGATGAGATCCCAACCCCCGAAGGCAGAATCTGTGAGACTTGCATAGGTTCCTGCTAGTAGAAGTAGCAATAAACCAGTTTCGCTTTGCTGTCTCAAAGAGGGGCTAAGCCCTGCACACCGTTGGCCCGTCTATCCATAGATCTGTCCACGCGACAGATTTTCGGACCAACACATCTCGCTGGTGGGTAGATGGAACATGTTGGTTGATGCATCCCATCTATCAATGAACGTGACCATAAGGCTTTGATCCTTTTAGATCCACCTATACCACCTAATCCCAACCAATCCAACCTCTCACATATGATTCCACTTGTCCTTTGTAACGTTGGGTCACATCATCCCTAATAATGGTGGGACCTTATCTTGCATCATCAACGATCTCGTGATGCATCCATGAAATTTAACAATTTCAAGTACTTTCCTACTTTTCTCATTACTTCACTGCGTACCTACCCACCCACCCCACACCCACATTACTCTACCTACCTATCTATTTCTTAACTATTTCACTAACCTATTATCCATTTTATATATCCTACACAAGTCCCTATGTTCCATTTCATCACTTTCTCTCCTTCAATATTCCACCTAACCCATACATGCCTATTTCTAGCTATACATATCTTTGACCCACCTACTTTGATTCTACTCTTCCCCCATTTCTCTAACAATACTTACCTCTCTAATTAATAAGTTCTTCTTTCCCCATAACCTAACCTTTTATAAACTAGGTCACTTTTCACATTGATCAACATCGGTCACCGTAATCGCACCAATCACTCTAACCGATATCGATCAAAAATTTCAACCATCGACAATCTTATGCCAAAACTGAAATCATTCAATGCCTAACCAGCATTGGTCTCTGGTTCGGCCTTAAGGTTTAACCCCAAGCCCCAAATTTTGAAACAATTTGAAAAACAACCTAAAATATACCCCAATGCCACCTACACACCACCCCAATTCCTTAGTTAACCTATGTAATCTACATTGCACCCTCCCAATACCCAATTTAATTCATTTTTAACCTCATTTCAAATTTTCAATTTCCTACCCCATTTTTTCATTTTACCAAAAATTTCAATTAAAAATACTTAGTATGGTTTGATTCCTACCTCAACATACTTGCCTCCTCCTCGTTGGCACCTCTAGTCTTTGAACAATTGGACCTCTAGTACATCCTATTACAGCCATGTCTCCAATCAAACTCTCAGCCTCCCGACTAATCCAATCACTTTGACTAATCTTTTGGACCCATCTACGTCACTCCTCCAAATCACTCGATGCCTCCAACTCAACCAATTACAACACATCATCTTTTTCTCCACATAAAATGCTAAAAACTCTTTACCCTGTCATTTTCTATAAGTGAAAAGGTTAAAATGAATCCTTAGCATATGGATTTTTAATTTTAAACCCTACCCCAACCTGACAGATGTCGATTTATCTTGACCGACATCGGTCATGTGCCCTAGCACACCATGGTTGGTTTCCCTTGACTGACATTGGTTTTCCATAACCCATATCAATTATCATGTTTGAACCCATTGCCCCTTTCTCACCACATCTAATTGTCTGAAACCCTTTTCACCTTACCGAAGTTTGACCATAGCCTTACAACTCAACCTAATGACCCTATTACCTACAACCCAACCTCACATTCATTTTGGGCATGTTTTTCCCCTAACATGGCCATACCTACGGTCACGCCTAAATTACCCAACCAAAACCTGACCATTGTGACACTTGAATCTGCTTACTCGTCATACCTTGCGATGACACTACTCTTGTTGTTCAGCCTAATGACCTTACCTTGCCTAATGTCATGTTGTTTATCCTAACCACACCTTTGGTTACTTGGAACAAACCTATTTCCCATTCCTACACCTTACCTATTTTTGTTTTAGGACCGTATCCTATACCTTGGATACTTAAACCACTTCAACCTTGTTCGCTTAAACCTATCAACATTTGATGAATTAGAGTTTGATATCTCCTCACCCTAGTACCATATCACATTCTATACATGTGTGTGTGTTAGAATGTCATTACCCATTACTCGAACAAAACTCACCCTTACATAAAACCCACCTACCCTCATTTTCATCACTTACACATTGATGAAACCACTCACCGACTCCCTCTATTACTTAATTAAATCTTGTTTTGAGGAGGATCACCTCCACCCATATTTTAGCAACCTAATCTTCACTCATACCGTAGAGAAACGAATTCCTATTTTTTTCAATGTCACTTATCAATAGAAGATACACAAAAAAATTGGCAAATGTAGACACCAAATTTGGGTCACACTCCCCTTAGTCCCCTTTAATTAATTAATGTAATTTATTCACCTAACCATGACCCCTTACCTTGTATTCATATTAATTTAATTACTTACAATTGAATTAATGTTCATCCTCACATTATTAATTAACTTAATTACTTTAATTAAGTTAATTTACACCTCACCTAGCCACATCACCTAGACACCTCACCATGGACCTATTCCTAGCCTATTAATTAACTAAGATTGAGTCTCTACTTATCTTCAACAATTGGGACTCCTTCAAACCCTAAAATTAAAGTCTTATTCCTTCTTTAACAACACTCCCACTTATCTAAGCACCAACCCTCACTTGAGACCTGGATTAGCAATTAGATCACGCCAAACATATTAAAGATTAGACTATTTTCGGTAACTTTGACTAATTCACCCTAATCGACACCTTTGTTGACCCTCGGTCGACATCACGGTCACCTAAACTACCATTGGTTCCTTTATATATAGTTTTAAAAATCTTTACATGGCTTGGTCCTTCAGCTTATTAGAGCCTTATTACATTCATCTTGAATCTTCAAGCCCTCCTACATCCAAAATATGAAGACACACAACCATAGTATAAGATACAAGCGGTTGGTTCTCCTTTGAGAGAATTGGAATACTCACAGGGAGCACACAAAGTTATATTATCATGGAAATGGACTCAAGCACCTCTTCTTCAATCAACCATCATCCATCTCAACTCACAGGATCTACAAAATACCAAGTACTATGATTTTAATCATTTGTGTTTACCCCATTATAGATATCTTGCTTCTTTTAGTATTTTATTTCTTCTATTACCTGTACATCACCTCCTATTCATCAACCCACTATTCAATCACCTGGATCCTTTTCACCCTTATAAACCTTGTTCTTAGTATTCTTGAGTCTTCTCAGCCATATTATGACCCAAACCACACTACCCTAAATGTTTTTGCAATCACAGAGAGCCTAAAAACTTATTTTTAATAGTTTATGACCTATTTACCCTATCAATGTCGGTTTCCTCCCCATACCAGCATTGTTCACCCGACCGATACCGATCTCTATGTCATTTTATATTCTTAAACCATCAAGCTTCCCAATCACCAAAAACCAACCTATACCTCAACCAATTAGCTCCGAGAACCTTACTGATGTTGGGCCACAGACTTGGCTGACTTGAACAAACCCATGTACTAAATATATTTAGTGTTATTTTAATATCTATCATAAAATATAGTGTATTGTTTGTATGAGAAACCTAAATCATTACATTGCAATAAGACCTATTTATTTAAGTTTCTTATTCACAGTAAATTGTTATTAAACAATGGATTCACGACCTTTCTAGGAAGCACCATGCTTCCTGGATCTAGCATACACTAAATGCAGTCCCACTATCATATGCTATTTAATATTATTTTATGGTATTGATTTTCATTTATAGGTAGTCCTTCCCAGACACAAAAATAATTTCTTTATGATCAGGTTGGACAATGTCAACAATGCACACATTTTACCTTTCACATTCGCTTCACGGGTATTCCTCCCTAACCATTTACCTTATTTTTTTACACAAACTATTTAGTGAAACAAGATGCTTGGTTAAACTTTCAGAGTTACAGACTCCATGTTGAGTTGATTCTCAATAGTGAAATCATTGTAACTTTAATAGGACAATTTGTCCAATCTAGTTCTTTGGTTTCAGTGGGTTTTTCTCCCTTGAAGGGTTTCCCACATTAAATCATGTGTTTATGTGTATACTCTCTTTCTTATTTCTTGTGTGTGATTTTTTGGTTTCATTATAACAAGGATAAGGAAATTGAATTGTCTAAAAATTTGAATATGCACTAATTCACACCCCCTCAATTCCTATAATTTCCAACAATTGGTATCTGAGACTGGTACTCTTGAATCAATCCTAACAAATTAGAGGTGGTCATTTGAAACACAAGCATGGCTATATAGATAATCTTTATAAGCAGCTCAAGACATAAGTGTGTCAGTGAAGATGAAATGTTAGATGAAGATAAGGCTGAAGTAAATATTGAAGCAGAGTTTATAAATGCCTTGGAGGAATTGAAACACTAAAGGAAAAAGAACCAAAAATTAAAGATAATAGTGAAATAATATGAAGAGAAAATCAAGCTTATTGAGGAAAGATAAAATTAGAAAGATGATGAATATTAAGATGAAATCAAAGAATTAGGAGACCAAATGGAAATCATTTCAACCTCTCTCAAATTCAAAGAAAAAGAGCACATCAAACTCAATACAGAGATGAAGTCTCAAGTTGAAAAAGTGACAAAATCCCTTAATGAAAAGGAAGACACTTGCATGATACATGAAGAAGAACTGATATCCTTGAGAAGTGAAATTGAAGAAGAAACAAAAAGATTGAATATTTATGGCAAGATGGAAAAGATCTCTAAAGCTTTGATTGAAATGCTAGATAGAAAAATGCAGCAGGTGACAAGACAAGAATAGGCTTCTTAAAAGAACCTATGAAGAAGTGTTAAAATGACATAGCTGGTCCAATTAGACAATTAAGAATGAATATGACCAAGTTGAAAAATTCAAGAATTCCTAATTCAATTATACATCCAAATGCATTCAGGTATGAAAGAACCTTTAATGGTTTTATTTTTCTTATAAAAATTTGCGTACAGAGATAAGGAATATAGGAATAATTTCATGAATGAACATCCATTGAGGGATAGTAGAGATTAGAAAAAAAAGAAGGGATTTTGATTCAAGTGTAAAAAGAAAGGTCACATAGCCCAATATTGTCTTGAAGAACCAGATAATCATTTTTAGAGAACAATTGACTCAAGAGGTATGAATCAAATAGTATTCTATAAGTGTAATAGAATTGGAAATGTTTCTAATGAGTATCATGAGAGTTCTAAGTATGGTTGGAATCTCATTTCATACCCATATAGAAGAAAGAGTCAAGTTGTGTGTTTTAATTTTCATAAACTTGGACACTTTGCAAAGCATTGTTATCAAAACCAACCTCCTAGACAGAAAGGAAAGAACTCAAATAGGAAAAGGGAAGATTAAGAAGTTATACAAAGTAAAAAAATATTAAGAGTGTGTCAAATAAGGTCAAGGAATATACCAGCTTAAGAAATACATCATAAGGTGGAAATTAGATTGAGAAAGTCAGTAAGCAAGCCAAGTTCTAGTCATGAAGAATACCCAATCATAGTCAAGATAAGAAAAGGGAATGAAATCCATCATACATGTTTGACAAGTATTGAAGACTTAGGAGATGGAATTTAAACATCTAGTAGTACATCCAAGAAGGTGGAGATGGCCTCAAGGGAAAGAAAATAAAAGTTAGAGTCATGAGGTTGCTTTAATGACTATTTGTAGTTTTAAGATGATTCAACAAGCATAAAGTTATTTCTCTAGGATTCTAGGAGGCATATACTATTTGAAAGAAGAATTGTGTGGTCTTGAGGATTCATTGTTAACAGTGGTTGTTGATTCAAACTTCTAAGATGTGGAAAGTGGGAAAAGAGTCAAGAGTTATGTGACTAAGCTCATTCATGAAGTCATGATGCAAGATTAGTGTGTATAAGACACCTAAAGGTCCTATTTACTTTCCCAAATAGATGAGAGAGTATACATCAAGTCCAAGCATTTATGATTTCATAACTAGTGTGATTCCAAAGAATATTTATGAGTAGTTTTCATATATGCTACAAAAACTTCCTTAGATCATGTCCTTGAATAGTTGTTGGTCTATTGTCCATGAGTACTAATTAATTGAGTCCCAATACCCCATTATATCTATCAAATCATCAAAAACATATCTATGAGTGAATTGAATCTTAAATAACCTACAAAATAATGTAACAAATACTATTTTAGACTCAAGTAAGTTTCAAACTAGAAGAGTGAATATGTATCCCTATGACAATAGTGAAAACATTGTGAAGATTGTCTAGGTTGTCACTGTTATCAAGTGTTATAAATGTGTATACCTTTCAATATTATCAGCATTACAAATTGTTCCAAATCATTCAAATGTGTCAAGTTTATACCCATAATAACATGTGTGAGAATAAGGGACTCCAAAAAATTTAACTCCTCCACAAAAGTTAAATGCATAGTCCATATGGAAAGAGATCATCAAGAGTAAAGTCATCAATATCTATGTGCTAGAAATGTTGAAACAAGTATAAGGTGTTATCGATCATGAGAAGTCCAAATGAAATGTAACCCATGTATTAAATCTTATGATATTTCCCAAATGTTTCATGAAGGACTCAAGGCTTGCAAAACAATTCCCAAACCATTAAACAATGAAGGAATCATAAATGAAGTCATGAAGATTCATGAAGTAAAGATAAGGTCATTATGTCACCTTCCTCAAGTAAATTTTAAAAATAATTTTGTGTGTTTATACTCGTTACCATTATAAGAAGAAGTACTCATTATCAGTCCATTCCATCTAAAGAAAAATGACACAGGGCTTTGAGAAAGTGCATTATAGCTCAAGATTCGAGAGGTATCTTAGAGTAGCAAGAAGTGAATTTGACACATGTAAGAGGTTGAAGAAAGGCTCTATGGTAATCTAAAATTTTTCCATCATCAAGACATCTTATATTGAAGAAGAAGGCATGAGTTGAAGTATAAACCCCGAAATATTGAAGAACCCTGTCTTAGGAGGAAAAGTTGGAGAAAGTGTGGATAAGGGGTATGAAGGTAAGGAATCTTTGTTTCTTAAGGTATAGAGTGATTAATGGTTGTTTTTTAGTGTTAAACGTTTTGAGGAACTTTCAAAACCTTAAGACTATGAGAGAAGGTTCAAAGAAGTAACTAAATAGATTGAAGAAGGATAAGGGATTGATTTTGTAAGAAGAAATATGACTGTGATTTTTAGCATACTAGTCTATGAAATAACTGAGATGAGGTTTTTGTGTAGTGGTAATTCTTGTAAAAAAATGATAGTTTCGTATAAATTTTTAAATTATATGTGCCAACATTAATAGGTTTTGGAAACTTCTTACAATCATTTAAGGTTAAGAACTCGAGAAATTGATCTTGGCGGACTATACCCTATTATAAGGGTTTCACAACAAAGGAATATGGAATATTTTATTGAATCAATATTTACAAAGTGTCATAGGTTTACAACATAGTGAGAAGGTAACTATGATGGTGGTTAAGGGACTAATGCATTATAATCTTGTTAACACAATTCACTTGTGAGTTCCCAATTCAAGAATCTTTAAAGGTGTTATTTTTAAATAACCATTGCAGTGAAGATCTTGAGGAATATTGAAGAATTTGTAAAGTGCATTAAGGGTTCCATAAAGGTATGAAGGAAATGAATTGAGATATTTATTGTTAGAACTCAAAGGAAACCACAAAACTTAGTCTTCTTAAACTATCACTATCAAACATGACAAGTAGAAGAGTGAGTGGAGTAAAACCCGTGATGGAGATTAAGGCCTAATAAATAATGAGGGAATATTGTGAATAGTGTAACCATAGGAGAAGTAAGGTAAGAGGAGTTATTATTCAACTCATAAGAGTTATTATTCAACTCATAACATTGGAGTGAAGAGTTTTAAAAACACATGTATAGTCTTGAAGAGCGATCTATAACATTCTACAATCAAGTTTGTAAAAGGAATGGAACTTTGAAAGTAAGAGGATAAGAATTTTTACCAAGTGATAAGGAGTTGATGGTGGATTGATAGAAATCATCAAGAAGTTAAAGAGGTCTTCAAAAAGTCAAAAATAGATGCGTGATACAACTACTCTATCATAGTGCACAAAAAGATAAAGTTGGAAACAATCCTAATTAGTGTAGTGAAGTCATTGGTTGAGTAAGAAAAATATGGAGTGTATGTTGGAATATATGAAGGTTGATTGAGACCTTAAGAGGGAATGAAGAAATACCTTATAGTTTAAGATTTAAAGAAACCTCACTATCATGTTTCAGTCCATTAGAAGGACTTAAGGAACACTAGAAAATAGATAAGAGATATCTTGAAGGGAAGTGAGTAGATGGTGAAAATAGTTAGAGATAGGTATAGGGAAGTGATGAGGATGGTACTTAAGGGGTAAAAAGGAGAAGAATTATGGAAAGATAAGAATTGGACTTAAGAGACTATTAATGCTAAGAGTCAAGTTTAAGACAAGATGTAAGAGAAAAATAGGAAAAGTAACATATTTGTTCTGGTGAGTTGTGTATGCTTTGAGATGACCTTAAAAATAGTGGATTAAGGTAGATGAATTGAATAAGTGACCAAGAATAAAAACTCTAGGTTTTGCTAAAAAAACCTAGCTTATACCTTGAAACAAGCCTAAAAGTGCAAATTTGAGTTGGGTGAGAAGTATAACGATTGGAGACCTAAAAATTGGCAAAAAAATAAGATCTCCTGAAAGGGTATTTAGAAAAAATTTCAATTTTGACCAGATATTTTTAGAATTCACCTAGTTTCAAGATTCTTACCTATAGAGGGATAATTGAGACCTAGTGTAAAAATCACTAAAATAAGTATAACTTTGTATTGGAGAAAATTTACTCCATGAAATTTTACATGCTTCTAAATGAGCCAAATGGATATATAGAAAGTTTATAATTCAATCTTGATGAGGCATATTTCACAAGTTTTTTTAAAAAAGATTTTTAGGGCTACAAGGCAATAAGGACTACAAGGAAAATAATTGAAAATGATAAATTGAAAATAATTTGACTATTTGGAAAGGATTTTGTAGTGATTATGAGCATGCCAAAAGTGGTTGTAGCCTTTTTTTTTTAGTTTATTCATACATTTTAGTGGTTTGAGAAAGATATGGCTACTTAAGCAATGTTGTGAAACTTGAATGAAGGGTTTGTATAAAATTTAAATGGTTACTTAAAATTATTTGTTGATACTACATGGTATTTTTATGCATGTTGGAACAAGTGATATGTAGATATGGTGATGTAATAAAGTATGTTGACAGGGGAGAAGATCTCTTGATCAATAAATTCATATATTACCCAATGAAGACTATAAACACTTTGAAAAAGTGACTCGGGAAGAGGTGAATATTGTTGGCCTTAAGCCTCATGTCGCCAGTGTGAGGGTTAATAATTCCATCTTTTTGTTAAGGATGCGCAAGAGAAAAGAGTGAACTAATTCTAAGTAGTGAATGAAAGAATGTAAAATCACATACCAAGCTTTACTTCAATCATCCATCTATATTTATATTCAAAACATATTACATTAGTCTCATACACATTCATAGTTCTTATCTATTCTTTACATATCATAATCCTTATCTATGTCATATAAATCTCTTCCCATCTTATGTGTTACATTATATTCATTGGATTTAGTACAATAAACGTCTTTGACAAAATGAGTTAAAAGACACTTCTTTTGGTCGTGACCATGTCGTCTTTCTCCTTACTATGTTTTCAGATTCCTTTATTTTGTAGCTCGGATAGGATTTCATGGCTTTCTTAAGTTTTTAGTGGCTTATTTTGTCTAATGTAGGTCTTTAAGTCTTCGGTGGCTTTCGTCCTTTATCTATGACTTCTTTCTTATTCTCGCATGTTTTCCTTTACTCTTTGAATTGTTCCAAAACTTAGTGAAGAACCTTGTCAACATCATCCCCGAACTTCAAAAATGGTCTCATCCTTGAGAAAACTAAATGATGAAGAACCTTATTTTTATTTCTGAACTCTATAAAACATAAGCATCAACCCCCAAAACTTAGACATCTAGTGTAAGGAAATGTTCCCATACTCGACTCGCCCAACCGGGATTGATGAGACGTCATGGTTTCCACTGAAAATTTTGTTTCTCCAATTCTTCTTCATGGTGTGTTTTGGGGGATGTATTTTATGATCTGAGAAGTGATGTTCTTTCAAAATGGTACCACAATTCTAAATGGTCTTTGATCTGTTGTATCCATTCCTGAAGCTGTGAGTTTTCTTGAATCAGAGGAAGGATATCTGAAGGGGGTGGCTTTGATTGAATTTGACTGAATCTTTGTTGCTCACTTGCTAATTCTTGTTGCATCCTTGTAAGTTCCCTATCCATGGTGGTGTTGCATTCTTGCATATATGTGATCTTCTGTGTTCACTTTTGTAGCTTAATTTGATATTGTTATGTAAGTTCTACAAGTTTTCTACGTTGATTTCCATCTTTATCTTTACTTATATAATATTCTATAGATTATTTATGTAATTATTATTCAAGTGTGTCTAATTCTAATTTATCCTTTTGAGTCACACTTGGCCACCCCATAGTATATGTATAGTATGTTTTGGCATTGATAAATTATGTCTCTAATTTGGTTAGAGTTGTTTACATGTTCTTCCTCCACTTCTGATTTTTCAAAGCTTGTGGTTGTAGGATTTTCTCCTTATATCCCTGTATGGCTTCTTCTTGGATCTTTTTCTTCTCATTCTCATGTCTTGTAGTGTTTTCTACTAGTATTTCTTGTACATCCTACTATGTTTTTGTTTCTATTGATAGATTAGAATCCCTTTCTATGTGTGGTTTGACTTCGAGAATAGATTTCAATATGATATTCATTGATCCTTCCATATCTACACATATCTACATCCAATATTATTTTTCACTTTGATCTAGTAATTGGCTACATGATGATTTATGAAGGGGTGAAATTTTATTTAAATGTACCATGTACCCTTCTTTTGTTTTTTCCACAACTCCTTGTTGTAATTAGATAAATTGCTCCTTTCTTCTTTGTTGGAGAGCTTGTATGATCTTTGTTATTTGTGTTGTTCTTGTGTTGGTCCATGTGCCTTATTTCCATCATCTAGCTTTTCTTTTTGCTTCCTTTATGTTTATTATCTATCCCCTTCTTCCTTTTTCTTTCTATTTTCTTCTACCTACTTTATTGCTTCTTCTTCTTCTTCTTTCTCCTTTATTTCCTTTTCTTCTTCTTGTTTCTTCCTTCCATTCTCTTCTTGTTCCTAATTCTTTCTTTTCTTTTCTTCTTCTTCTTTTGTTTTTCCTTCCTATTCTTTTCCCATTTCTTCTTTCTTCTCGTTCCTCTCCTTTTCTTCCTCTTCTTTCCTTTTTTCTTCTTCCTTCTTCTCCCTCTCCTTTTCTGCTTCTTCTTTCCTTTTTATTCTTCCTCTCTCTCATTTCTTTTCCTTTCTTCCTCTGCTTCCTTCTATTCTTCTTCTTTTCTTCTCTTTTATTCTACTATTCTCGTATGTTCTTCCTCTTCTCTTGTTTTCCTTCTCTTTTCTTCCTCTTGTTGTTTTCCTTTTTTCTTCCTTTTCCTTTTTCCTTTTTCTTCCTCCTACATTTTCTAATTTTTTTCTTCCTCTATCTTCTTATCATCCTCTTGCTTTTTATGTGCTTCTAGCTCTTTATTTTTGTTTTCTTGTTGTATTATTTGTTGTCTAGGTTCATTATAACTAGGATAAGGAAATTGAATTTTATAAAAAAATGAATATGCACCGATTCACCCCCTCTCAAAGTGCCTATAATTTCGAAGAAAGAAACCAAAATTCAAGTTACCGTAATACCTTGTACACTCAAGAACATTATCACGAAACTTATCTAGTAGTAACGATAATGGTTAGATATTGTGTTAGTACCTCATATGAATCTGATTTAATATCTAATGTAAACCCTTTTGATCCGCATGTGAGTAAATGAATATTCTTAGGTAACAATTTAGAAGCTTCTCGTGAAGGACATTTTAAGGATTGTGTTACGGATGAATTACAGTCCTTATTTTAGTTATCACTATGGTTTTCTATAAAACAATATTAAGAGTTAACCGTGGAAAATGAAAATATCAGTAACTAGCGCCCGCCATGAAAGAGTATTCGTGGGATGTTTTTTTAGGAGAGAAAGTGAAATTTAGGTATTTCTTATAACTTTATTAATCCTTCTTGTGTTGTGAACATAGGAACTCATTACATGTAAGCTTAAATGTGATCCCAAATCAATTATTAAAGTATATATAAAAAGAGACAATCATGGGCCTTAGTCCTTTAAATTATAGACTTTCCTCCTCTTGGTTTCACACTAGATCCTATTGTGAAATGAAGGTATGATGAAAAACTAAGTAAACATTCCCTTTAGAAATGAACCATATGGACAAGGACTAGTAGCCTCATGTGTGTACAAATGTCACTATTTAAGAAATGAGTTATACTAATTAATTACAATAAGGTAAATGAACCAAATCAAGTGGAAACCATTTTAAGTTAAATGTTAAATGATATAAAGGAAATTTTTCCTTGAGATAATAGGAGAATGTAATTTCACATGTTAAGTTCTCTTCAAATCCTTAAGATTATTTATTGAAACATGGTTGAAATAAATATTTAATTATATAAGTGTTATGTCATGGTTAGTGACATTCATAGGTTATATTCTAGTTGGATCTTTGTTTTTCCTTTGTCATTTGAAAATGTAGTTATGATGTGCATCATTTATTTTCTGTGGTTATGTTATCTTCTTGTTAGAACGAAGTTTTGTCATTTTTATTAGAGGGATAAGATGTAGCTAGTGAAGGGAGGAATAAGTGAAATGTGTGTTTTTTTTTGAGGAAACAAAGGAATTCGTGGCTAGTCTTAGTGGAGGGATAAGCGCGTGTTATAATGGAGGGATAAGGGGCCTATCAAAGTTGATGTGGTGTGTATACTTTGGAGGAACCAAAGGCTAGCCAGGATTCCTTCTTGGAGTGATAAGGGGTAGTTGCAATTATGACCTCTCCCCTATGTAAGTATCTTGATGAGGCCATAAATTAGCCCTAGATTACCATTATTTTGTCCTTCCAAGTTACCTTTGAAAGTAGATTTAAATGTAATATAGGAACTTATAGTTTTCTTAAGATAGAATATAGGATATATATCTTGTTCATTCTTTAGAAATATTTTGTTATCTATTTTGTTGACTAATCCTATTGATTATTTGGGAAAAGATGCAAAGTCTTGTGTATGTAGGCCATAAAAAAAAGATAATGCTAGTATTGAGAAAAGTGGAATTGATCATGTATGGTATATCTAAATTTAAATATGATTTCATATTTAAATTTCTCTTGAAAAATTATGCAAGTTCAAAAATGAATCATCTCAATCTGAGATCGTATGCAAAAGTTATAGTTGTTTTAAGTTAGTTCCGGAACTTACGAGTTACACAAAATTGAACTCGCAGTTAGTTTCAGAACTCATAGATTTAGTTCTAGAACTTGCATCAAATGGGACTATGAATAATTAGAGAGTCAAATGGAAAATATGAGAGAGTTTTTGTTCATAGAAATGTGTTTAACATAAACCTCATTCATATTTGCTACAGGTTTTACCAATGAAGAGAAATCTAACTTTTAGTGAGTTGTAGTCCGAGGAAAAGTGTATCAGATGAGCACTAAAAGTTCCATAAACAGAAATAGAAAAAGTTAAATGGAAAATATGAGATATTTTTTTATTCATATTAATTTGTTTAACAAAAACCTCATTCAAATTTTCTACAGGTTTTACCAATGAAGAGAGATCTAACTTTTAGTGAGCTGCAGTCTGAGGAAAAGTGTATCATACGAATCCTAAAAGATCCATAAATAGAAACAAAAAAAGTCAAACTAAAAATATAAGAGAGGTTTTTGTTCATAGAAATATATTTAACAAAAACCTCATTCAGGTTCGACACAGGTTTTACCAATGAATATAAATATAATTTTTAGTGAATGCAGTCCGACAAAAAAATGTATCAAACAAGTGTCAAAAGATCCAAAATCAAAAACAGCAAAGTCAAATGGAAAATCTAGGAAAGGTATTTGGTCAAAATCATATTTTGAGGAAAAACCTCATTCCAATAATTTAGGAGAATAAAATATTATGATTTTTGTTTCTAAAAAACAAGCACAAGATTTGGGAGCAAATATTCCTGAAATAAGTGAGACAAGACTTTGACTCAATAATATATCTCTCTCCATATTTTGTGGAGATGGAGATCTTAGTTGTTAGGATTAGAATAAAGATAATATAAAATTGTATCTCTCAACATAAAGAGTTAGTTGGATGCATAAATTATAAATGCAACCTTCCACACTCATATATGTAATGTTTTACCACCAAGAAATGAATATGTTCTTTTCTCGCTAATATTCTATAGTTTTGAGTTAGGATCTCGAGGCATGGTTTGAATCCACTTCCAAGGAATGAGCTGGCCACTCATTTTAAGGAATATGGATCTGTATATTTGTGTTTTTATTTTGTAATAATTTGTGTTTATTTCTTTTTCTGTAATTATCATCTTGTTGTTTTCTTCTTCTCTTTGTATTGTAACATTCGATCTATCAGAAACCTACAAAGATATAAAATCCTTAGCCCATGGTCATATGAGGGCTTAAAGATAGTGATTCCTACTAGTTGGTGCTTAACTCCAGCCCCTTTATTTTAATTTGTGTGATGAAGGCAACAACAATTTATTTTATTTTAGTGGTAATCACAGGTGCAAATCAACAACACCCCTAGATGTTGATCGATTTCTAGTTTGACATTTTAGACATCCAAAGTGTGATTGCACAACATTGAATCTTTTCCCAGTGTGGGACTTGTAAAAATGGGAAAATAATCTCCGGTTAGAGGTTGGTTCCTCAACTCCTCCGATCAAGTGTATTACTTGCAAGTGGCGAGGTTTTAAATTCAAAATCCTACTCTAAATTCCAAGGGGACAGAGCTAGAGAATGCAAAAGAACTAAAACTAAGACTAATGAGGCGATACACCAAAGGAGTAGTAGACACCTGCTACTACAAAACATACACAATCTAGGAGGAAATACAACACAAAACATGCAAAAATTGCCAAAATGTGGTGAGAGGTTAGAAAAAACAATGATAAACATATGAAAGGATTGAGAAACCTTTTAATCAAAGAGCATATATTATCATCCCAGTCCAACACAAAGGCATTACAATGACCAAGAGGAAAAAGAGGTGCTGTATTTGCATGGAAAGGTAAAAATTTCCACAAATTTTACGAAAAGGAAGAAAAAGGGAAGCTGCAGAGCTAAAAGAGTGTCTCTTCTTCAAAAATGAGCCCATTCTGGCTTTTACAATGCAAAAAATGAACCTAGGAGAGAGAAACGTGGGAAAACATGAGAGATCTATTAACCACCAACCAAAAATGCAATAAAATAGCATGGGAATCCTTACAAGTCCATTCGGCGACATTTTTGGCCATGTTGGGAGAGAATGCGAGCCATCTTTGCATTAAAAATGGTGGTTGAAATGTCATTTTTGTTAATTTCCACGTGCCAGAGGTGTTTTCCAATTCTATCTCTTAAAACTCCACCAAAACACAAAATTGACAATGAGATCATGTAGATAATTTCACCAGCTTTCCGTTGATATAAAGAATGTGAAAAACTGAGCTCTGGATCAAACGTTATGCTCATTTGAAAATTTAGGGCAAAATAGGGCCAAAATGGGTTGGCGGGCCGAAAATTTGAAAATTTCCCACTTGTTTGCATTTTAGAAAATTTTCCCACTTTCCTCCATGCTCTGCCAATTTGGTGCCACGTGGTAAGCTTAGATTGGATGCGGGCCTTCTGCGCTTCATTTTTCATCGTTTTGGCCTTTGCAAAATTTTCCAAAAATTCTCCACCGGGCCGATAACCTGACGACATGTGGCATGATGAGATTCACCACGGGCATCCTCTCTTAAATTTTCCATCGTTGTTGACCATTTTCCCTGAGCTGGACATGTGGCAGAACCCTATTGGATGTGGGCTTTTCCTTTGAATTTTCCTATGGGCCTGTCTTGCATTTTTTCCGCCACTAGACACATGGCAAGATCCCATTGGCTCGCGTTTAGGGGGTGGACTTTTCCTTTCAATATTTCCTTCAACTTTGCTTTGGGAAAAAATCCCAACTTTCCCCGCACCTTGCCATCATGGGACACGTGATGAGCTCTCATTAGATGCGGGCCTTGGGGAAAACATTTCTCTTTGCGCTAACCTTTGGAAAAAATTCCAAATTTCTCCCAGTGGCCGAAGCTCTGATGCCCCTTGAGACACATGGCCTGTCCTCATTGGCTGCGGGCCTTCGGGCCGAAAATTCCTCCTTTCCTCTAGTAAAAACACTTCACCAAATTTTCAATTTTACCTCCGCCCTCCACCACTCCTTTCCTCTTGAGACACGTGGCACAATGTGATTGGATGAGGGCTTGGCGTCGAAAATTTTGCTTGTATCAATCCTTAGGAAAATTTTCTAATTTATCCCCACCTGGACATGTGGCAGCATCCAATTTGTCGATGGGCCTTTGGGGTGAAAAATTCCTTTCGAAAACTTGCCAAACACTTGGTAAAAATTCTTATTTTACCTCCGCCTTCCGCCACTCCCGAGGACACGTGGCCTTGATCTTATTGCTCGGGCATTCTAGGGGAAAATTTCCCACAAAATCTCCACTCGAACCATAACTTAAAAATACATGGAGTTAGGAGGAAAACTTTACCTTTTCGAAAGTTGAGAAAAAACTCTATCCAATGGTGCCATTTCCAGAAGGTCTTGAGTGCCTGAAAAGCAAAAAATTATGACTGAGGCACAAGAGGGGGAAGAAAGAAGGGAGTTAGCCATAAAATGTGCAAGGGGAACATTTTGGATAACAATTTTAGCGACTCGGGGGTCATCTACCTGCTGGATGAAGTTACTTAGTTGCTTGAAATAACCCATTGGACATGGAGTCATTAAATTCTTTACTTGGTACCCCACTCATTAGAACACCGCAAGGAGGAAGATGGAGGGTGGAGCATCATCTGATTGGAGCAAGGCTTGCAAAACACATTTCCTGGAACAGCAAGCTTGTGCCAAAGCACTTAGGGAAAGCAAAGCTAAACTACAACAAAACAATGTGCATAAGCACTTGGAGGAATGAAAACCTAAGCTAATATGTACAAGGTGGAGAATTTCCTTCAGTAGCAATGCTTCAGATGGATTCCATTGACTGGAATCTGCAACTCTTCACCATCCAATGTAGACAATTGGAAGGCATTGTTGTCCTTACACTTTGTGACCATGTATGGGCCACTCCAAATGGCATCAAATTTTGAATGCCTCCCTAGTTTTGCTCTATCTGTATCCCATTTTAGCACTAGATCCCCAACTTGGAAAGATCTATCCTTGGCCTTCCTATCAAAGGTCTTCTTGATCAAAGCTTGATCCTTCTCCATTGCTTGGGATGCCTAATTTCTGATTTCTTAGAGCTCCATCAATTCTACATACCTAACTTCCATGGGTCCAAATTCCAACAACTCCAACTGTTTCATGAGTTCCAATGTTGGCAACTCAAGTGACATGGGAAAAATTTCCTCTCTTCCATAAACAAGCTTGAATGGAGAGTTACGTGTAGATCTCTTGGGAGTTATCCTGTCACCCATAAGGCTGATTTCATCTTAGTATTCCAAGACCTCTTATTTTCATCAAGAGTCCTCCTAATGATCCTTTACAAGTTCTTGTTTGTAGATTCAGCTTGGCCATTACCCTGAGGGTAATAATTTGATGAAGTGCTTAGGTAGATCCCATTCTTGATAGCCCATTCAATTACCTTGGCCGCAATGAATGTCAATGCATTATTTGATATTATTGTAGTAGGTATGCCAAATCTAGTTGTTATTCCCTCATAGAAATCTAGGATACTAGATTCATTTGCTTCCTTGAGTGCTCTTTGCTTGACCATTTGGTGAAGTAATCTGTCTGTTTGTTAGAATCCATTTGTGCCCTTGGCTTGAATTTGGATTAATGACTCCAATGAAGTCCAAACCTCATTGCATGAATGGCTGGTCAACCGAAATTGGATGCAATGGAAGGGCAACTAGTCTCTCCTTACCATTGAAGAATGCACAATTCTTGCACCTCTTGATCCATGCATAACAATCACTAAAAATCTTGGGCCAATAATAGCCAGCCCTCATGATCTTCAGAGCTATCACTCTCGGTGCAAAATGACCACCAGCTATTCCACCATGGAACTCTTCTAACACCCTGTGAATCTGATTTGTACCAATGCATCTTAGCAGCACTCTATTCACATCCCTTTTGAACAAAACACCGTCAACAAGGGCATATGGGACAACCTGTAATCTAAAGTGTCTCCTTTTGGTCTTGCTCATCTCTAGAGGGCATAGACCAATGTTTAGGAAGTGCATTATGTCTTGGGTCCAGCAACGAGTGAGGACACCATCATTTTCCTTTTGAGTGCTTCCTTGCTCATGGCTGTCTTGCAACGCCAAAACAACCTCCTTCTCATTACATGCTTCCTTATGTTTATTCAAGACTAGATACTCACACAATCCTTTTCCTCTGACCAATTTGGTGACCTTGATCTCAATTTCATACTCCATGACATGAGTAATCCAGCTGATTTCTTTTCATTCAAGTCTTTGTTAAGGAGGAAGTCCTTAACTCCCACATAGGAAACCAACAATTGAACCTTGTTGTTTGAAACTAGATGCTTGAATTTCTTCAAGCTCCCGATTACTCGCAAGAACATTCCTCTCAATGAAAGAATACCTCACCTCGTAGTCCTCAAAGCTTTGGTGAAGAGCAACCGGCTGCTCATCATTGTCTTTGTTTTGCTGTACCAAAATTGCAGAAATAGTATCATCACCTCCAAATGCATAGAGGGTGAAATCCTTGGAGAAATCTAGGTTAATGATAGTTGGAGCTTATGAGATGGCTTCTTTGATTACTTCAAAACTTTCCTTGCCTTTTGTTGTCCATTTGAAAGCTATGCTTTTCTTTAACATCTTGGTGATAGGCTTGACTAGGGCTGCAAAATTTGGGACAAACCTCTGAACAAAATTTATTCTCCCCAAGAAACTTTGAAGGGCCTTCTTGTGGCTTGGCAAATGGTAGTGCTCTTATGGCTTCAACTCTTTCTGGATCAATTGCTAATCCTTCTTTAGAGACAATGTGGCCAAGGAGCTTTCCTTCATGGGCTAGAAAAATACACTTTTTAGGATTCAAGGATACTCCAAATCTTCTGCACCTTTGGAACACTTGTCTCAAATGAAAGAGATGGTCTGCTGCATTTTTTGAAAAAACAGTGATATCATCAAGATATATCAGCACCATGTTGTTAATCAAATCCTTGAATGCCATGTCCATTGCCCTTTGGAAAGTAGCTCTAGCGTTGGACAGCCCAAATGGAATTTTCTTGTATGCATAAGTTCCCCATTTGGTTGTAAAGGCTGTCTTGAACTAATCCTCTTCTTTCACCATAATCTGATTGTACCCTGAATAGCCATCAAGTAATGAAAACCTCTCAAAGCCGGCAACAACTTGTAAAATATGCTCCATAGAAGGAAGTGGATAATGATCCTTGAGAGATGCTCTATTCAAATCTCTAAAGTCAACACACAATCTGATTTCCCCACTCTTCTTTCTAACTGGAACCAAGTTGGCCACCCAACTAGAATGCTTGATAGGGAATATGATTCTTGACTCTATCAACTTATTCAATTCTTTTCTCATGAGAGGCTCCATGTGTGGATTGACTGGCCTTTGTTTTTTCCTAGATGGGTTTAGTACTTGGATCCAATTCAATGGTGTGTTGAGCTAACTCGGGATTGAAACTTTCAAATCTTCATAGCTCCAAGCAAATACATCAGGGAATTCTTGACAAAGTTATATGAACTCATACCTTTCTTGCTCAGTTGTCACTTTACCAACTTGGAGTGATTTTCCCTCTTCCACCAAGATGGACACTGAATCTTCTCCCTTGACTTGGATGTTTTATTTCTCCTTCCTAAACTGATCATTAGGATTGAAAATGGACTCCAAAGTAATAAGTCCCTTTGGTAGTTTGTTGGTTCTCAGATGTACCACTTGGTCACCATACTCTTGTTCCAACTTTTCCTGATTTTTAGTTGAGAACTCAGCCTCTTCTTGCTTAAATGGATGATTTATTGATCACTTTCAAACACTTGCCAACTCACATTGTTATCTGGCACTGAAGGCCTTACAATCACATGAATGCTTGGTTGTACTTTGTCCTTTTTATGCTTTCAACAACATCAAAGGCTGCTCCAATCTGCGCAAGCTCACAAGAACTTGGTTATCTTTTCTAGGAATGGATTTGATGCCAAAGCCTTCAAAATTTTCCATGAGGTCCCACACCTTATTTTTGTAGCACTTGATTAGATCATTCTTGGCAGCGTGCTACCCTTAACTTAGTTGATAATCAACTCACTGTCACCAAAGACTTGCAAGTTCCTTATTCCTCTCTTGATTGACCAATGTAATCCTTGTATCAAAGCTTCATATTCAGCAGTGTTATTAGAGCATGCAAACTGAAATCTAAAAGCTAAATAATACTTAACTCCTTGAGGTGAAACAAGCATATTTCCCCCTCCTACACCTTGTCTACTCCTTTATCCATCAAAAAACAACTGCCATACCTCATTTTCATCATTGTGGTTTGGCTTGGTGATGCTAGGGATAGGCTGATTTTCTTCATGCATGCAATAGACTCCTAGTTTAGATTCTTCTATTTCTTGATAAGGATCAATAGCATGCACCTTGCTTGCCCATTCGTCAAGAGTCAAATCTATGATACTTCCAACCTTGGTGTCACTTCATCGGTGCTTGGATAATCTTCTTGATCAAACGCTGAATAATTGGTATTGATTTGGCTTGGAGTGTGCGTCTCAATGTGAAAGTTTACAATAGGCTCGACCTGATTGTGGTTTTAGTTCCATATCTTGTTATGAACAACATGTGTGACCAATCAGCGAGATAAGTAACCTCCAATATTAGCTATGAAATCCCTTGACAAACACAGGGTAAAGAGTGGTGGAAGATCTATTACCGAGACATCTTGCAAAACAACATTGTCGGGGCATGCATGCAAAGTAAGACTCAAGTTTTTTATCACTCCAACTATTGTTACTGTTGTCCCATCCAATTGCACTACCCCTTTGGATATGACTTCATATTGAAGCCCCAACTGATCAACTATTTTCTTGGACATTATGGAACTACTTGCCCCAGAATCAATCATGCAATTGTGTACTAATTGGTTTCCAATAATCAATGATACATAGAATGGAGGGGGCTTCAACATTTTACCTTGCTATCCTCCATGATTCCCCTCAAGCTGGGTAACATTTGTGAGTACCTTCTCTTGCATTTGGACCTGCTGATTTGAAGTTGACCAGTCCTTCATGGCAGCTTGTAGCAAATCTCTTTTACCTGGGATGGATAGTGATTCCCACATTGATATGTTTACATTTGTCTTCTTCATCTGATCAATGATGTTGAATGGAGATGAAGTATCTCTATGTTTTCCTTTTCCTACACATTCATTCCTTGCACATGGGTAGTAACAACTGGCATTTGAGTTGGCCTAGGAGCTATTTTAGGCAGCCCTTGCATGTTTGGAACTACATTTTGTTTGCCAATAATTTGTGGAGTGGTAGAAGGTTGTGGATTACTTGGAGCCAATGGCTGTTCTTCACCCAAATTTCTCCTTTTTGACCTTGTGTTGGCTGCAACACTTTGGGAGATTGTTTGATTCATGCCACAAAAATCTTCTGCCTACTAGTTTACAAGTGTGGTATCATTTGGAGCTGATTGTTGCTGGAATGTTTCTTGTTGTTGGTTATTTCCTTGACTCCCTTCACCCTCCACACTAGTAGTTTTCACCATTAATTCTTAATTTAAGACCTTTGTTGAAACACATAGACTCGTTGTGAGGTTCATTGCATAGAAACACCAATCATACTCTTGAGCTATGTTGTTTTGCACCGCACTATTGCTTTAGAGGCGGAGATGTAGCATTGGGATTATAGGGCTAGAATGGTCTATTGGTAGGAGGCCTTGCTTGATTTTGGTTTGTAGAGCTGGATTGGGTGGTCTTTGAGGCTGATATGGCTGCCTACCAGCCGAGAGCTTGAGGCTGGTAAGAAGGTCTAAAACCTTGGGCTTCTTTGCCTCTTGAGTGTAACCAGTTCATTACCTAAATTTTACAATTGCTTCATGACTTCTTGAAGTTCATTTGGGGCACTAGAAGATGGAGTAGAAGATTCACTTGAATTTTGATTTCTAGTAGTGGGAATGGGAGCTAAAATAGGCACTTGACTAGTACTTGGGCTCTCTAAACTTGGATACAATGGCATTGGAGGCCTAGGAGCTAGCTTGCCAGCTTGAATCAAACAATTTTCAGCTCTAATGGCAATGTTATAAGCAACAGGGATAGTTTTGCCCCCCATGGATTGAATTAATATAGAAATATCAAAATTTAGAGCTTTAAGGTAATATAGAAAAGCATCTTCTGTTTGTTGGCCTTACTGCCATTGGAATTCTCTCCCAAGTCATTTGAAACCTGAAGTTGAAGTCACCACCGCTCATTAGGAGCTCTCTTGATGGTTGTCAACTATTCCAAAAGGGACAAGTTATCTCCCTTTTCTCCAAACTACTCATGGAGGGCCATACATAGCTGGTTCCAATTTTAGATAGAACTCGGGCAAGACTTCGAACCATTACAAAGTTTTCCTTTGAATGAAGATGCCAAGAGTAGCTTGACAACAGCTTGCATCTCATTAATCTCATGGATTGCACAAATATTAGCAATATCCTTGACATGATCACGGAGTGGTCTGATACTCTCCAGTAAAGTATGGAATGTTCTTCAATGCTGCAACTGGGATTAGATTTTGTGCATTGAGAGCAAGTGGGCTACTACCAGTGAAATTGACATAGGGGTTATGTTGTGCCATTTTGATTGGCCTTAGAACCCTTGTTGATTGAATGAAAGGCCTACCAGGTGGAGGAGTTGATAGAGTTCTGTTTGGTGGAGATGGAGACCTTTGAATTCTCCTCTCTCTTTGGCTTCTTCTTGGAGATAATTGCATATACTCAAACAACACCTCTTCTTCTCCAACTCTTAAACTTTTGGTGATTCTTCTCATGAGTTTTCAGTGTCCGCACCGCTAAAACCAACTCGATTCTTCTTCCTTGGAGTCGCCAGATGTGCAATTTAGGGCTCTTTTAAGCAAGAAAATTTCAACAAATGCACATCAATTTTGTTGGAATGAAGATGAAGACCTCTAAGGTCCCACTGGCGTGCCAAAAATATTGGTGTAAATCAACAACACCTATGGATGTTGATCATATTTCTAGTTTGAAATTTTGGACATCCAGTGTGATTGCACAACATTGAATATTTTCCCCAAGTGTGGGACTTGTAAAAATGGGAAAAGAATCTCCAGGTTAGAGGTTGGTTCCTTAACTCCTCTAATCGATCAGGTGTATTACTTGCAAGTGGTAGAGGTTTTAAATTCAAGATCCTACTCTAAATTCCAAGGGGACAAAGATAGAGAATGCAAAAGAACTAAAACTAATACTAATAAGGTGATACACCAAAGGAGTAGTAGACACTGCTACTTTTGCCAAAACATACACAGTCCAGGAAGAAATACAGCACAAAACATGCACAAATTGCCAAAATGTGGTGAGAGGTTAGAAAAAACAATGATAAACATATGAAAGGATTGAGAAACCTTTTAATCACAGAGCATATATTATCATCCTAGGTCCAACATAGTGCATTACAATGACCAAGAGGAAAAAGAGGTACTTTATTTGCATGGAAAGGTAAAAATTTCCACAAATTTTACCAAAAGGAATAAAAAGGGAAGTTATACAGCTAAAAGATGTCTCTCCTTCAAAAATGAGCCCATTCTCGCTTTTACAATGTAAAAAACAAGCCCGGAGAGAGAAACGTGGGAAACGTGAGAGAGCTTTCAACCACCAACCAAAATGCAATAAAACAACATGGGCATCCTTAAAATTCCATTCCCTAACATTTTTGGCCATGCTGGGAGAGAATGCGAGCCATGCTGCATTAAAAATGGTGGTTGAAATGTCATTTTTGTTCATTTCCATGTGCCAGAGGCATTTTCCAATTTTCTCTCTCTAAACTCCATCAAAACACAAAATTGACCTTGCGTAATCATGTAGATAATTTTACCAGCTTTTTGGTATAAAGAATGTGAAAAACGAGCTCTGGATCAAACGTTATGCTCATTTGAAAATTTAGGGCAAAATAGGGCCAAAGCGGGTTGGCGCCAAAAATTTGAAATTTTCTCACTTTTTTGCATTTTGGAAAATTTTCCCACTTTCCTCTACGCCCGCTGATCCGGTGCCATGTGGAAAGCTTTGATTGGATGCGGGCCTTCTCGCGCTTTATGTTTCATTGTTTTGACCTTTGGAAAATTTTCCAACAATTCTCCACCGGCCGATGACCTGAGGACACGTGGCATGATGTGATTTGCCGTGGGTATCTTCTCTTAAATTTTCCATCATTGTTGACCATTTTCCCTAAGTTGGACACATGGTAGAACCCTATTGACGCAGGATTTTCCTTTTGAATTTTTCCTGCGGACTGTCTTGCATTTTTTTCACCACTTTGGACACGTGGCAAGATCCCATGGCTCGCGTTTAGGAGGTGAACTATTCCTTTCAATATTTCCTTCGACTTTGCTTTGTTAAAAAATCCCAACTTTCCCCACACCCCGCCATTTTGGGACATGTGAGGAGCTCTCATTAGACGTGGGCCTTGGGGCAAACATTTCTCTTTGCGCTAACCTTTGGAAAAAATCCCAATTTCTCCCGGTGGCGAAGCTTCGACACCCTTTGAGACACGTGGCCTGTCCTCATCATTGGTACATGGGCCTTCGGGCCAAAAATTCCTCCTTTCCTCTCGCAAAAAAACTTCGCCAAATTTTCAATTTTACCTCCACCCTCTGCCACTCCTTTCCTCTAGAGACACGTGGCACAATGTGATTGGATGCGGGCCTGGCGTCAAAAATTTTGCTTGTATCAACCCTTAGGAAATTTTTCTAATTTCTCCCCACCTGGACACGTGGCAGCATCCAATTTGTTGATGGGCCTTCGGGGTGAAAATTTCCTTTTGAAAACTTGTCGAACACTTAATAAAAATTCCAAGTTTATCTCCACCTTCCGCCACTCCCAAGGACACGTGGCCTGATCTTATTGGCTCGGGCTTTCTAGGGAAAATTTCCCACAAAATCTCTACCGAGCCATAACTTCAAAAATACATGGAGTTAGGAGGAAAACTTTACCTTTCTGGAAAGCTGAGAAAAATCTCTATCCAATGGTGCCATTTCTAGAAGGTCTTGAGTGCCTGAAAAGCAAAACATTATGACTAAGGCACAAGAGGGAGAAGAAAGAAGGGAGTTAGCCACAAAATGTGCAAGGGGAACATTTTGGATAACAAAGAACTAAAATAAATAAGTAGAGCATAATGTTGCAAAGCTTGTAAATTTTGATCGGTAACTCAGTTTTGAGTGCTATTTTTTGCAAAAGTGCTTTTTTTCATGATATTTCTATTGGATTTTTTTATTTTGAGACTTGTACTATAATTATAAAGTGTCAAATCTGGAGGAGTGTTATAATCAATTGTAAACACAATTTCAGCTGAGTTTGATGTCCTAAAATTTTGGGAGTTACATTTTGTATCTATCATGGATTCTAAGAATGATATGCTTTTCTCTGAAGTATGTGGACTTCAAGAGGATATTGTAAAATTTTTGGAAGAAAATAGATCACTCAAGAAGTGAAATTCTCCTCTACAATCACTCATTCATGATAAGGATACAAAAATACACTTCCTTTAGAACAAATTTGCTAGCCTACAACATCACCATCATATTGTGGACAATCATATCCATACTTCTAGTCCACTTATAGCTATTGCTCCTCAACCCACTAACATTGATCTGTCAATCTTTGAGTTTGTTCCTGCTCTTGATTCTCATACTCCGATGAAGCTTATTAATGCATGATTTTCCACATTTGTGCCTATTACAGTACCACGTGGTTTGTATCCTACTTCTACTCAGCTGCATGGATTTTTTGAGAAGCATACCACTGCATTCAATTCTCACATGATCCATTCTATGGGTCTCACTAGCAGAGTCATTATCAAAAATTCACAGGGTATTATTTCCTCTATTCCCCATGTTAAGTGGAATTCTCGTCATGACATTGGTTTTCAAGCATATACTTCATTGGGATCACACATTGACAGATTGACAGAGCTTATTTTTTTATTCACTCGACTCTTTTTGAGGATCATGAGCAACACGTGAGTTCTGCACCTTCAGTCAGGCTTGAGAAACCTAAGATTTCAGCTATTAGACATGATCAACCTGACACACATTCTGATGTTCTTTTGCATGCACCCATTGTGTATTTTACACCAAGTCATATGCAAGCATATTCTTCATCCATCTATGTTGATTTGGAGTGGATATTTGATCACTCGTGGTGGAAACATAGGAATTTGTTTTGAGGACTCTCTGCTGGCATGGTTCCTCCACCATTTAGCCTCTTGCTCCACTTTTTATACCTTTTGCATTGTGATGCTTCTTATTTTGAGAATTTTTCTTTATCAGGTGTAGTGTATCTCTCTTTTTGTTGAGAGATTTTGTATCTATATTTTTGATACTTTTGGCATGTTGACAATATCTCTTATGGGGATCTATTCTAGTACATTCCAATGTTATTTGGTCGGTGTTTGAGTAGTTCTTTTAACAACTCATAGATTTTTAGTGTCCCTCCACCCATTCAAAGTAGTATGGGAGGGTGTGGTGCTGATCCTACTTCTTCGGGTTTTGTGTCCTTGCCTTGTTACCTTGGATTTTCTTGAATCGTGACACTTTAGATTTTTGTCCTTACCTTGTTGCTTTGGTTTTTACTCTTGGATCATGGCACACCTATTTACATCAGTTGATCAAATTATTATTGGTATTTTTTTACACTTTTGACATCACTCCATTGACAATATCCTTGTATGGAGCTATTCTGGTGAAACCTAGTGTCAGTTTTTTTGAGTTCTATGATCAAGCAGTGGATTCAGACCATAGTGCACACAAAACTTCTTCAACATTGTACAAGTTTTTTGAGCCGAGATTCTTGGGATGCCTTGGAGTGGGTCTTTACTCTCTTTACTTTGTTGTTACTAGTTTTGGGTACCTTGCGGTGTCCATTTTTTCCTAGTTATTATACATGAGTACCTCATCAGGCCTAGTTTCCGGGACTCATACTATGGACATGCCACTTCTATTTTGGCCCCTAGCTTCACTTGAGGGGGTGTTAGAGTAGGTATTTAACTTAGCTCATGTTCACCAAGGTACTTTATTTACCTTTATTGTATTTATCCTCACCCACTTATGTGTGTGGATATATCTTTTATCTTATTTAGATATTAGGAGATATTATCTAGTTGTTAGATATAGTTCTTTCCTTGATCTATGGTATTGACTAGATCCTTGATGTCTAGTTCTCTCCTAAATCTATGGTCTTGACTAGTTCTTTGATGACTAGTTATTTTCTTGATTTATGGCTTGATCTACGACCTTGACTAGTTCTTAGATTGTTATTCCTTACCTTTTTAAGCAAGGCCCGTTCTCAATGTATTGCAGACCGAGTTCTATTATAATATATGATATTGCTACTCATTTGTTTGTAAAGGTTTTATGTAAAGCTATTATGGCAAATTGCTTTCATCTTATTGATCGTGGTGTTTGATTAACATCTATGTTCTTGGCTTGGTATGATCTGGTTATCATTTCTTTTAATCCCATGTGGTGTCATGTATCAAGTGATGAAAATTTAAAAAAACTTATTTGGGTATTTTCACTACTTTATTTATGTGCATGTTTTTATGGGCATTACATTTGGTATCAAATCGAGGTTCATGTTCTCAAGCCTCTAGGGTAGTTGGAGTTTTGATGATTATGCATGATGGTGTTGGCTTTGGAAGCATAATGTGATGTTATATTGTAATGTGACCAATGTTGTACTTGTGATTGTATGAATCCACTCATATATGTACCACTTAGTGTGGACTTGTCATGATGTTGATGTGTTTTGTGGCGAGAGTATTCACTCTCTCTTCAATGAGTTTCATGTCTGATGTACAACCTTATTGTGTGAAAGAAATGATGTTGTGGACTATGAAAGTGTTACGTTACGTCATTATCCTATGATATGTATATATGTACTAAGGCGTTGTGTGAAAAAAAATCTTGGTAAAAAATGGTTTCATATTGTGTTGTTTCCATAGTATTGTGATTAATTTTAATGTTATGTTTCCATGTTGTATTGAAATTTTTTATATATTGTGATGTTAGACACTATGTTCATTGTACATATGTATTCATACATTATGCAATAAACCATTGTGTCATGATTTAGGGGCATATTGTAATCTTATGAGCCCTATTGTACCATACTTGCACATTTGAGTGCATTATATGTAGATGTGAAAATAATTTTATGGTATACCCCATAAATATACCATACGTAAGACACTATGGTTGTTGTGCATAAATCACCATTGTGTTAGTAATATATTTATGTGTTATGTTGTGTACCCTACACTCACCAACCCTAAGGGAAGCAATCATTAAAAGTGTATATGGTGGAGTGAGGAAATGTGTACTATTTTCCAATCACTCGAGTTGAGTACGAGATAGGAAGTGGAGTCTTACATAGACTAAAAACCCACTTCTATTCATTTGGTATGTATGAAACTTTCTCAATGGGTGCCATGTATATTTTGTTTCATGGACACTTTAGGCTTAGTATATGGTGACATGTACCATTTTCTCTCTCCCTATGTGGTTGTCATATAGATGACCTATGTGTGATTACAACTATGTTGAGCCTTATGGGAGTTTGGGAGGACGATTCGACAGAGAGTATGACAGTTGCATCATTTGATCAATTATTATATTATATTATGAGATAGATTTCTCAACACCGAGATGCACACTCGATGATTTAATACCCTAGTGAGCGGTCACATTTACAAGCTACTATTGTGCTCATGATGTGAATCTTTCATATGTGTTTATTTTATAAACTCGATTGTAATTGGAACAAGAAAATATTATTTGATTGTTGTTAAGCTTCAATTTTTTTCTATTTTGTTATATTTGATTACTATTTGAATATGGCTACTTCACCATTTTTATTGATTTGTTTATATTTTCCCTGTTTTAATAGCTTTCAAACCTCAAACATTAATTATTTTTAAGGCACTTGGATATCTCGTTGTCTAATGTTGACCATATTAATGATTTAATGTGTTGGTTCTACCATGTTGTATGTTCTTATATCTTTTCCATCAACTTTGATATGATCCATGTGCGAGTGTGGGGTATGACGAAAGGTCATAGGACTGTATTTCCTAGGAATTCATGATACCAAACCTTTGTTATTTCACATGGCATAGATCTAGGTGTTTATAACCATAAAGTGTCTCATCCTAGTTTTGATACTATGATTTTTAGGTGTCGAGCTCTATGTGTTCATCTCCATAGACTAGCTTGGTCTCGTTTGATATTATGATTCTCTTGTCTATTTTGAGAGGCTTATAAATGATGGGAGGTATATGGATTTGATATTTATGATTCATTAACACTTATGTGAGTCTTGTTATGTATTATTTTATTGAGGATTAATGTTCCTCATTGATGATATGATATTGATTCCATCTTGACACTATGTAGTTACAGTTATGGTTTCACATTACGTGAAACCTATGTATGTGTATTGTTGGTAATTCATTACTTTTATATTATGGTTATGTTATGAGTATTATTTTGATGGGAGCATGTGGATGTTGAGTACTATATTGTGTGTATTGTATGTATCCTTGACATGGTTGGGTTGAGACCTTGTGACGTGATATAGTTGAGAAAGTATGTAGCAAGACATCGTATAGAACATTAGTGTTGTGATTGGGCCTTGTATGAAATTGTGATGTCATGTTATTTTGGGGACTCATGAAAATAAATCAATTAAAATCCTAAAAAAATGAAATATTAAGAGTTTGAGATTAAGAAATACTTGTTATCCAAATAAATCTCCTAGTTATTTGGATAACATATATACATCTTCTGGCTTTGAGCTCTTCATTGCAAGGTTGCACTCATTCAAGTTCACTTGGAACATTCCCTTGGTTGCATTTCCCTGTGAGCTTTCCCTTCTCCCATTTCATTTTCCTTTTCCTCTTTGTTCCACTCCTCCCTTGCATGCATACTTTGTGTCTCCACCTTCTTCCTAGAAGCTATTCACCCCGCACACATGCCTTGCACTTTCTTGAATCAACCAATCCCTGGCCTTCTCATGCACCCCACACATCATCTTGTAATAGTTGTGTTGTTGCAGGTTCACAAAGACTCTGGATGCATATCGTGCTTCTAGGTTGATCACTCTAGCATCCAGTGTGATTACACAACATGGAAACCTCTCTCCAAGTGTGGGACTTGTGAAACTGAGAGAGGAATCTCTAGATTAGAGGCTGGTTCCTCAAACTCCTCTGATTTAGATCTATATTTTGCACAACTACAGAGGTTCAGATCCTAATCCTACTCTAAATTGTAAGGAGACAGGGATAGAAATGTAAAAATTGAAACTAACTAAAGATGGTGATGCACCAAAAGGAGTGGTGAATATTTTTGTCATGCAAATAGACACAAACCAAAGATTTCAATATAAAACATACACAGGCTGATAAGATATAATTTAGGATCTGAAATGAAGCAAATAATAAAACAAAGGACTCAAACTCATTCACAAAGCTTACATTATCATCTCCAATGTCAAAACCACGCATTACAACCTTAGAGAGGTAGAAAAACATTATGAGTCTTTGAAGAGGTCTGATTCTTGCAACAATCACTTGCTGGAGGTGAAAGAAGAAGATTGTTATGCCAAAAAGTGTTCCCCCCTTTAAAATGAGCCAAATCTGGCTTTTTCATTGCATGGGTCAAGCCCAGGAGAGAGAAAACATACAAAAACGTGGGAACCCATTCCTCATTGACTACAAATGCATTAAATCAATATGGAGGACCTTACAAACCCATACCCTACCATTTTTGACCAAATTGGAGGAGAATGCGACCCATTCTGTATTAAATTTGGTCGCTGAAATGTCACTTCTGGCCATGAACACGCATCAGAGCCTTTTCTTAAATTTATCTCTCCAGATCAACCAAAATTCAAGATTGACCTGGAATCATGTAGAGAATTTTATAAGCTTTCCAAAGATATAAAGAACGTACAAATCCGAGCTCTTGATCGAAAGATATGGTGATCTGAAGATTTAGGGCACAAAACAGGCAAAAATGGGTTTTGAAATTTTTTCCCGCGCTCTGCCACCTGGATGACACGTGTCAGTGCTGATTGGATGAGCAATTCTCTCTCCTTCCCTTACCCATGGGTTTTCCTTGAAAGTTTTGACTTTTTGTAATTTTGGAAAATTTCCCATTTTTTCCCCGCGTCCCCGCCACTTGGGACACG
Organism: Taxus wallichiana var. yunnanensis; assembly: GCA_018340775.1. NCBI lineage: Eukaryota > Viridiplantae > Streptophyta > Pinopsida > Cupressales > Taxaceae > Taxus > Taxus wallichiana. Next base: position 689,389,621 of record CM031239.1, read on the forward strand.
TGGCATGATCTGGTTGGAGGACAGGGGCGCGGGGTCATCCTTTACCTTTTAGTTTTTGGCCAAAACTTTTGCCAAATTCTCCAAGTCCTCCCCGAGCTCCACACTCCCTTCTCCTTAGGACACATGTCCTCTTTTTATTAGCTCGAGCCAATGCTTCAAACCTTGCCCTTTAGAATTTTGGACGTTTTCCTCAGACACGTGGGCATTTCTGATTCGTGCCGTAGGCTCGCCGGATTTTCACATCCTCACGTCCCTTTGGTCCGATGTCCCAAACTGTCTGGGAAAAATTCTCTCCAATCCGCTTGATTTGGGCTTCCTGTCCCACTCGAGGTGAAGACACGTGGCATGATTTGATTGGCTCTCGCTCCTTCGCTTTCCGCGCGTCCCACGCGTCCCTTTGTTCCAACTCCATCCCGGACTATCTAGGACAAATTCTTCCGAACCACCCGAAATGGGCTTCCTTATCCCTCTTTGTGGTCAATTTTTTCGCCTTTTCGCATCCTTTGCATCCCCATGGCCCGGATGTCCCTTTGCTCTGCAGACCACCTGGCGGCCTTTCGGCCGATTCGCGCCCTGACGTCCCAACTGTCCCAGTGCTGCCTGGACTAGGACTTAGCCGATTTTCATGATTTTTTCTGGCCCAAGCTTGTTTTTTGCAACTTTTTCACCCCTTTTTAGAACTTGCTCTTTTCTCCTTGGACAGGAGAGTTAGAAAAAAATCCGAGGGGACCCCAGAAACATGATTTTTTGCCTTGAATCAATCTATCTTGCTCGGGACCGAAGAATTTAATGCATGTTATCAAATTTACCCTGGGGGGTGAATTTTGGATAACAATTTGGTGACTCAACGGGGTTACCTGCCTGCTAGGTAGAAGATACCAGTTTCCTGAAGCAGTCCATTGGGCATGGAGTCATCAAATATTCTGTTTAGAACCCCAACTGACTTAGAATGTGTAAGGAGGAAGATGGAATATCACCTGATGGGAGCAAGGACTGCAAAACATCTCCATGGACAGCAAGTTGTGCCAAAGCACTTAGGGAAAACAAAACTAACCTACAGCAAAAAAATGTGCATAAGCACTTGGAGGAATGAAAATCTAATCTAATATTTACAAGGTAGTGAAAATCTAATCTAATATTCCATCGACTGGAATCTACGTTCTTCACCATCCAATGAGGCCAATTGAAAGCATTGATGTTCTTGCACTTTGTGACCATGTATGGGCCTCTCCAAATGGCATCAAATTTTGAATTCCTTCCCGGTTTTTCTCTATCCACATCCCATTTCAACACTAGATCTCCAACTTGAAAAGATCTATCATTGGCCTTCTTATCAAAGGTCTTTTTGATCAAAGCTTGATCCTTTTCCATTGCTTAGGATGCCTGATTTCTAACCTCTTGCAGCTCCATCAACTCTGCATACCTCACCTCCATGGGCTCAAACTCTAGCAACTCCAGCTGCTTCATGAGTTCCAATGTTGGCAACTCAAGTGACATGGGCAAGATTGCCTCTCTTCCATAGACAAGTTTGAATGGAGAGTTACCTGTGGATCTTTTGGGAGTTATCCTATCAGCCCATAAGGCTGATTTCGCTTTGGTATGCCAAGACCTCTCGATTCTCGTCCGAGTCCTCCTAATGATCCTCAACAAGTTCTTGTTTGTAGATTCGGCCGCCATTACCTTGAGGGTAATAGTTTGATGAAGTGCTTAGGTAAATCCCATTCTTGACAGCCCACTCACCACCTTAGATCCAATGAATGCCAATGTATTATCGTAGATTATTGTAGCAGTACACCAAATCTGGTTGTTATACCCTCATAAAATTCTAAGATGCTAGACTCATTTGCCTCTTTGAGTGCTACTACTTCTGCCCATTTGGTGAAATAGTCCGTGGCTGTAAAAATCCATCTTGTGCCCTTAGCTTGAATTGGGATTAATGACTCCAATGAAGTCCAAACCCCACCGTATGAATGGCTGGTCAACCGAGATTGGATGTAATGGAAGGGCAGCAAGTCTCTCTTTCTTGTGAACAATGCACAATTCTTACACCTCTTGATCCATGCATAGCAATCATCAAGATCTTAGGCCAATAATAACCAGCCTTCATGATTTTTAGAGCTATCACTCTTGGTGAAAAATGACCACCACCTGGTCCACCATGGAACTCTTCCAACACCCTTTGAATCTGATTTGTGCTAATGCATCTCAAAGAAGACTCCATTCACATCTTTCTTGAACAAAACTCCATCAACAATGGCATACGGGACAGCTCGCAATCTGAGTGTCTCCTTTGGGTCTTGTTCATCTCCGGAGGGCATAGGCCTGTGCCTAGGAAGTGTATAATACCTTGGGTCCAGCAAGGAGTGGGGGCAGCATCATCTTCTTCTTGATTGCCACTTGGCTCATGGCTGTCCTGGACTGTCAAAACAGCCTCTTCTTCATTGCATAATTCTTTTGCTTCCCAAAACCAGCTGCTCACACAATCCTTTCCCTCTTACTAGCTTGGTGATCTTGATCTCAATGTCATACTCCATGACACGGGTGATCCAACCTGTCCTTTTCTCATTCAAATCTTTGTTGAGGAGGAAGTCCTTAACCCCATGTGAGACCAGCAACTGGACCTTATTGTTTGAGATTAAATGCTTGAATTTCTTCAAGCTTCTGATTACTGCAAGTACATGCTTCTCAATAAAAGAGTATCTCACCTCATAGTCATCTAGGCTCCTACCAAGAAGGAAATTTGGCTGCTCATCATTATCCTTGTTCTTCTGTACCAAAATGGCAGAAATAGTGTCATTACCTTCAAATGCATAGAGGATGAAATCCTTGGAGAAGTCCGGGTTGATGAGAGTTGGTGTTTGAGAGATAGCTTCTTTGATTGCTTCAAAACTCCCCTTGCCTTCTACTCTCCACTTGAAAGCCATGCTCTTCTTTAACATTTTGGTGATGGGCTTGACAAGGGTTGCAAATTTTGGGACAAACCTCCGAACAAAGTTTATCCTTCCCAAGAAACTCTGAAGGGCTTTCTTGTGGCTTGGCAATGGTAGTGCTCTTATGGCTTTAACCCTCTCTGGATCAATTGTTAATCCTTCTTTGGAGACAATATGGCCAAGGAGCTTTCCTTCATGTGTAATAAAGATACACTTCTTAGGATTCAAAGACACTCCAAATCTCCCGCACCTCATGAAGACTTGTCTCAAATGAGAGAGGTGGTATGGTGCATTTTTTGAAAAAACAGTGATATCATCAAGGTAAATCAGCACCACATTGTTAATCAAACCTTTGAATGCCATGTCCATTGCCCTTTGGAAGGTAGCACCAGGTGTTGGACAGCCCAAATGGCATTTTCCTATATGCAAAAGTTCCCATTTGGTTGTGAAGGCTGTCTTGAACTGGTCCTCTTCCTTCACTGAGAATCTGATTGTAGCCCGAGTAGCCATCAAGTAGTGAAAACCTCTCGAGTCACCACCACTTGCAAGATCTACTCCATGGAAGCGAGTGGGTAATGGTCCTTGAGAGAGGCTCTATTCAAGTCTCTGAAGTCAACACACAATCTGATCTCTCCACTCTTCTTTCTGACTAGAACTAAGTTGGCAACCCAACTAGAATGCTTGATTGGGAATATGATCCTTGACTCAATCAGCTTGTCCAATTCTTTTCTCATGAGAGGCTCCATGTGTGGATTGACTGGTCTTTGTTTCTACCTGATAGGCTTAGTATTTGGATCCAATTCGATGGTATGCTGAGCTAAGTTGGGATTGAAACCTTTCAAGTCTTCATAGCTCCAAGCAAACACATCAGGGAATTCTTGGCATAGCTGTATGAACTCATACCTTTCTTGTTCAGTTGTCATCCTTCCAATTTGCAATGGTTTGTTCTCTTCTACCAAGATGGATACTGAATCCTCTCTCTTGACCTGAATGTTTTCTTTCTCCTTTCTAAACTGATCATTGGGGTTAAAAATGGACTCCAAAGTGATAAGTCCTTTGGGCAGCTTGTTAGTTCTCAGCTGTACCACCTGGTCACCATACTGTTGTTCCAATTTTTCTTGATTCTTAGCTGAGAACTCAGCTTCTTCTTGCAAGAAATGGATGATTTGTTGGTCATTCTCAAACACTTGCCAACTAACATTGTTATCTGGCACTGAAGGCCTCACAATCATGTGGATGTTTGGTTGTACCTTGTCTTGTTGAATGCTTTCCACAATGTCAAAGGCTGCCCCTACTACTGCAAGCCTGTCAGCAGCTTGATTCTCTTTCCTAGGAATGGATTTGATGCCAAAACCCTCAAAATCTTCCATGAGGTCCCACACCCTGTTCTTGTAGCACCTGAGTAGATCATTCTTGGCAAAGATGCTTGTCCTTGACCTGATTTACAATTAATTCACTTGTCCCCAAAGAATTGCAAGTTCTTTATTTTCTTCTTGATTACCCAATGCATCCTCTTGCATAAGGCTTCATACTCAACGGTGTTATTGGAGCATGCAAACTAAAATCTAAAAGCTGAATAGTACTTTACTCCTTGAGGTGAAACAAGCATAGCTCCACCTCCTGTACCTTGTCTACTCCTTGATCCATCAAAAAATAGCTGCCATACCTCATTGTCATCTTTGTGGTTTGACTTGATGATGCTAGGAATAGGCTGATTTTCTTCGTGTATGCAATAGACTCCCACTCGATTCCTCTATTTCTTGATAAGGATCAAAAGCATGTATCTTGTTTGCCCATTCATCAAGAGTTAGATCCGGGATGCTTCCAACCTTAGTGTCAGCCTCATCAGAGCTTGGGTGGTCTTCTTGATCAAATGCTGAGCAATTGGCATTAATCTGACTTGGAGTGTAAGGCTCAATGTGGAAGTTTGCAATAGGTTTAGACCTGATTGTAGCCTTAGTTCCATACCTCATTCTGAACAGCATGTGTGACCAATCAGCAGACAAATATCCCCCAATCTTGGCTATGAAGTCCCTTGACAAGCAAAGGGCAAAGAGTGGTGGAAGGTCTATGACTGATACATCTTGTAAAACAACAACATTTGGACATGCATGCAAGGTAAGACTCAAGTTTTTAATCACTCCAACTGTTGCTACTGCTGTCCCATCTAGCTGCACTACCCCTTTGGATATTGTTTCATACTGGAGCCCTAGCTGATCAGCTATTTGTTTAGGCATTACCGAGCTACTTGCCCCGGAGTCTATCATGCAATTGTGCACTAGTTGATTTCCAATGATTAATGAAACATAGAAAGGAGGGGGCTTCAACATTTTACCTTGCTGTCCTCCATGATTTCCTTGAGTGGGCAAGCATTTGTAAGTATTTTATCTTGCCTTTGGATCTTGATTTGAAGTTGGCGATCCTTCATGGCAGCTTGCAGTGAGATCTTTGGCACGGGATAGATAGGGATTCCCACATTGATATATTGACGTTTGTCTTCTTCATCTGATTAATGATGTTGAATGGGGATGAAGTATCCTTTTGTTGTCCCTTGGTTTGCACATTCACTCCTTGCATGTGGGCAGCAACAATTGGTATTTGAGTTGGCCTAGGGGCTGTTCTTGGCTGCCCTTGTGCATTTACAACCGGGTTTTGTTTGCAACCACTTGTGGAACCATAGAAGGTTGTGGATTGGTTGGGGCTAATGGTTGTTCTTCACCCAAATTCCTCCTTTCGACCTTGTGTTGGCTACAACACCTTGAGAAACTACTGGTTCATGCCACAAAATCCTCTCGCTTGCCAATTTACCAATGTGGTGTCATTTGGGGCTGATTGTTGTTGGAATGTTTCTTGTTGTTGGTGTTTCTTGATCGCCCATACCCTCCACACCAGTAGTTGTCACCATTAATGCTTGATTCAAAGCACCATTGAAGCACATGGATTGGTTATGAGGCTCATTGCATGGAAAACACCAGTCATACTCCTGAGCAATGTTGTTTTGTGTTGGCACCAATGCCTTAGAGGCAGATATGGCATTTGGATTATAGGGCTGAAATGGTCTATTGGCAGGAGGCCTTGTTTGATTCATATTTGCAACTGGATTAGGTGGCCTTTGTGGTTGGTATGGCTACCTATTAGGCTGAGCTTGGGGTTGATAAGAAGGTCTAAAACCTTGGGCCTGCTACCTTTTGAGAGTAACCAGCTCATTGCCTAGGTTTTGCAATTGCTTCATGACTTCTTGAAGCTCATTTGGGGCACTTGGAGATGAAGTGGAAGCTTCATTTGAACTCTGATTTCTAGGAGTGGGAGAAGGAGCCAAACTAGGTGCTTGATTGGTGTTTGGGCTCTCTAAACTTGGAAACAATGGCATGGGAGGTCTAGGGGCAAGTTTGCCAGCTTGGATCAAATAATTTTCAGCCCTAATGGCAATGCTATAAGCCATAGGGATAGTTATGCCTCCCATGGACTGAATTAACATAGAAATATCAGAATTTAAAGCTTTGAGATAGTAGAGAAAAGCACCTTCTGCTGTTGGCTTGACTGCCACTGGAATTCTCTCCCAAGTCTTTTGAAATCTGAAGTTGAAATCGGTCAGCTGCTCATTGGGAGCTCTCTTGATGGTTGTCAGCTGCTCCAAAAGAGACAAGTTGTCTCCTTTTCTCCAAATTGCTCATGAAGTGCTATACACAATTGATTCCAATTTGTGATAGAACCAGCTCCAAGGCTCCTAAACCATTGCAATGCTTTACCCTTGAATGAAGATGCCAACAACTTGACAACCACTTGCATCTCATTGATTTCATGAATTGCACAAAGGTTAGCAATATCTTTAACATGATCACCTGGAGTAGTCTGATTTTCTCCAGTGAAGTAGGGAATGTTCTTCAAGGCTGCAATAGGAATTGGATGTTGTGCATTGAGGGAAAGTGGGCTGCTGCCTGTGAAGTTGACGTAGGGGTTGTTTTGTGCCAATCTAATTGGTCTTAAAACCCTTGTTGACTGAATGAAAGGCCTTCTGTGGAGGAGGAGTTGAGAGAGTTCTGTTTGGTGGAGATGGAGACCTTTGAATCCTTCTTCCTCTTTGCCTTCTTCTTGGAGATAATTGTAGGTATTCAAACAGCACTTGTTCTTCTCCAACTCTTGACCTTGTGGTGACTCTTCTCATGAGTTTTCAGGCCTGCACTACTGAAAACAGTTGATTCTTCCCCTTGGAGTCACCAGATATGCAAATAATTGCTATTTTCAAGCAAGAAAATTGCAGCAAATGCACATCAACTTTGCTGCAATAAAAATGAGACCTCTACTCCCACCCAAATAAGCGTGCCGAAACTGTTGTTGCAGGCTCACAACACCCCTAGATGCAGATCAGGCTTCTAGGTTGATCACTCTAGCATCCAGAATGATTGTACAACATGGAAACCTCTCTCCAAGTGTGGGACTTGTGAAACCGAGAGAGGAATCTCCAGATTAGAGGTTGGTTCCTCAAACCTCCTCGATTTAGATCTATATTTTACACAACTACAGAGGTTCGCATCCTAATCCTACTCTAAATTGTAAGGAGACAGGGATAGAAATGTAAAAATTGAAACTAACTAAAGATGGTGATGCACCAAAAGGAGTGGTGAATATTTTTGTCATGCAAATAGACACAAACCAAAGATTTCAATGTAAAACATACACAGTGATAAGATATAATTTAGGATCTGAAATGAAGCAAATAATACAAACAAAGGACTAAAACTCATTCACAAAGCTTGCATTATCATCTCCAATGTCAAAACCATCTTTGCATTACAACCTCGTAGAGGTAGAAAATCTGTTAGTCTTTGAAGAGGTCTGATTCTCACAACAATCACTTCTTTGGAGGTGAAAGAAGAAGATTTCTATGCCAAAAAGTGTTCCCCCTTCAAACCGAGCCAAATCGGCTTTTTCATTGCATGGGTCGAGCCTAGGAGAGAGAAAACATACAAAAACGTGGGAGCCCATTCCTCATTGATTGCAAATGCATTAAATCAATATGAAGGACCTTACAAACCCATACCCTACCATTGTTGACAAAATTGGAGGAGAATGCGACCCACTCTGTATTAAATTTGGTCGCTGAAATGTCACTTCTGGCCATGAACACACATCAAATCCGTTTCTTAAATTTCTCTTTCCAGAATGAACTAAAATTCAAGATTGACCCCAGAATCATGTAGAGAATTTTATAAGCTTTCCAAAGATATAAAGAACGTGCAAATCTGAGCTCTGGATCGAAAGATATGGCGATCTGAAGATTTAGGGCACAAAACAGGCAAAAATGGGTTTTAAATTTTTTTCCCGCGCTCCGCCACATGGATGACATGTGTCGGGTGCCGATTGGATGAGTAATTCTCTCTCCTTCCCTTACCCACGGGTTTTCCTTGAAAGTTTTGACTTTTTGTAATTTTGAAAAATTTCCCATTTTTTCCCCGCGTCCCTGCCACTTGGGACACGTGGCATGATCTAGTTGGAGGATAGAGGCGCGGGGTCATCCTTTACCTTTTATTTTTGGCCAAAACTTTTTCCGAATTCTCCAAGTCCTCTCCGAGCTCTGCACTCCCCTTCTCCTTAGGATAGGTGTCCTCTTTTTATTGGCTTGGGCCAACACTTCAAACCTTGCCCTTTGGAATTTTGGTCGTTTTCCCTTGCGACACGTGGCATTTCGTGATTTGTCATGGGGCTGCCAAATTTTCACGTCCCTCACATCCCTTTGGTCCAAATGTCCCAAAATTTTTGGGACAAATTCCTCCAATCCACTTGATTCGGGCTTCCTATCCCACTCGAGGTGAAGACACGTGGCGTGATTTGATTGGCTCTCGACTCCTTCGGCTTTGCGCATCCGCGCGTCCCTTTGTTCCAACTATCCCAGGCTGTTTGGGACAAATTCTTCCGAACTGCCTAAAATGGGCTTCCTTGTCCCTCTTTGCGGCCGCTTCACCTTTTCGTGTCCTTCACGTCCCCTACAGCCTCGGATGTCCCTTTGCTCTGCGGACCACTTTGCGGCCTTTCGCCGATTCGCGCCCCCGACGTCCCAACTTGTCCCCAGTCTTTGCTGGACTAGGACTTAGCCAATTTTCATGATTTTTCTCGCCCAAGCTTGTTTTTGCGTAACTTTTTCACCCCTTTTTAGAAATTTCTCTTACCCATAGTGCATGTAAAGAAAGGAAATTTTTGGGCACCTTGGCCTAGAAGTGTGGTCTTGTTTTGAGGACATGATCCCCAATCTCCTCCTCCATGTTGATAAGAAACCCATTCTTCTTTTACTCCAAGTCCTTCTCTCCTTTTATGTGCATGATCTCTACATATTTGGCCTTTATCTCTTCCCTTAGCGTATTGATATTGGCATATTTGTCTATGTTCCTATGTGCCACCTCGGTAGATAATTTCACCAATAAAGTACTTACCTTCTCATAAAAATAACAAAGTGGGTTTCACGATTATATGTCCTGTCTTTGAGGTGCCTTCTTCAATCTTCTTGACAAATAGGATTCTTCACATACATAAAATTTTATCTCATCCATGTGTGTGTGCATAGACCAAGATAATTTCTTTCATGTGCATGTGGTGGCCATGTCTTCATCCATCAGCTCTCATCCATATAACTCCTTAGGGCTCACCGTGCTCTAGAACCGAGTGTAGACAATCTTACTTGTGTCCTCAACATAGCCCAAAGAAGGAACAATAAACTCTCTACATGTCATTTACTTCTTAGCCCCTTAAGAACTAGTATGCCAAGATTTGGAGCTAGATCTTTAGTTTCTGAGCAAGATCTTGATATTTCTCTCCTTCCTTTACCCCTTCTCTCCAATTCTTCACATATTCATCTTTTGACTCCTCCACATCCTCTGGTGGTGTAGGAGATTCGGGCGCTTTCCTCGGACTCTTTCGCCTCCTCGTATAGCTTCATTGTATCCTTCTCTTCTCATTTATCTCCTTCCATGAAGAGACTCATGGTGATCTCTCGCACTAACTAGGGAGTAGCACCTTGAGTCCTTATTCACCCGAACACCATCTTAAGTGGAGTTCCTTAGGGTCTACTCCAACCTCTAATTCTTCATCCCCTTCTTCTTGTGTCTGGGGTGGAGTACTTGCGTGCTTTCGAGTCAACCTTGTTTAAGGTCCGTCTTCATCCTCTATGCACCAATCCACCACTATCTTCATGTTATTCCTCTTCATCATTTACTTTTATAGTTTTATTGGGATTTAGAGCTGGTACATTCTCCATTTTATGCTTTCCCTTAGGTAGCCCTACAAGTGCGAACTCATTCTCCACATATTTTTTTCCTCCAACTTGGGCTTAAGCTGAAGGTAGATAAATGAGACCCCACTATATCTAGTCAACAAACTCATGGGATTCATGTTTATCACATCTGATATTAGCCTCTCTATGTAGACAGTCTTCCCTACATACACATAGGTCTTACACAATGTATGGTAGTCGTAGTCTACTTTGTCTGCAACAAAGTTCAGGAGTTGCGCATTGTTGAACCGATGGACTGTTGCTTGGAAATAGTGTGATATGAAGGCATATGGAATTTTACACCAGGGGCTCTAAGTACCATCCTTCATAAAATGTGCAATGAAAAAGTACTAATATACTGTGAATTGGACCACTTTTCCCACCACCGAAGGTAAATCCTTGGGGATGCGCCACTCCACTTCAAATGTCACATGGAACCTATCATACCACATCTCCGCCCTTTGCTTGAATGGCCCACTCATTGAACCTTCACATAAGTACTTCTCAAATCTTTCCGCCAAGGACTTACTCTGCATGAGGTACTCCTAAATTTTGTTCTTCAACCGATCAGCCACTCGGATCTCTAAAAATACTAAGGACAATAGGATAGCATCGAAACTGATTCTCTCACCTGTGTATGCTTCCTCAATGATAGTGTCTACAATGTATCTTGTTATCTTGTATATTGTTCCTATGACATTCTCCTTATAATGTGTAACCACATTATGTTCACCTGGGACCATCTCTCTTGATCATTCAATTTAGTGACCAGATGTACAGCTTCCTGTACCATTGGGTACTTCTTTAGTTTATAAATATCCATTCAGAATAGAACCTTGGTGTATCCAAACTCCTTCCGTGTCTCTAAGATGGATTCTTTATCTATTAAGTCACTATTTAGGTCCACTCTTATGCCTCTCAATCTTGTTATAGTGGAAATCAGAGCGGTGGTAATCCTTACCCTGCGTCTAGTGAAGTAGAAGAAATCTTCATGTACCCTACTCATCAGCCACTGGTACAAAGGTTCATACTTGTCAAAGTATGGGAGTTTGTATAGCTGGTAAAATCTAATATGCTTTAGTAGCTTCTCTCTCACGTCATCATATACTGGCATATCCTTAGTTGTGCACTTGTTTGTCTTTGTATTCAATAGCACATCTAATTCCTTTTTGTTCTCTGATGTGTGGTGGTTATAGTCTGATCTTTCTTTTTCTGACGTGAGAATCCCATTCTTGTCCTACTATCAAGCCTCTCGGGAATAGTATTTCTAAAAATTGCTCTTGAGAGTAATTTCGATCTCCACTTCCACCTTCTTCTTCCCTTTTTCTCCTATGGTAGGTGCTTTCTTTGGTGTTATCTATAAATTGTAACTCTTTGTCCTTAAATGCTTTCCTTTTAGGTTATGTAATGTGAAAACTCAAACCCTAGCTCAAATCTAAGTTCCCTAGTTGAAATCATATGCCCTAGTTCTTTTGAACACTCTTCTTCACTCAAACCCTTCACCAATGGGGACATAAGCTTGTCCTGCACACAAATCTTCTCCTCATGTCTAGTTTCACACTCTTCGCACCTCAATACTCTTCGCTCATCTCAGTCACACTTAGCTCTTTCAAATTTTTACAATTTACAATGGTAAGAATGAACTCATATCCCTTCCTTATATATATTTTCAAAAAATTGGTGCATTTATTGCTCCTCCACCTACCAACATTCCTCATTAATTGACCATATTCACAATTTTTACGTGTGGTACATATTTGTGCCTTAGCTATAACCTTTTAGCACGCCTTCCTACCTTTTGGCTACAAGCTTCTCTTCAATGTGCTTCCATGCACCTGAGTACCTCATCACTGTGCCTTCTCCTGGTAGTCTCCATGGCCACCACTTACCTCACATTATATTGTTCCTTCATTTATCTCCATCCATGGTCCTCATTTGGAAGTAATCTTCTTTTAACAACTCTTCAAAATTTAAATATCACCTGTATCAATTTGTTCCTTTATGTGTACCCATTTCTCAATAACCACCCCACATAAATGGTATGTGCAGTCCTCTACGCATAAAAATTCTGCAAATGGTAATTAGCTTTTGGTGCACAAACACACTTATTTCACAAAAACAACTAAATTGAAAAATAATAGCGAAGAAGAAGGAAATACTTTAAATGAATACATAAATTAAAACCTAATCTAAATGGAAATATTGCCTTATTACAAACACCAAGAAGACTTATTTATAGTAGGGCTTCAAACTATTCCCATTGAAGTAACTAGGTAATTGTATTCCATTAAGTATTTCTAACTGACAAGCTCTTATTTCAAGTATGTGAGTAATAACATATGGTCCTAACCAATGTATTTTGATTTTTCCTAGATGGCGTAGAAACTTAGAATCATAAAGGAGCACCATTTGTCCTATCTCAAGATTTTTGTCCCTAATGTGCCTATTATGTCATGTTTTCTACCTGGATTTTTCTTTCTTCTGACTCAAACATTTTGTTGCTCATCGCTCATCCAACTTAATCAACTTGTCAATCCATTCTTCTAATGCTTTCTCATCAATGATACCTCCAGTGTATGCAATACACAAAGAAGGTAACATGAATTCCATAGGATGAATTACTTCTACACCAAACACCAATTTAAAATGTGTGGCCTTGTTTAGCCGTTTGTATGTTATTCTATACACCTAAAGTATCTTGAAGAAACTTTATCATCCCAATCCTTTCTTCCAACATCACAAATTTTTATTAACACTTGGCTCAAAATCTTGTTGAAAGCCTTAGCAGTCCATTTTCCTGAGGATGATATGGTGTAGTCTTATGGTGTGCAATCATGAATTCATCCAATAAAATTCTGATTGTCTCATTTAGAAAATGTGTGCCCCTATCATTGATCAAACTCAAAGGGCATCCATACCTTGTAATAATATTTTCCCATAGACACTGGTTGTTGTAACCTCTGTAAAATCCTTAGTAGGAATTGTTTCTACCCCACTTTGTCGATAGTCTCGTGTAAGTAATGAAATAACGTGACCCATTCCTACACGGAGCTAGTGAAATAGGACCCACAAAATATATAGCCCATTTCTCAAATGGTTCTGCTCTAGTAATAGGTCTTAGAGGCATTTCATCTCATTGACCTAGTTTCCAAGGCACTAACATTGATCACAAGCCTTGTAATATGCCTTACAATATTTATACAGGGTCTCCCACCATAATCCAATGAGTAAAATCTTACGTGCGGGGCATCACCTATATAGTACCCAATTACAATACCACCATGTGCCTCCTCCATGATATATGTGTTCTCATGTTCCTGTCCACACAGTGGTGTAATACTTCATCCTGGCCTAAGTTGTACAGGTCACTACTAATCAACATATAGGGTGTCGCACGTATAGAAAGTTGTTTCTTCTCTGAGGATTTTATTCCTTCTTACACCATACATGTTCGTAGAAAGACAATAATGTCCACTAATTATGATGGCACACATTGTAACTTGTATAACTATGATTCGGGCATGATATCTTTAACTTATTTTGCTTTTTCTCCTAATCGTATTATGGATAGATGATTCAGTCTAGAATTACTTTTCGCTGGTTTTACCATAACCTTGAAATCAAATTCTTAGAATAAGAGTACCATCTACATATGCGACCTTGTAAAATGGGTTTGTTTACTAAATACTTCAATGCCATGTGATCTGTATAAAATACAAATGGTGTTGCTAACAGGTATTGTCTGAATTTATGTAGCGCATAGATCATTGACAAAGCTTCACACTCTATAGTTGTGTAATTCTTCTCTGCATGAGTCGACTTTCTACTGGAAAAATAGATAGGATGATCTATAATACCTTCTCCAAGCTGAGCCAACACATCACCAATGACCATGCTAGAGGAATTCACATGTACAAGAAATGGTTGGTCTCATGAAGGAAAACACAGAATGGGCACGGTTTTAAGTTTTCCTTCAATTTCTCGAATGTGCACTACTATAGTTATCCCCTAGAGTAAATTTCCCTTTTCCTTTTGTAACTCCTTCAAAGGTGCGGAAACCTTAGCATAACCCTTTATGAATTTTATATAATATCCATTGTGACCCAAGAATTTGTGCACCTCACTTTGACTGGTAGGTTCTTCCAGCCGATAATGCCAACAACCTTAGCCGGATCAACTAACAAACCTTCCTTGCGGATGACATGTCCTAACAAGACTCCAAATGGCATAGCAAATACACATTTCTTGATGTTCAAAGAAATACTCAACTATCTACATCTTTCAAACATTAAGCGAGATATTGTCACAATGATCCTTAACAATTCCATATGCCGTCGAATCATGTAAATAAACTTTCAAGAAGTTGTGAATAAAATATTTGAATGCTTGAACAACTATGCACAAAAATGTAGTAGGTGTATTTTTCAGACCAAAGGGCATCACAATATAGGCAAAGATGCCCCATTCAGTAGTAAAATTAGTCTTTTCATGATCCTCTTGTGTAATCCTAACCTAATGATACCTAGAGAATCCATCTATAAATGAATAGATTTCGCACCCCTGCAACACCTTCTAGTATTTCTTGATAAATGGTGTAGGAAACGGATTAGTCACATATGCAATGTTCAGCTCCTGTATTCCACATTCTAATTCGATCATCCTTCTTGATCACGATCACCATTGGACTAACCCATTCTAACTTGTCAAGGGGCTTGATGATTCCAGACTTCAACATTTTTTCAATATCTTCTTTTACCTTTTCGCACAAGTTGAGGTTCATCTTGTAGGATCTCTTTCTAACTGGGCACACACCTTCCTTAAGTTTTATCTTCATCTCTCCTAATGATTCATGCATGCCTTTAAGTTCATGGTATCCTTGAGGGAATAAGTCTTGATAATCCTATAGTAACTCAATGATTTTTGCCACTTCAGAGTCAAACAAATAGTCTCCAATTATGACCTCCTTAGGCTCAGCATCTAATCCAATACTCACTTTCTTTGTCTTCATAGGTTCATGATAGGTGCACGTGGTCTTATTTACACTTTCCAACACTTCTCACCTACCCATTGAATGTTCTACATCTAGCTCATTATCCACTAAGTAGACTAGTTTTCCTTTTTATTTCTCAAGGAAAGCATGCTTAAGTAGTGTGGAATTTTTCTATGTTTCTCCATCAAATCGCACTCTTGAGTATCCCTCATCAAATAAATCTTGAATGATTTCTTACACCTTGGAATTATCTCCCATAGTTAAGTGCTTTATAATGTTTAATGCCTATTCTACTAGAGTGTTAGTAGATAAGAAATCAAACTGCTGGGTCATTCCTACAATTAAATCCTTCCAATTTCCAGTCTCTCTATGGAGTTCCCAATATACATACCAAGCATGCACGCAACCTTGTAAAGTGGAATAAAATATGCACACCCAGAGAAAAGGTGGTAAAGCTTCCTGCCCCTCCGTCTAGAGTCTCTCACATTACTGAACGTGGTGTTGAACAAGTTAATTACCATGATAAGTGTAGATATGAGGGAGGTGCATTATTCTTGTAGAATCTAGTAGCAAGATCAATCCTAATTTCATTCCATCTTACAAGATTATCCTTGTGAACCACCCACTAGTGTGTTGTTGTCCCGCATAGGGTATATGCTAGCATATTTTGTCTCTCCAACTGGTCTATCCATTGTTCCTCCATGGCGTGTAGAAATACCATGGGATCTCCTTCTCTAGTGTAATGAGGTACTAAGTTATTACCTATTCTCCTGATACAATGTGGTCTATTGTCCCTAGAAAATATAATCTTGAATTCACACCCACCAACTCATAAGTTTTATGATCCTAATCATCACAAGCAACACTTTTGGTATCGCTAACAAACTATGCATATTCCCACTAAACAATTCCTTATTTAGATGGATCAAGTACCTCTGGTCCCAGGATGACGCGTACATAAGTCCTCATAAGGCTCAACATAAGGCACATATTTTTCATCTGTTAGAGGGATGATAAATCTTTCCTCCTTTTTTTCAAAATTGATATAACCCTTATTGAACCGAAGATTAGCATTATTTACACAAGACCAAGGATGCCCTAGTAGAGCTAGGAAGCTATCGCCTCTGCAAGTGCTAAAACCTAAAAATATCTAGTGAACTTGGCTCCTTGTATGGTAATGGATGCATCTTTTAATACTCGATGAAAGTGGCCTTAGTCTAGTTAGCCATGAACAATGCATTTGAAGAGGGATGTAATTGAGGTCTTCCCATTTGTACCCATGCATCTAAAGTAAGAAAATTGACTTCCGCGCCTATATAAATCAATATATTACTCAAAATCCACCCATCCATAACAACATTCGTGATTTCCTTGTCATAATCTAGGCTATGAGGGGGAAGATTTGTATCGCAAGATCTATTGGCCGAGTCTCAATCCTTGCGTGCATATTTTTTTCCCTTTAAACAATTCCCTTATAGTATAATGATATTCTCCTAGCGTAACATCTTGCACACTTCTTTCAAGTCATCCATATCATATTGGACTATTTCTGATGCTTTCTTTTGCTCCATCTTCCGTGATTGCTCCTTTAAATACTTGTATTTCACCCTAAATATTTCGAGTACCTCCATGGTCTCCTAATAAACCTCCTTTTGATGGACAAGATTTGGGTACCGTGCATGTAGAACCTCCTCCTTAGTGATGGTAGGCTTCTGCTGCAATGCTTCTTTGGTGTGCATTGCTTTAGAGTGGGTATTGATCTTTACCAAATGCCTCGATTCCGTTCACCCTTAGGCATCCATTGGTTTTCCACAACACCCCATATCCTAACCATCTCTACACCATTTTTTTTTATGTTGCTTTCTAAGATGCTCATCCAATTTTGGGCATTCCTCATAACTATGATTCTTTCCATAGAAAGAACATGTAATACTCTGAGGACATTCACAATTGTAGTGGTTAGGATATCTTCATGTATAACATATTCCATGAACTCACCTCAACCTCATCCTCTGAATCCACCATGGTATTCTCGACCTCTGCCATGACCTCCTTCAAAATGCCCTTTATTTTGATCATAGCATGCTTGATTTTGATCCCAATCCTAATGCTTGTTCTTTCCTTTATAGTTATTTGATGCTCTTGTGTTTCATACACCGATATCTATATCATTATGGATCTTATCAATTAGTCGGCGAGTCTTTCGTCTCATGAGTCATGGACCTATAAATCTTACGATAACAAATAAGTTACATTCTTCCTTATTGCTCATTGTAATAGTGGGTAGCAGCTAGCATCATGTTTTAAATAACATATCTCACAGTCTAAAAGCAATGAGTGTCTTGATCTCGTGGGGATAAATATCCTTTGTGTGACCTTCCACTTCATAATTTGTGCACCAAATCCCCATGCGCGTCTCATGTGTTGAATTTTATGATAAACTTCGCATGTAAATTTGCTTCAAGTGCTTTGTGTCGGTCAAGATATGTCTTATGTGATAGCACCCTTCTAAAAGGTGTAATCAGACCTCCAAAACCATTTTGCATGCTAACTTGCATGAATATCATAAGAAATCTTAGATAACATCATTTTGAAATGAGAATCATACTCTCTGACACTCTCAGTAGTGCCTTTCTTAATATCCTTGAGTGCACTTATACTCTTCTACTCGAACTCAGGGATGTGAAACTCTTTAAGGAAAGCATCTTTTAAAGCTGCATAGTCTACACAAGTCTGATCAGGGTCAAACTTTATGTACCAAATGTGTGCGCACCCTTGTAGCGTAGTGGAAAATTGAATTTCTCTATAATCATAAGCCATGATTCCTTTTTGCGCCACATTATTTCACACATGTGTACATATTTATCAATATCTTCTATGCCCCTATACTATGGAAGATGAAGAGACATCTCCATGTAAATATTCTATGGTTGGTGTGGACCCTTCCCACCTGATCAACAACCTTCTATATTTCCCTTACCTTTAGAACAACCAGATCCACTAGAACTGAACCACCTATACCTCCTAATCCTGAACCTATAGCCAAAGTCGGACTGAATATGTCCTTCCTGTGTCCCAATAGTGGTACTAAACTACACCCTTAAAGTTTACGAAGTGTTACTGCTTTTGCTATGAGAAGAGAGTCCAAAATTCTATGTGCCTAAATTTTGTGCGGAAGATACACCTAAAAATGTACCCCCAAACAATAATGAAGACATTTACACTGCCATCGATGTGCTTGTTATATGACTTACTCCTGCTCTCCCACTACCTAAATTAGCTTGTTGAATTTTTTTCGTAATAGATACTCGGAATTCAAGCACAAGGGTAAGGTTACTGTGTAGACTTAGATGTTTTCCCGTGGCCCAGTCATCTCTCGCTAGCGTGCTTCTATGTGAGGTCAGGGAGGGTTCCCTATCATGCTTCCCCAAATGGGAGAGTTCCTAATGCTCTGCTCCATGTCTTCTGTGAGCTCTAAATTCTTCATGATCCATATCTCTCCTCAATTCCATTCACTCTGCAAGATCCCGTACTTCTCTATCTCCCTCTTGCATGCCTCATTATAATTAAGTCACCTTTCTTCTCTCTTTTTTTTTCGCTGCTAGGTCTACCATATTTCACCAAACTCTCTTTGCCCTCACACGTTGTGGGGTTTAGTCAACCATTGGTTTGATTTCCAAGTTCAGGGTTACCATCAAGATTTTGATCTCCAGTGGAATTCCTTACAGGTAAGTTCCCTTGGGATATCGTAAAAATTGGAATTATGCTACCTCTGGGCAAGAATAAGTGGAAATTGAGTACTCTAGAATATAGTTGTTCAGAACACCATGAAACCAAGTATCCACAACGCGTGTCCAAATCAGATCAGCATCATAGAGGGCCTGAAATTATTCCTACATCCAAATAAGTGCACGATACCTCCAATTCCTTTTAGATGCATAAGTAATCAGCCACTCGTATAAATCTACTAGGAAAATGGTGAAGAAGCTCTCATACGAGCTATCATACAAATTTTGTTCCACCCATGTGTTTGCATTAAAATCTGATCTGATGTTGAACCTTTATAAGTATTCTTCTTCTAGATCATGTATCTACTCCTCAACACTTGCTAGGGTCAACCAGTAGGTCTTCATTGCAAACCATCCTGAAAAAACCTAAAAAAGAGGTCCCAAAAATGGAACCAATGATGCAACCTAGAATTTACCAGTAAAATCCCAAGCATGTTGGCACATCACTCAGCCTAGAATAAGTGCTCACCCAAAGCGTGCAAAGGTACCAAGCCCCTCTTTAGGGTTGTTGTTGCAAGATGTTAGCATGATGAAGACTTAATGCATTCAGATCTGAAATTAATACAACATTCTACAGAGCATGTTCAGATCTAGATCTCAAGAGTAACAGATTTAAATGATAGCCATAATGAAATCAAGCATGCAAGAACCAATTATACTCAGGATTAACACTCTAATTGAGTCAATACACGAAGCCTATTATAATAAATAATACCATAGCTTATGTGTGCATCATATTTGGTAACATAACTTCACAGTAATTTAGTTCTCACACACACCTCTCTTTTCTTATCCTACATAGATCATTACATCTTTATAAGGGTGGGGACTTGCCCTTCACCACTTGCATAACTCCAAAAATAGGTCACATGCTAAAAATAGCAATGCATCTTTACAATCACAACCACATATACAAGTGTGCTAATAATAGACCTCTTCTAGGTAACTTGTATTAGAAATTCTATTCTTATCCCACACCCATGTGAAGCACTTCATAGGCACTCTTCCGAAAATAGTCGATGCATGTCATGTAAGTCTTTACTCGGTTTGTGTACTCGGCATGCTATCTCCAAAAATAGCCCACACATGTGAAAATGGCTAAGTCCCAAATTCTCCTTGATATTCCACACGTGTGTTCTCCTTATCCTTCCCCACCTTTGACTGTGCCTTGTTCTCTCACACAAACCTTTTATGTGCCTTCTGCTAAATATTACACTTTCATCTGCTCAACACCTTTTAGTGTAGGTTTCCTTCCATGTGTATCCTCCTATCCCTAGTCCTTGGCATTGTTAGTTTAGCTTTCCATTTCAGCACTAGAAGTAATAGTAGTGGTAGAATTAGATAGAGGAACCATCTTTGTCTGGAAATTTATCACAAGCACGCAAGGTCCCATAATTTGGGGATGATTTCATTGTTGTCAAAAATGACTTAGTTATTCTAGATCCAAGACACAGGTGCACATTTGAATGACCAAATTTTTTTGACATACTCGGTGGGATGAGCAATGAAAGCTTAAATTTCATATTACTAAGGTTTGGTATGTAGACTTAGTATTCTAGCCTTTGGAGGCTCATTTCAACACATTTGGTGACTCCTAACATTTGAAGATCTATGTTTCAGCAGCCTTGAGCACCTTTCATGAAAAGAGTGCATACAAGGAGAAGTGTAGTAGCTGAATATTCTTTTGTGTACCTCCAACTATCCATGAGAAGAGTTCACTCCAGAATTCTTCAACACACACATCTCCATCTCTAGAGCACCGCAGCCATTTAACTCCTCATCACAAAAGGAAACTAAAGCACCCTACAATGGTGCATTAGCCACCTCCTCCACTAAGGAACTTTGCTAACTTCACCGGAGGAAGTCCCTAGTTCTGGTTGTGTAACATGATATGCCAAATGGCGTGCTCAAAAGTATTCCATACTTTACTGGTGAGAATCAAGTCACCCCTCAAGATCATATCCAGGATATAGTGAATGTATGTTCACTCTATTTGATCACACATGATGATGTAGTAGTCAGGCTACTTGCAACCTCTTTCAAAGGAAAAGCACTTTAATGGTACTGAGGCTTGAGACTTGGATCTATTTCCACCTGGGATGATCTTGGAATAGCTCTTTGTAATTATTTTAAAGATAATTTAGGTCACCTATCTTTGGTGGAGCAACTGACAACAATAAGGTGGGCACCCAATGAGAAAATGATTGATTTCAACATCAAATTTCATAAGACTTGGGACAAAATCCCTCTTTTGGTAAGACCTACAACCCAACATGCTTTCTGTATTATCTAAAGGCATTGAACAACAATATCTCAATCATGATTCAATCCATGGGAGGTAGGACTTTACCAACTACTTATAATATTACAGTAAGGGCAGAAAATAGTCTTATTCAGGTGGGAAAAATAGCTCCTAAACCACCTATGCCCTTATTCCCAGAAATGTCACAAGCACCCCAACCTTATTTGGCCCCTATTCCTATTCCTGAGAAAAGCACACAACCTATTGCATCAACATCCTACTCTCCAATGCAACAAAAGGAAGATGAAGAATTGAAGACCCTAATTAGAAATTTGTCAAATAAATTCATATCATTAGAGAAACAATAAGCACAAGCCTATAAAGCGGTCTGCTGCAATCAGTGCATAGCTAAAGCGATCGACCTTGGTGGAATCAATATCGAAACCAATATATGCACCCAACCAAAATAATGATGGATGGATGCTAATGCATATCTTCCCTTATAAGTTATTCCTCCCATGCCCTCTCTTCCAGCACCTATTGCAAGTCATGTGCTTGTTTTGGTTCGAAAGAATTGAGCATAGGAGTCAGAATGGTGCTTCCCTTGCAACATGCCTCATAGTCAATATCATTATGCCGATTGCATGTGTGCAAGCAAGCCTATATGAACCATAATGATTCCACTTGGGAGCCCTTAACAAGTTCCAAAAGAAGAAAATAGCCAAGAAAGGCCGAAGCTCCTCTAGAGAAAACTTTATGTTCTTTAGCGCTAAGGACTTCTGTGTAATCAACCAAGCTGCGAAAGACATAAGTAAACCATGTGCCCAATTTGTGGACAATAGAAGATACAAGAAGAGAATGCTTGATTCTGGCACACATGTCACAATTCCATCAACACAAGCGAGACCAAAAAAGCATAAAGATATAGCCAGGTCATCCAGTGGTAAAAGTATTCAAGCCCCTACACAAGATAACCCGCACAAAGCTTCTCTAGAAGTGGCACGCGCCCCTTCTTTGGTAGGTCAATTGTCATCTTCAACTAAATTAGAATTTGTGTTGATTTCATATATTTGAATAAGGCATCTCGAAGGATCATTATCCTTTTCCTTCAATGGAGTAGATTTTGTAGACTGTGGCTGGCGTGCAAAGGTTCTCCATGCTAGATGGGTATTCGGGTTTCAACCAGATCCTGGTCAAGGAAGAGGATCAATTCAAAATAGCATTTACAACCAAGTGGGGAACATATGCATACCATAAAATGCCCTTTGTTCTATCAAATGCGGGTGCAATGTTTCAACATGCCATGGATATTTCCTTCAAAGGTTATATCAATGAGTTCATCTTGGTTTACCTAGATGATATAATTGTCTTCTCAAAGCAAGGCACGAGATCACATGGTGCACCTAGAAAAGGTCTTTGAGAGATGCAAAGAATTTAGGGTATCTCTTAACCCCAAGAAGTGTAATTTTTGGTGGCTCAGGGAAAGCTCTTGGGCCATGTGGTTTCGAAAGATGGTATCACAATTGATCCTGAGCATGTTTTAGCCATCCTATCTCTTTCCCTACCGGCACACAAAAGTCCTTACAGTCCTTCCTTGGAAAGATTAATTTTGTTAGTTGTTTTATCCCTAACTTTTTAGGACTGATTCAGCCCATCACCCTCATGCTCAAAAAGGACATAGCCTTCAGATGGAAAAAGAAAGGAAGAGAAAGCTTTAACAAGATCAAGAAAGAGATTGCTTATGTGCCAACACTCATCTATCTAGATTACTCAAAGGATTTAATCCTTTATGCTTATGGTTCTCGATGAAAGCATTGTTGTTGTTCTAACATAGGAAAATGAACAAGGGTTAGAACAACCAAAGTGGCCTTCTTCACTAGACGTTGAAGAATTATGAATTGACATACAATCATATGGAGAAGCGAGTCTTCACCATCATGCACACACTTAAGAAATTAAAAATCATGTTCACCACAAATCACATCAAGGTGTTAGTATCCCACTCATTTGTCAGAGACTTCAACATTGGCATAGAAATTAGTGAGAAGAGAGTGCGATGGGTGACAAAAATAATGGAATATGATGTGACTATTAAGGCCACAAAGCTAGTAAGAGGTAGTGCACTCTGCAAGAAGATTGTTGAGGATGCACAGTGAACCTGAGGCTTCATTATTTCTAGATGAAGACCTCCCACGTGTAGAACATGAAAAAATATAGACCCTAGTGCACGTGATTGGATGAAGGACATGATCACATTCCTTTCCGAGGGTGCATACCCTCCTGGTTTGAACAAAGAAAAGAGAAGGAATTTGAGGTTACAATCTATCCCTTATGTTTTGATTGATGGAATTCTCTTCAAAAGAAATCTAGATGGCATGTTATTAAGATGTATCAATGGAATGCAGACTGAGAAAGTGTTAGTATAATTTCATGATGGATTCTCTAGTGGACACTTCTTTGCCAAAACTATAGCAATGAAGATCATAATGGCAAGTATATTTTGGCCTACCTTGTTTGTAGATGCACATAGGTGGGTCAAAAATGTAAGGAGTGTGCTTTCTTTGTAAGAAATCGCGCTTTTTCTCCCACATGTCGAAATGCAATTTTCTTCCCCAAGGCTGTCATTACTTAGATCTTGCCACATGTAGGGTCCAAATTTGAAGGTAGAGGGGGGAAAGATAGCAAAATGCACTCATCTAGTTTTTAATGCCATTAATAAACCAGAGCTCTGCAAAATGCAACAATGGATCATTCTTCTTTCTTTTTCTCTGTATTCTTGTCATTTCCCTATGAGATGCATTTTTGGTTTATTATGGGGCCAAATTGATAAGTTTGAAGGGATGTAAATTTTAATCATTAGAAAACAGAGTTTATCGGCATACATGATAAAATGGGAGAAAACTTACCAGTAAGATGCACTTGAGTGTTATGAAAGTGGTTAAAAGGTGGAAATAGTAGGACCACATGAAGAAGAAAATCATGAGATGCCCCCGATAAAATAATCATGCTCAAACTAATGAAATATTTTCCTTTTGAACCTCTATTTTTCATGAGTGTGTTTTTTCATGTCACTTTCCAAAAATGGATCTGCAACAAACATTATTCCTTTTGGATATTATTTTCTTGGAGACAAAGTATGGATGTACACAAATCTGTTATACGAACATGGTTTTGGCCATGGAAAAGGGGATTTTGATTTTTGGGAAGGTTGTAAATTCAAAGTAATTCAATACGAAGTTTTTTCTTTTCTTATTTTCCTCTATTATATATATCTCTCTCTCCTAGCTCGATTGAATGGATTATTTATTTTGCATTCAATAGAAACTTTGTGTTCAAGTCTATGTAATTGTTGGGCCCCCTAATTCGAAGGAAGTGCGTAGGTGTAGGTGTGTAAGGCAGAGTTCACAAGGCTTCTTGAAGAACCCAGGACGTGCGCGCCACATGAAGAATAATTCAAGACTTAGCCATTTTTGGCCTTTGGGACAAAACACATGAAGAACATGTTCCATTTGGATAAGGTTCCAGCCTAGCGATAGGGTGTCCTGGAAGGAATATACCTTGCGATAGAAAGATCCAAAAGGTTAATCATGACACAGATAGGTGTGCCCGGGGTAACCCACACCTTCACACTTGGGGCTAGATCTGAGGCTATAGAGGAGTTTGTTAAAGCTCAGAGGCCTATTTATATGTGTGCCCTTGGCAAAGAAAGGGAGAAGAAATGAGGTAGTGGAGCTCTGCAGATTACTGCGAGAACTATGGGATGAAAATGGGTACATAATTCAAGTAAGGATGTAATGGGGAAATGGGGAGTGAAATTTTTGTCTTGTGAGAATACATGTATGGATCCACATATGGCGCATGACTATGGTCTACCTCCTGTAATATTTTATAAGTAAATGCTATGAATGAATGTGATAAGGTTTCCATGACAAATGTATCAAGACTCTTTCTCTGTATTATCTGCATATTACTATTGCACTTTTGTTCTTAGATAATCGTGAATCTTTCTTAAATGGTTAAGTATAGTAGTAGATGTACAACTCTTAGTTCTATTATTTTTGTTGCGTGTTTTGGTTCTATTATGACTGAAGGGGTGTAGAATCCATCCTAAGCTCTATAGCCCTTCATGTCTATTAAATCACTAAGTCAGAATCACGAGCTATGCCTTCCACTAGACTCACATAAAAGAGAGACTCGGCTCCCTCTCACATGCCTCGGTGAGCACCCAATGCCCATTGGGTGATAGGTCGGCATGCATGAGGTTCCCTTATTCTTAGTGGGTGCAAAAGTGACTACATCTTGGTTCCATTCTTTGGGACCTCTTTTTGAAGTTGTAGTGGAACATGGCATATATCATGATCTCTGTAAAAAGTGATGATGGAATGCTTAACACTTGAAGGTGTTGAAGATTGGTTTAAAAGCATGGAGGATGAATTCACTCAGAGATTTAGTACCGGATCTAGGTTTGATACGCGAAGATGGGTGGAAGACACTCTTTATCATGAGTTGTATGAAAACTTCTTGTTGTTTCCTAGTTTGAATGGCTCTCAGCTTATACATCTAGATCGAGGTGGTATTATAGATCATACCCTTGGACCCAAGAAACATATCAGAACCTATAAGATGCTGATCTAAAGTGGACCCGTGCTATAGACCATTGGTGGAAGGGAATATTGACTAGCTACACTCTGGAATATGCCATTTCCATGTATTCTGTCCTAGAAGTTGTTGAGTTTGAGTTCTTGTGAGAGCCCAGGGGATCATTTTTGCATGTTATTCCCCTTGCAATCAAAATATTGATGGTAACCATGGGTTTAGAGGCATTCCCTATGGCCGGCTAAACCACCCTGAGCGCTAGGTGAGGAAGCTAGGTTGGGGAAGGATGGATGATCTGATGACTGAATAGGAAAGGGAGGAGAGGTGGCTCAAGTATAACGAAGCACATGAAAAGGATATCGATAGACAGTGTAAGGTTACAAGTGGGTTATAGAGCCAAACATGGTGAAAGGGAGTTAAGGTTCATGCGAAGGATGTTGAACCCAAACATTCTGTGGTACCCCATCTTAGTAAGTGTAGAAGAGAAAATCTTGCGGCTTCTGATGAGAGTCCATTGTGTAGAGAGAGAAGAGTCATTGGTGCACATCTGACCCCACCTAGTGACCATACCTTAGTGCTTGGTTTTTTTAAATGAGGGAAGAGTACAGTTGATCCATTTAACATCGGTGGAAGCAACCGATTGGATTCTAGAACATACAATTTCTCGTTTGGGACTTCTATGACTTCACACACTATTCGTATTTGGTGGAATGTTTGGACAAGGCATGTATACAGCTAGTTTTGGAAGTGCATTAGGAAGTGGTGGAGGAACTACGATTGGGAATGGTACTAGTTCACAAACTATCAGCTTTCATTTCAGTGGGATGACGGGAGCACTGGGCACGACAAACACAGCCCACGTACCTGTCTGAGAGGATCTCGAAGGTGGAAGTGGTGGATATGGTGGCTCAGGATCTAGTGGATCTAGTGGAGGAGGAAACACTGGAGGAAACCAAGGGACTAGATCGAGGGCAAGGGCCTCAGCCACCTCCTCAAGTCTTTTTCAAGATGTCTCTACACTTGCCATATTACAGTGGAATAGAAGATGCCACGAGCATGTGCATAAGTGTGAGTTGCTATGGCACGTGAAGGGAATCACAACCCAAGATTGAAAGGTTAGTCAATTTGTGATGACCTTACAAGGATGCGCACATAGTTGGTATAGAAAGTATGACCCTCATTAGAATGTTGTGGATTATACTACACTGAGAAATGCAGTCCTAGTGGAATTCCACATACTTGAGTTTAAACAGAAGAGCATTAGCTCTCTCAAAGAAATCTAGCAGGGAATGGCAGAGAGCGTGTGGGAATATGATGCGTGCTTTAAAACTCTTTTGTCTAAGCTATCTTATGATATCCACCCTTCACAACATGCTCAGTGGTTTGTCGGAGGATTGATCACACCCTTTAGGAGGGCCTTATCTCATAAAATGTTCACGGACCCATGTGAAGCATTGGAAGTTGCTTTACGTGCTGAAGTAGTTGGTAGTGTTGACACTGGTGTTAGCCCATTTCTAGAGGCTCAGATTGCTACCATGGCTAAGCAATTGGAGAAATTATCTGCCAACATAGTTCTAGAGATTTGCGGAGGGATGTGGCACACAGATTATAACGTGGAAGGACACACAAAGGATAATGGTGGGATATGTACTCAAAAGCGGTACGTGCCATGGTAGTAAACTATGAGATATGTCACAAGGACCATGATGCAAGTAGGTGCCCCCTATTGCAGCACGTGATTTGTAAAAACATATCTTGTTATTGAAAAATATGTACCTCAACCACTCATGACACCAAGGATTGTAGATTGATTGACTAGATTCATGAGGCAATTGATCTTGGTGTGCACTAGACTGGCATTACCAGTAGTTCCAAAGGAGATGAACGTTGGTATGAGGAGCGCAGAGATGGAGATGCGCGTGGAAGAGGGTTTCACGGAGGATTTCGTGGTCATGGTAACCTGTGGAGGAAGAAGTGAGTTCCCACATGGGATGTGTTTTAATTGTGGAGCCACAGACCATTATAAGTGTGAATGTCCAGATCTTCTACAATGCTCCTAGTGTGGAAAGAAACATAAGTATGAAGAATGCCCAGAGTTGTACGAACATATGAGTCAACAATACTAAAAGGATAAAGGGTAATGCTTGTCATGGTGAGTATTAAGAAGGCTAATGTGCAAAGACTTCTATGAAGTAATACATGAATAAGAACTAAAGCTGTTATGGTAACAATGAGGGTGGAATCCGTGCATGCAAAAAGAAGTTCCTAGGTAGAGACCTCTAGTTTCGAGAGAAGAAGTAGTACATGGGAAGTATCCAAACCTAGCTCACCGGAAAGAATTCTACCAGAAACCATGGACATACTTCAAAGTTTACAAGGGAGATATAATGCTTAAAAGAGCAAACTAGAAAAGATGAGCAAAGGAGGCTAGTGGAAGCACCAAGGGATGACTTGGATGAGGTTAAGGAGGTGTGTAAACTCACGAGCCGAGAATATTAGTCCCCTTCTAGGGGCATGGTTGAGAGAAAAGGTGCCACACACCGAGGAAGAACACAAAATGCAGATCCTGCATGTAAACCTCCCACCTCATAGCCTTGATTATGAAAAAGAGATTACCCTGAACACAATAGTGAATGGAACGTTACTTAGTAACATCCTCATTGAAATAGGCGTGAAGGTTAATGTTCTCACTCTAGATGCCTGGCATCAAATGGGAAGGCTTGCATTATAGCCATCTTCAAATGTGCTATATATGGCAAATAAGACAAAGGTGATGCCCATAGGTGTCTTGAAGGATGCAACCATTACTATTTAGGGGACTAGGTTCACTGGAGATTTTGAAGTCTTAGCACTTGTCGAGGTAGATAATTTCCCATCTCTACTTGGGTGTTCATGGTGTTATAAGAATAATGCAGATCTCTAGTTTAACAAGGGGTACATAAGATTTGAAAACAAAGAAGAGCGGGTAGTTATACCACCTTTGGTTGATGGAAAGACCACCCCTTATACTAAAACCCTTGGGAGGAAGTCCTAGAGAGAATATATGTGTGCTCCATAAGAGATCCAGAGACCATACACCCTACGAAGAGTCATCCAGTTTGATGATGCGTAATCTATTAGTGATACTACCAGTATAACATGTGATAATTTGGCACGTGGGACTTATGTATTGATTGGGTGACATCTGAAAGGATCAAGAACCAAGTAACAATGGTGCATACAATTCGGCACCCGGATGGAAGACAATAACAAAGTATTCTAGGGATGCATATCCCGATGTCTTTTT
Organism: Taxus wallichiana var. yunnanensis; assembly: GCA_018340775.1. Lineage (NCBI taxonomy): Eukaryota > Viridiplantae > Streptophyta > Pinopsida > Cupressales > Taxaceae > Taxus > Taxus wallichiana. The sequence goes on from CM031239.1 coordinate 689,418,717, forward strand.
GAGAGAGATGGAAGCTTCTTTGAAGGGAGGAAAAACAAACAAGTTTGCTAGGTTATGTTTTGATTGGCACAAAGACAGATGGTGGGCCGCGCATAGTGAAAACTTATTGGAATGGTGTGAATTTTGAGTTGCACTCACTATTCAATTCTCAAAAAGCAACGTACCCACCGCTATTAGGGATTACAATGGTAATGGACCGCCTCTTCCCACATCCAGGCATGTGAGAAGGTCAGGGAGAAGGCACAGAAGGCTTACAACCTTCTCTTTGGGTGCATAATCTATATTTAACACTACAAGGTTGTACGCGCATGTGGTATATCCATTCTGAAACACGCCGCCAAATGGGAAGTTGGTAGGAATTAACGACTGACTTGGTCCACACATTCGAGTACCGAAGTACCAAGTAACCAGTTGATGAGGTGTTACAGACTATCAAGCACCTCACTCTAGGGGATTGCACCATGGTGGAAGATAGGTTAGTAAACTTACTCGGTGGACCTAGTTTAGAAGTGCGGTTCGAAGAGGAAGAACCAAAAGACATACAATTCAAGTGCACATGTGCTAAAAAGGAGAAAGGAAAGATGGTATACCTTGTTGATGGAGAAGAGATAGAGAACCTGAATGTCAACCATTCGGTTGGGGCGTGTGAAGTAGTTGATAGTGTGGATGCATGTGTGCACATGTATCATGAACCACTCAAAACCAAGAAAGTTAACATTAGCTTGGAAGAGGAGCTTAAGGAGGCTATCATTGGGGACTATTGGTCAGACAAGGAAGTATCAAATATCATCGATCTCTTACATGAATTTGAGGATTTATTCCCGTGTGGATACCATGAGATGAAAGGCGTCCACCATTCATTGGGGGAAATGAGGATAAGGTTGAAAGATGGTGTGCACCCGGTCAGGAAGAGGCCTTATAGGATGAATCCCAACATGTGTGTAAGGGTTAAATAAGAACTAGACAAGATGATAACATCCGATATCATTGAGGCTATGGAGGAATCAGAGTGGATAAGTCCAATGGTGATTAGCATAAAGAAGGATTGGCGGATTAGGATATGTGTTGATTACAGAGAATTGAACATTGTTTGTATCATAGATCCTTTTCCCACCCCCTTTACTGAAGAGATTTTGGAAGGAGTTGCTAGGCACGAGGTCTATTCCTTTACGGATGGATTCTCAGGATATCACCAAGTAAGGATTGCCAAGGAAGACCAAGATAAGATAAATTTTTCCACCGAGTGGGGAAGCTTTGCATATACAGTCATGCCCTTTGGGTTGAAGAATGCACCAGCTGTATTTTCACACATAGTGTTACAAACATTTAAGGACTTCATCCACAAGTTCCTTCAGGTATATTTAGACGATTAGACGGTGTATGGATTAGTAAAGGACTATTGTGGCAACTTAAGGTTGATGTTTGAGAGATGTCGGTAGTTGAGGATCTCCCTCAACATCAAGAAATGTATCTTTGCAACTCCTTTTGGGATGTTGTTGGGGCATATCATATGTAAAGAGGGCTTACTGGTAGATCCTGCAAAGGTTGTTTTTATTATTGGATTAGGGGAGCCTACTAGTGAAAGTGTCGTGCATGGATTTCTTGGACACACTAGTTACCACAGAAAGTTCATTAAGGGATATGCCAAGATCGTCGTGCCTTTGGAAATATTGCTCAAACACAAGAGTGCCTTTCAGTGGGGAGAGGCACAACAAAAGGCATTTGACACTCTAAAATAAAGGCTTATCACCACACCTATTCTATGATTCTCATCATGGGATAAACCTTTCTATGTCCACGTTGATGCCTCTGGTACAGCAATAGGAGCTGTTCTTACTCAACAAGGAGAGGGGATTGTTGATCATCCTTTGTGGCTTTCAAGTAGGAAGTTGAGTCACACCCAGAGAAACAATTATACAACAACCAAGCACAAGGCATTTTCAATGATCTACGCATTCCAAAAATTTAGGAAATATCTGTTGGTAACTCCTTTTATATTCTACACTGACCATATGGCCTTGAAGTATCTGGTAAACAAAGCAGTGTTGCAAGGGCACATATGCCATTGGGTTCTTCTATTTTAGGAATTTGAATTCAAAGTGGTGGTAAAACCAAGAAAGAACAATTATGGGCCAGATCATTTATCAAGGATTGATTTGGGAGAGGATGTGCAGAGTATTGAGGAAACCATGTCGGATGCACAACTGTTCAGGTTGCGGCACATGCCCTCAGAACTAGAAGACATTGCTATCTTTCTCAAGGAAGGTGTGGTGCCCAAAGGGATGAATGCTTTGGAAAGGAAAAGGTTAGCCATACATGCAACACCCTTCATGTTGATCAATGGGGATTTTTATAATATGGGCCATGATGAGGTCTTGCACCGGTGTGTACTAGAACATGAACGCATAGCTATAATAGAAGAGGCCCATGGTGGGATTGCCAGAGGACATTATGTAAGGAATGCAACTGCGTGCAAGATCCTAGTCGTTGGACTATGGTGGGAAATGATTCATCAGGATTATATTGAATTTTGCAAGGCCTGTGACCACTACCACCACCTTGGAAAACCTAGAAAAAGGGACAAAATGCCCTTATACCCCATCTCCAAATGGAACCTTTTGAAAAGTGGGCAATAGATTTTGTTGGACCAATCTCACCAACTATGCGAAGGACTAACTCACGGTATATTATTACATGTACTAATTATCTGACAAGGTGGGTAGAGGCCGCACCCACTAGGGATTGTACCACAACCATGGCTGCTAGATTTTTGTGTGAGAACATTATCAGTAGGTATGGGTGCCCATTAAGTTTAACAAGTGATAGGAGCACTCACTTCTTAAATGAAATAATCAGGATCCTATTGGTAAAATTCATGGTAACCCATCACAAGACTACCCCTTATCACCCTCAAGAAAATGGGACTACAAAGGCATTCAACAAAATCCTTAGTCACACATTGACTGAGATATGTGATGTGGGTAGGAAGGATTGGGATGATAAGGTGTCAGCAGTCCTTTGGGCATACGTAAAACGTATAAAAGGTTGAACAAGGCCACATTTATTTCAACCGTTTGCTTGCAAGGAAGCATGTTACAAGTTAAATTTATGCTACCATCGTTGTGTATAAGCGCGCGGGAGAGGGGTGGATGATGAACAAGCATTGGAAGAAAGAATTTATGAATTAATAAAGTTGGATGAAAGGTGCTCACTAGCAAGATGGAGCCAAACAACTAAAAAAGCTAAACAAAAGGCATGACACGACCGCCACATTAAAAACAAATAGTTTGAGGTTGGCCAAATGGTATTGTTATATGATTCTAAATTTCTACACCATCCTGGAAAGTTAAAGGTGCATTGGTTGGGTCCTTATGTAATTTCATACATCCTTGATTTGGGCGCATGCCAGCTATAAGCGTTGGATGGAACAAAATTACCTAGACAATTCAATGGCGGTAAAGTGAAGCCTTACTATAAATAATGCTTCTTAGTGTTTGTAAATAAGGTAGTTCCTCGAGTTAGTTTAGAGTTTCCTTTTATTCTTTTCCTTTCTTGTTTTTCCCTTTCACGTTGTTGTCTTGTTTTGCACCTTATGTGCTAACAACCTTATTACTTTTAAACTTATGATTGCGTAGAGGATCACGCATCGATTTAGTGTGGGGTGAGGTGATGAAGAGAGGCATGAAGTTATTCTGCAAGAAGATTGAGTTAGTAGACCATTCGAACTAGCCCTGTTGAAAAGATGCGCTAGGAAGGTAAATGGATGACAAAATAGAGTTCCATTGGAAATCCACGTACAAAGGAGAAAAATCGGAAAAACACGAGGTAGGTGAAAGCAAGAATCGTGAGGATGGAAGAGGTGCCTTTGGCACTAGAAACACACATGTAAAAGTCTTCTGTCAACATGGATTGTCTACACGCCAGAAGGTTGGAAAAGTTTTCGTGCAAGGATTGGGCATGGGTGAAAAATGTTTCACACAAGGATTGGGCACGTGAAAAACATTTCACGCAAGGATTGGGTGCGCAAGGAAAGGTGCTGAAGTTGGGTTTGTTTGAAAATGTCACATTAAATATTGTCATATAGTGGTAGGTAGCCTAGCCTTTAATGTATAAAAGTGGGAAAAGCTATAAATACAAGGATGGTAAGTTCATTATTTTACTTTGTGAAAACAAGGAGAACAATTTTCTTTCAAGAGCTAGGGTTCGAGAGCTAACTCATGTGAAGGAGAATCTCAGAAACTCACGTGTAATCAGTCTAGTTGATCTACAAACCAGAGTAGAAGTGATTTACGAGTGTGAGGAAAGTTGTGAAAGAACGTCGTGATCGAAAGAGGGAAATCAAAAATTAGGGTTTGTACCCTAGGGCATGGGGCACGTGAAGAAAACTCTTAGACAACTCGAAGGCAACCAAGGAATGAAAGCAAAGGGTAAAATGACAGCCACGAAACCAGTTGATAAGCCTGCAGTGCAATCTAAGAAGGGAAAGGGGAAGGGAAAAGGAAAGAAGAAAGAAGATGAAATCCCCTTGGATACCAATGAGGAATGGTACTCAAAGATGCAATACTTGGATGGGGTTTTGCTAGGGCAAGAGTGGGAGTCCCACATCAGATAGATGACCATAATTGATTACAATCACCGGTCAAGTATAATTGTGAAGGAAATGGTGTTGGAGCTGGTGCACCCCACAAATAAATGAACACCTAATGGGATGCCGATTTATAGTGATGTAGTCAAGGTGAAAATGGAGAAGGCAAGGCTTCTCCAGCTTTATGAGTTGCCATACTTTGGGAATCCCGAGCACTGTACCAATGGTTAATGACACGTGTGCACAAAGATTTCTTCTACTTTGCAGGGTGCAAGATGTGCATAACCCCACAATTAATCTCACACTTTACAGGCCTGAGATGTAAAGGGGATGCAATCCTAGACGACCTCCAGGATGAGGAGGCAATAACGGAAACCCTTGCATCCCGGATTATAAGAAGGGATCGAGGTACTACGATGTTGTGGATATCAGTGATCCGGTGATGAAAATGGCTTCGCACCTCATTTCCAAGCTAAATGGACAAGAGAGGTGGACCTAGGTGAGCAAGCCTTGGTTGAATGTCTATAGAAAGGTTGTGGAAGGCACCATGTACAATATCTCCTAGTACATAGCAGACGAGATTATAAGTAGCGTGGAGAATGGAGGAAAGATACTATTTGGGAACATTCTACTAACCATTGTGTTCTCAGAAATCGAGGTGCCAAATGCATCTGATAAGTTCGTATGGGAGTACCCCGATGAAGACCCTTCACCTACGGATAGGTTCCAGAAATATACTTGTGATTCAATGACGGGGTGCATAAGTTGTGCTTGGATAAATGGTATACACACCTTAGGAATGCATTTGGGGCAGAATGGCGAGATCCCAGAGAAACTCCCCACGACGACTAAAGGAGAAGCAGAGTTCGCGGTGTACCAACACTTCTGCATTGGTAGATTTATCTTGGTGGATGGTAGTTGGAGTCCCTAGTGCAAACTCCCCTTCTCATTTACTTGCCCAATTCTTCCAGTAAGGGTAAATAGATATAAGGAGTCAAAGAAGTTAAGACTCGACCTATCCACCCTTGACAGTGAACACAGAGAGATGAGGAAGAAGCTGGTCTATCCAGGAAAGTACATGTACATTGAAAGGTACATGTCACAAGACGTGCACATCATAAGGCCGATGACCTTACCAATTACTGAGAGCACTACTGCCAGAATTTACCTATGCATAAGGCCAAAGTTTGAGAAGGGAGCATACGTAGAAAATGAAATATCCATCCCAGACGACCCCATAGGAAGGAAGAAGCCAGTACTAAAGTGAAAGGAGAAAGAAGAAGAAGAGGAAGAGTAAGGGGTAGTGGGGAGGCAAGATGTAGGTACCGTGGGGCCAATTACCTATATCTGGAAAGAAGAGAATAACGGTGGTCAAGGAAAAGACCTCGTAGCCTGCAAAGCCACCATCCCCTGAAGAACCTTCACATGAAGAAAAGATAGCATCTCCCACACCGAATTTTTGGTAGGAATGGAGGAACAAGGGTCTCGAAGATATGAACAACTGAACACCTATGTAGGTGAAATGGATGACAATGAAGGGGAGGAGCTGGAGTTAGATCAAGAGCCAATTGATATCCATGATTCGGAAGGAGAGAAGGCTGAGAATGTAAATGATGCCTTCATTTTTGTAAGGAGGAAAGATGCTCAAAGGCAGGAAGGTGTGCGCGATGAAGAGGGGAGTGAAGGGGCTAGTAACAAGGAACCGATGTGCCTAAGCTCACTCAAGAGGATGTGGATGAGAAGGCAACAAGAGAGGTGGAGAAGATAATTGATGCCTTTGTTAATGAAGAGTTGGGGCACAACATGGACCTTGTGCTCGCAAGTTTAAGAAGGAATAGAGGGAGAAGAGTGGAAGTAGCATGAAAGTACCAACTCTCTCGGTAACTGTTCCTAAGGGCATGCACATGGGAAGTAAACATGTGGAATAAGGAAGGACAATGATGATTTACATTGATGACCCCAACAAAGTTTTGCATGCGTATTTCCAAAGTACCATGCCCACCAAGGAGCTCACCGCCATGGATTCCTTTGACCCTAAGGGAGGATACCCGTGGATGAGGAAAATGCTATCCTGGGCATTCGACTCCCACCTCGATGAGCCTGAATTTGAAATTAACTAGGGAGCAGTATTAAAAATTTCTGAAGGAAAGGGGGACAACCCCATTATAAACACATAGCAACTATCGGATGACCAAGTGTGTAACGCGCTGAACAAAGTCTCAATGGAAATCGAGGCTAGGCTCTTCAGTAGAAATGACAGGGTTAGAGCCTTGGAGGACCAGTTGGAGAAAAGGAAGCAAGAAGGATCTCAGCCTAGAGAAATTAATTAGCATGCAACTACAGAGGGAGCTTCAGGAGGAAAAGGCTAGGGTGCATGAAGTTTCCAAGAAGGTGGAGCTCATCTCCTAATCGATTATCACAAAGCACCCAGACCTTAACCCTCCTGCACAAAAGTATAGATCCTCCCTAGAGTGCCTAGAGGACTTGACTCGGATCCTCACCATGGAGAGGCAGCCCTTGGCTTTAGAGTCGGTAGAAGAGGTAGTGGCACGCTTGGAGAAAGAAGACAAGTTGAAGGTCATCGTGCTCATGGCCGAATACAACAAGGTGCTTGCACGACGTAAGAATAGCTACACAAACCATGGGGGTCACTTACAACCACTACATAGATCAAGACAAAGTGATAAGCATACTGCTTGCCAGTGACGAGGCCAAGTTGAAGGAATTCAGAGAGAAGAATAAGGGCAATAGAGCCGAGTAGGAAAGGATCATAGCTGAAGTAGAAAAGAAATCTGAGGCCATTGAGAACCAACGAGTCTCAATCAAAACATGGCTAAAAGAGCTCTACAAGGTCATCACAAGGAAGATGGATGCCCTAGAAGACCATGCTAAAGAACTGGAGACTATGGTAGAAACCATTACCACATAGGGGAGGGGCTAACTTATGACAAGGTGAGCACCTTGGTTGGCGACATCTACACTAAAGTGCAGAAGGAAGTCAGCACTTGGAGTACACTAGAGGCCAACCTCCAGCAAAACTTTCCCCTCCTTCTTTAGGAAAATTTTCCCCCTATTCTTTCTCTTCCCCTTTCTTTATTCTTTCCCCCATTCTTTTCCAAGGCAAGGCCTTGCATTCTTTTGTACTTGCATTCTTTGAGAAGGTTCCCGAGGGTAGAGAACAGGTGAAGTGTGGGGTAATGTTGGACCCCTAATTATAGCTTCCAAATCTTAAGGGTGCATAGGCGCGCATGACCGAAGGAAGCGCGCAGGTGTATGCGCGCAGGCGAGTTCAAAAGGCTTCTTGAAGAACCCAGGATGTGCACGCCACGTAAAGAATAATTCAGGACTTAGCCATTTTTGGCCTTTGGGACAAAACACATGAAGAACGTGTTCCATTTGGATAAGGTTCTAGCCTAGCGACAGTGTCCTGGAAGGAATATACCTTGCAATAGAAATATCCAAAAGGTTAATCATGACACAGAGAGGCATGCACCCAGGGTAACCCACACCTTGACACTTGGGGCCAGATTTGATGCTGCAGAGGATTTTTTAAATCTTAGAGGCCTATTTATATGCATGCCCTTGCAAAGAAAGGAGATGAAATGAAGTAGCAGAGATCTCAGTAGGATTACTGCGAGAACTATGGGATGAAAATGGGTACAAAATTCAAGTAAGGATGTAATGGGGAAATGGGGAGTGAAATTTTTGTCTTGTGAGAATACATGTATGGATCCACATATGGTGCATGACTACGGTCTACCTTCTATAATATTTTATAAGTAAACACTATGAATGAATGTGATAAGGTTGCCATGACAAATGTATCAAGACTCTTTCTCTGTATTATCTACATATTACTATTGCACTTTTGTTCTTATATAATCATGAATCTTGCTTAAATGGTTAAGTATAGTAGTAGATGTATAACTCTTAGTTCTATTATTTCTGTTGCATGCTTTGGTTCTATTATGACTGAAGGGGTGTAGAAGTCGTCCTGAGCTCTATAGCCCTTCATGTCTATTAAATCACTAAGTCAGAATCATGAGCTATGCCTTCCACTAGACTCACATAAAAGAGAGACTTGGCTCCCTCTCACGTGCCTCGGGTGAGCGCCTAGCACCCACTAGGTGATAGGCCAGGCACGCATGAGGTTCCCTTGTTCTTAGTGGGTGTAAAAGTGACTACGGTCATCCTCGAACTTTGTGTCTATAGATTGCATCGATGGTGAAGTAATTAATCCTTTTCTATATTTTCTTTGTTTAAAGTGAGTAGGGAGATACTCTACTATCTATATTTCCCAAAAGCATTCTCTTTTTCTTCCTTCTCTCATCTCTATGTTCTTCTATTCCTTTTGATTGATAATCTTTTAAGTATGAAAACATTCCGAATATCGTGGTCCAAACATTAAGAGTTGTATTTACATACATTTTTTCCCGATTTCAATAAGGGAACTTCTATCATTAAAGAGGAGGGACTTTCATCCCCTAACTATGGCTTCAACCCATGTTCCATTCTGAAAACCAATAGTTTTGGTAACTCCACCTGGGAATTCATTACAAATGGATTCCGAATAACAACTTTTTTATCATGTTTGATCTGGTGACTCCAAGATTCACTCGGGGTAGAAGAACCCTTAGGGAAGAAGACCCTCATTTATAACTTTTGAATCGTCAAGGTTTCTCTCTCCCTTTATCAACGAGAAAAATAAGAGGAAAAATATCAACAAGCACTCCTCTTCCTAGAGACAAAACTTCGGGAGTGACATCCCTCAAGATCAAATCAATCCTATTTTGAATGCTTTGATTCTCACTGGTGTTTCAGTTCCTCTCCAAAAAATCTTTCCAAGGATGGCAGATCCTTCGCGCTTGGGGCCAAAGGGTTTGGCCTCTTGCTATTCCCCATCCATCACATGAATTTCCTAGAGGCAATAGAAATAATTTCCCTAAATTCAGAGGTGATGGGAAGGTTCATCTAGATGAACATATTATGGCCTTCATTGTTGCTTGTGGTGTTCTCGAGTTAAACATGAGGATATCTCCATTAGAGTTTTTTGGAGATATTGCAAGATAATGTTGTTGATTGGTTCTATCATCTCCCTGTTGGATCCATCACCAATTGGAACACCATGACAACCCATTTTGAGCAGCGTTTCAAACCTGCTGAGGATGTACATGCCCTCTTGGCCCAGATTTCTCAAATCAAGAAATAGTCACATGAGCCCATGAGGGAATTTTTGGCCAAATTCAATAGGCTGGTTAACAAGATCCCACAAAACACACGCCCATGGATCAGATTCAGAAATATTTCTTCCTTAATGCCCAACTGCACTGAAGTGAGTTATGCACTTAGGAGAGCCAATCTTGCCACTTTAGATGTTGATCAAATATTTTTTTCAAAGTGTTGAAGATGATCTGATCATGTCTGACAAGCTAAGGAGAGATTCATCCAAATCCAAAGCATCTCCTTCTTCCACATCTTCTCCTAGAGCTAATGCAAATCAGTTGGTACAGAAACTTGCTAATGATCTTATTGCTCTCAAGAAGCAGTTCACCCAACGCATGCTCCTTATTAGGATGTTCCTAGGAAGAACTTTCAGCCAGAATTGGTTTCCCTCTACTCAGACCACACTTTGGCAATTGAAGGCCCACCAGTTAAAGTTCTAGTAAATGCAACATGTGAAGTGTTGGAGCCTGATGATGAGGAGGAAGATGAAATTTTTCAAGAACATGAAGAGGACGCTGATGAAGAATTCGAAGAGTTGAGTGGATATCATGTCCATTTTCTCACCACAACAAGTATAGATGAAAAGGATTATTATGAAGAAACAGATTGTAGAGATGAAGAGTGAATCATATGTTGTCATGACTCGTGAGCAAGCCAAAAAGAAGGAAAAAGTGATGCAGCCTGCTAAAAGATCTAAGGATCCTCCTGCGGTCATTCCAGTGATTACAAGGAGAGGAGCTTCTATTCCAACTTCTTCCACATCCAAGGTAGGTTTTTCTATTCCTTCCTCCTCTATTTCTACTCCTAAAACTTCTTACCCTTCAAATTATAGAGTTGATAAGTAAAAGTTTCATCTACTCCTATCAATGATGCTCCATCTACCTCTGGTTCTTTTGACATTATTGACCATCTCAAGAAAAATAAGGTCTAGATCTCAAAAGCTGAATTCTACCAAACCCATCCCAAGGCCTTTGCTAAGATGGTAGACTTTGTAAAATCCAAATCCAAGCCTTCATCCCCTAGTTCTAAAAGTCTCTTTCCCACTCCTCCTTCATCTCAACCAAGCCTTGTGGCAGCAGTCACTTCATCTGATGGGAAGATTGAACCATTTTATGTCACTCTCCTCATAGCTGGCCACAAACTCAACAATTGTGTTATTGATTCTGGTGCTTCAGATAATGTGATGCTTGTTAAGGTAGCTCATGCCCTAGGCTTAACCCTAACCCATGCTTTTGGTTCATGTTACTCAATGGAAAGTAGAGAAGTTCCATTGGTTGGGAGGATCAAGGATGCACAAGTAGCCTTTGTTTGCTTTCCAGAGAAGAAATTTTTAGCCACCATTTTGGTAGCTGATATTCACCCTTCCTACAATATGTTGCTTTGAGTAGAAATTTTTGCAAAAATGTTGGAGGAGAAATCATGATGGATTGATCACATGTTCTTATTCCAGTGATTGGTAAAATGAAGAAGCTATTTCCTATGAAACAAACTGAATATATTGCATAAAAAATAGATGACCCAAAGGCACAAATACTTTATGCAGACATTAGTCATGGTAATTACATGATCATGTCACAAGATGAGGCTAACCATCCTAAGGAAGTTTTTCTTGATCTTAATGATGTTTAGATCTTGGAATTTGATGGAAGCTTCTCCTCACTGCTTAGAGCTAGTGTGGTGATTATTTCTCTTGAAGGAAAATACACCCTTTCTCTTTCAAGCTCTAATTCGAAAACACAAATAATACAATTGAGTATGAAGCCCTCATCCTCGGTTTAAGCATGGCAAAAGATATGGGGATAAAGAATATCCTTTCTCGTGGAGATGTAGAGTTGATTGTAAAATAGGTCAGAGATATTTTTCAAGTGAAGAATATAAGGTTGAAACATTACAGGAATCTGGTTTGGGATTCCATTAAGTTCCTTGATGCCTTTTCAATTGAATCCATGCCAAGGGAAAGAAACACTAGGGATGATTCCTTGGCTGTCTTGAGGTCTCTACGATCCCTCATCCAAATTTCTCCCAAGATAAATTCACCATTGAGATGATTCATAGACCTAGTGTGCCTGACAATGCAAACAATTGGTAGGTCTTTAATGATGATCAGCACTTGCTTTCCTTCCTTGAACTTAGAGATAATTTTGACCAGTTGTACTTTGAAGGAAGTGGAATCTACCTAGAGAGTGTGTGCCTCCAAATGAAGAAGATAACCAAGAAGAAATGGATCATGATGGCTACATAAAACTAAAAGGTAATAAGATACCTAAAGGGCTGGTAAGTTTGGAAGAGTTATTTGATAAACATGATAGGTACATCAAGTCCAAAACTTCCAAAGGAGCTCAGCAGTCTACTGACTATGAAAAGATAAACATTGGGAGTCTTAATGAACCCATGCTGGTAAACATTGGAAAGTGTTACACACAAGAGGAGAGGAAAAGGTAGCAAATCTATTGAAAAGGTATGTTGATGTTCTTGCATATTCTTATGATGATCTCAAGGCTTTTTAGCCAAAAGAGATGCAACATTTCATTCCTCTAAAGCTTGGGATCAAGCCTTCCGAAAAATTAGAAGTAGTATAACCCTAAAATTTTTGATACAATCTTTTAAGAGATCTAAAAGTTATTGAAGGCTAAGATCATTTTCCCCATTCACCATTCAACGTGGATTGCTAATATTGTGCCTGTCAGGAAGAAGAATGGTGAGATCCATATTTGTGTTGATTTTAGGAATTTGAATCAAGCCTCTTTGAAGGATAATTATCCTCTCCCTATAATGGATCAAGTGTTGCAGTTATTACAGTTTAGAAATATTTTCCATGCTTGATGGATTCTCAGGATATAATCAAGTAGAAGTAAGTGTTGCAGATCAGCATAAGACTTCCTTTACCACTCCTTGGGGCACCTTTTCTTATAGGAGAATGCCTTTTGGCCTCATCAATGTTGGTGCCACCTTTCAAAGGGAAATGGACCTAGCCTTTGGCAATCTCAAGGGGAAATACATAGTTATATACCTTGATGATCTGACTGTGTTTTCAAAAACTAGAGTTGATCATTTCCAACTCCTTGAAACTATCCTACAAAGGTGTAGAGAGCATTTCATCTCCTTGAATCCTAAGAAATATGTCTTTTGTGTCACCAAAGCAAAATTATTGGGACACATTATCTCCAAGGAGGGAATCAAGATTGATCCAGAAAGAGTTCAAATGATTCAACAGATCCCTCTCCCCACAACCAAGAAGGGTGTGCACTCTTTCTTTGGCAAGATCAACTTCTTGAGAAGATTCATACCTGATTTTTCTGAGCTTACTTTGAACATATCCCACATGATGAAAGGGAAGAAAAATTTTGGTTGGTCCTCTGAAGGAAAGGTTACATTTGAAGACATCAAGAAATCTATAGCAAAGACTCCAATCTTGGCATGCCCTAATTATAGAAAAGACTTCATTATCTATTGCTATGCTACTAAAAGTACTCTAGCTGTTGTGTTAACTTAGGAGAATGTTGAAAGTCATGAACTCCCCATAGCATTCATGAGTTATATTTTGAAATCCCATGAGCTGAAGTACACCATGATGGAGAAACATGCTTTGCATAGGGTCAAAGCTGTAAATCAGTTTCGTTTCTACATCCTCAACTCTCATTGTATTGTGCTTGTGCACGATACAAATATTAAATCAATTCTTACAGAACAAGAATTTGGAACCAAGAGAGGCAATTGGGTAGCCAAATTTTAGGAGTATGATCTTGACATCAAACCCACCAAGCTAGTTTGAGGAAAGGGCTTATGTGAACTCATTGCTGAAGGAGTTGATGCCAAATTGTCCAAGGAAGAAGTTGATATCCCTGTTGTTCTTTTCCTTAGCTCAACTGATGAATGGTATGTTGACATTGCACACTTTCTTACTTATGGATAATGTCCATCTCATTTGAGTTCTAAGGATAAGAGAGCCATCAAATTAAGGTCTACGCAATATGTGTTGTGGGAAAATGCATTGTTCAAATGAGGGATAGATGGAAGGTTTTTGAAATGTGTTGACAAAGAGCAACAAAAGAAATTGTTCTCATCCTTTCATGACCAGGCCTGTGGAGGTCATTTCTCTTCTACTATCACAGCCCACAAAATCCTCTATGCTAGATATTATTGGCCTACCTTGTTCAAAGATGCATCAAAGTGGGTAGGCAAGTGTGAAGCATGTCAAACCTTTATTGGAAGACTGAAATTGGCTTCTTTACCTCTCAAACTAGTGGTGATTGAGGAACCTTTTCAAAAATGGGGTTTGGAATTCATTAGGACACTCAATCCACCTTCAAGTGTAGGGCATACTCATGTTTTGATTGCCACTAATTATTTCACCAAGTGGGTGGAAGCCATTCCAGTTAAAAGTACTACTTCTAAAGTAGTATGCAACTTCATCAAGGAGCACATATTAAAAAGGTGTGGAATGCCAAACAAGATTGTCACTGATAATGCTTCCAATTTTTCTTCTGCTGAGATGATGGATTTCTGCTATGGATATGGCATTTCCCTTGCACACTCTTCATATTACTATCCCCAAGGGAATGGGCAAGCAAAATAAACTAACAATAACTTGGTCATCATTGTTTGGAAGCTTGTTAGTGACTCTCGGAGGAATTGGCATAAGAAACTATATGATGCTTTATGGGTAGATAGGATTACATCTAAGAGAGTCACAGGGAATGTCTCCTTTTCAAGTGGTATATGGAGTTGAAGCTCAACTTCCAGTGACATTAGAATTGCTAGCCTTACATTTGATGAAGGCCATTGAGGATGCCAACTTTACCAATTCATTGGACAAAAGAATTATGTACCTCCAGAAGTTGAATGAAGACATATTGCAAGTGGTTGACAGGATATCAACTCATCAACTCAAGGTAAAAGCTCTGTTTGACAAAAAGGCTAAACCCAAGAAATTTTCAAGTGGGAGACAAGTGTTCTTCTTTGGGACAAAAGGCATGAACCTTGAGGTAGCCATGGTAAATTTGATTCCCTTTGGCTTGGTCCTTTTAAAATCAAACATTTTGCTAGTGAGAACTCTTTTTACCTGGATTACATGGATGGTTCTCCTCTCCCATTTCCTTATAGTAGGAAATTTTTGAATTTATTCAAAACCTAGGAGTTTTGGCGGTTCCACTATACATTTTGTATAGCGTTTTTCTTTCCTTGTTTTTGTTTTGGTTGTTTTCCTTTCTGTGTTCTCTTCTATGTTGGTATTGATTCTTTTTGACTCCATTGCCCATTGGCTAAGACACTGATTCGATCTGATTACCCAAAATTCTCTAAGGTTCTTGATTTTTCCTCTTTCCTCTACCAAATCATCCCCAGAAGGAGCCAACTATTGTCCTCTCAATTTTCCCCACCCTTTCGAATCTAAATTCATAAAAATGGAGCCCCGCCATAGATGAAATTTGTGTTTTAAATTCCTCAAGTATGTTGTTGTTAAAACATTTTACCTATTTTCAATGGATGGAAAATGATTTTAGTTCTTCTCTTATGCATTTAGAATGCATGGGACCTTACATCTCTCTTTTTTAACCTTTTGCAGAGAAAGAAATTCCTCATCAGGAGAAAAAATGGGGTTTTCCTATTTCCTGCAACTTCCTACGTTCCTTTCCCCATCAAATTCTTACTCGGAAAGGTGAAGCTACGCATTTTTTCCCATTGGATGCGGTCGCGTGGGTTCCTTTTGAACTTATCACTTTTGGTGTTTTTGGAACAAATGCCATTTTTGCCCCACATTCCCGTCGGTCCCTGATTAGATGGAGCAATTTTGGTAGAAGTTCAGGGTGACGAATCCATTTTATTCTCCAAGGCATTACGGTGAAAGGGTGAAAAGTTATGAAATGACCCATGACCCTACCCAAGTGAAAGGATAAATTCGAGTTGAAATCCGCAACAAATTAGAAAGGGACACGTGTTCATGTTGAAAATTCAATGGTGGAGGCATGGAATTTTGGGGAAAAGTTGGAATTTTTCCCCTTCTCAAAATAGAAAAAAAATAAAAAGTGAATCACATCCCCGCAACCAATTAGGTGAGGCCACATGTTAAGGAATTAGAAAAGGACACGTGGCCATTTTTCAGTTCACAGGCACTTTGGCGGACCGGTAGAGGACTTTGGGAATTTTAGCCTTGTTTCCACAAAAGGTGAAAAGTTCTAAAATGGCCCTCGCAGCCCCACTCATGCGAAGGGAAAATTTATAAGTTAAGGCCCGCAACATATTAGAAAGGGACACTTGGCCTACATTGAAAGGTCAATGGCAAGGGCACGGACCTTTGGGGAAAAGTTGGAATTTTTCCCCTTATCAAAAATGGATAAAGTATTAAATTGAAGCGTAATCCCATAGCCAACAAGCGATGCCACGTGTTGAAGGATGAAATCAGAACAGCAGGCCTACAGGGGAAATTGAGAATTTGAGCCTTTTTCACCAAAAGGTCAAAATGTTGCAAATTAAGTCATGCCCCATTTTTCGAATCGTGGTGTGCCACATGTTCACGTTGAAAAGTCAAAGTGGGCCAATGGAGGTTTTTGTTAATTTTAGTTTTTTGTTAAAAAAGAGTTTAAACGTCATATTTGAACCGCATTTCCTTAGCCACTCAGATGGTACCATGTGTCTAGATTTTGGCGAGCTACGGGAGGGCAAAGCAAAATGAGAAATCGTGATTTTTCTCCCAAATGTCAGGAAATGTAGTTTTCTTCCCTAGGGTCATCGTTCCTTAGATCTTGTCATGTGTAGGGTCCAAATTTTAAGGTAAAAGGGGGGAAAAGATTAAAAAATGCACTCATCTAGTTTTTAACACCATTAACAAACCAGAGCTCTGAAAAATGCAAAAATGGATCATTCTTCTTTCTTTTTCTCTGTATTCTTGTCATTTCCCCATGAGATGCATTTTTGGTTTATTATGGGTCCAAATTGATAAGTTTGAAGGGATGTAAAGTTTAATCTTTAGAAAACAGAGTTTATCGGCATACATGATAAAAGGGAGAAAACTTACTAGTAAGCACTTGAGTGCTATGAAAGTGGTTAAAAGGTGGAAATGGTAGGACCACATGAAGAAGAAAATCATGAGATGCCCCCTGCTAAAATAATCATGCTCAAACTAATGAAATATTCACCTTTTGAACCTCTAGTTTTCATGAGTGCATTTGTTTCATGTCACTTTCCAAAAATGGATCTACAACAAACATTATTCCTTTTGGATATTCTTTTCTTGGGGACAAAGTATGGATGTACATGAATTGTTATAAGAACATGGTTTTGGCCATGGAAAAGGGGATTCTAGTTTTCTGGGAAGGTTATAAATTTTTAAGTAATTCAATATAGAAGTTCTTTATTTTCTTATTTTTCTCTATTATTCTCTCTCCTAGCTTGATTCAATGGATCATTTGTTTTACATTCAATAGAAACTTTGTGTTCTGGTCTGTGTAATCCTCAAAACTTTGTGTCTGATTTGCATCGGTGGTGAAGTAATTGATCCTTTTCTATATTTTCTTGGTTCAATGTGAGTAGGGAGATACTTTGCTATCTATATTTCCTAAAAGCATTGTTGTTTTCTTCCTTCTCCCATCTCCATATTATTTTATTCCTTCTAATTGATAATATTTTAAGTATGAAAACATTCTAGAATATCAGGGTCCAAACATTGAGATTTGTATATTTGTACATTTTTTCTTGCTTTTAATAAGGGAACCTCTCCCATTAAAGAGGAGGGACTTGTCATCCCACATTTGTGGTTTCAACCCATGTTCCATTCTGAAAACTAACAGTCTAAATCTATAAAGGAGGGGTCAAGGCTCATTGTAAAGGGTTGGACACTTTGGATCCTTATGCATGTTGTAAAGGACTCCATATTTTATGTATTTTTAGTTACAGACCTCCATGTTTGGATCTTGCATGTGAATATCAGCCTTCTTATCATTGTAATAGCTTTCACATTTTTGGAAGTAATAGAAGCATCATTTTGTGACTATTCTCTGTCCTAACATGTTTGCATTCTTTCTTCTTGCCTCTTCTCTTGAATTGTGTATTGTTGTGATATTTCAAGTCCCATGCAGTTCTATATTTGGTTGTGTTCCACGAGAACGATCTGGTGAATGCGTATTTCTCTGTGCTACTCATGCCTAGACTCCTTTCATGCATTCCCTATCATTATCACTCAGAATAGATAGTTTTCACCCCTCTTTTCTAGTGTTATCACTTTTTAGTGTAGTTTACTTCATGTTATCCTTATTTCCTTGGTCCCTTGGCATTCTTATCTTAGTTTCCTCTTTCAGCACTAGGAGTAGCAATAGCAGTAGTAATAGATAGAGGAACCGACCTTCTTTGGAGATCCATCCCAAGCACACAAGGTCCCATAACTTGGGGATGGTACCATTATTTTCTTAAACACCTCGGCCATTTTAGAGATCTAAGACTCGGGTACACATTTGAGCAACCAACAGCTTCGGCACCCAGTGGGACAAGCATTGAATTATCAAATTTTATATCTCTAGGTTTTGTTGTGTGAACTTAGTGTTTCAGCCTTTGGAGACTCATTTCAAACACATCTGGCGACTTCAAATATTTTTAAATATTTGTTTCAGTAGTCATGAGCACCTTTCATGAGAAGAGTGCACACAAGGAGAAGTACGGCCAGACTGAAGATTAATTTGAATACCTCTAGCTATCCCCGAGAAGAGTTTGTTCCATAAATCCTATGCATGTATCTCTATCTCTAGCGTTCTGTACCCACTCAACTCCTCCTCAAAACACTCAACTTACACGACCTACAATGGTGAATCAGAACCTCCTCCATTAAGAAGCTTTGCAAAATTTGATGGAGGGAGTCCTTACTCTGGTCGTCGTGCAACATGATATGTCAAATGGCACGATCAAGAGTATTCCTTACTTTACTGGTGAGAATCAAGTCACCCCTCAGGAGCATATCCAAGATGTAGCAAATGTGTGCTCACTCTATCTGATCACACATAATGATGTAGTAGTTAGGCTATTTGCAGCCTCTTTCAAAGGTAAAGCACTTTAGTGGTATAGAGGCTTGAGACTTGGATCTATTGGCACTGGGATGAGTGGGAATAGCTCTATGAAGTTATTTTGAGAAGAAGTCGAATCACCTATCTTTGGTGGAGCAACTGACAACAACAAGGATGGTGCCCAATGAGCAGATGACTAATTTCAACATCATATTTTAGAAGAGTTGGGACAAAATTCCTCTTATGGTAAGACCGATAGCCCAACATGATTTCCTTTATTATCTGAAGGTGCTCAATAGTGATATTTTAGTTATGATCCACTCTATGGGAGGTAGGACTTTACCAGCTACTTATAACATTTTGGTAAGGGCAAAAAATAGTCTCATTCAGTGGGAAAGTTGGCTCCAAGACCACCTATGCCCTTGTTCCCAAAAATTTTGCAAGCACCCCAGCCTTTTATAGCCTCTATTCCTACTCCTGAGCAAAGTGTGCAACCGGTTGCCTCAACATCCTATTCTCCATCACGAAAAAGGAAAACAAAGAAATGAAGGCCGTGATTAGAAATTTGTCAAACAAAATCATATCATTGGAAAAGCAACAGGCACAAGCTTGTAGAGGCAATTCCAATCAGGCGCATGGCCAAGGGAATCAGCCTTGGTAGAATCAATACAAAAATCAAAGATACGTACCCAACCAGCAGAATGATAGGTGGCATCCTAATGCACATATGCCCTTGCAAGTTTTCCTCCAACGCCTTCTCTCCTAGAACCTAGTGCGAGCTAGGTGCTTGTTCTAGTCTAGAATAATTTGGCACAAGAGTCAAAATGGTGCTTCCCTTGCAAAATGCCTCATAGTCAATATCATTGTGCTAATGTTGCATGTGCCCAATCCTTCATGATTCAGAATGCTTCATCATGTGAGCCATCAAAAAGTGCCCATGAAGCAAATAATCCAGAAAAACTAGAAGATCCTCTGGATACAAATTTGATGTTCTTTGGTGTGGAGGACTTTTGTCCAATAAACTAAGCTACAGAAGATACAAGAAGACCACACACCCAAGTTACAGACAACATAAGATATAAGAAAAGAATATTAGATTCAGAGCACGTAGGCCACAGTCCCAACAACACAAGCAGATCTTTAGAAGAAAAAAGAATCAGACAAGACCTCTTGTAGCAAAAATGTTCAAATCCCTATGCAGGAGGTCCCACATAAATCTCCTTCTGAAGCAGCGTACACCCATCCTTTGGTAGGCCAAGCCTCTACTCTAGCTAAAATTTAGGCTTCCACGCTTGAACACTCAAGAAGGGATGTTGTTCCCCAAATGCACAAGGTGGGGGGCTTCCATTCAACATTGTTGACTAGATGAAGAAAACAAACATAAATGTCACAATGTGGGATGCCCTGACCATTCCATCTCAATGGGATCTGTTGCACAAAGCTCTGATATAACTTCCATGCGCTGACCCGGTTATGCATAAGCCACATGCTTCATCATAAAATCTTCCAAGAGGAGGAGAAACAAGTAAGTAAAGTTGCTAAAACCCCACCCTTCTATATGTCCTTGATTATAGGCAAACACCTAGTGCATAACTTCTTGATTGACTCAAGCACTAGTACTTTTGTTATGCCTAAGAAGATAGTTGATGTCTTAGGTCTGAAATATAGCCCTTTGTCTAAAGGAGTCCTACAACTTGATGGCTCAATTATAACCACCTTAGGAGTCATCAAGGATCTTGAGTTAACCCTCCATGCATGTCTAAGCTTGACAATTACTCAAGATGTGTCAATTATTGACTTGCCTCCTTTGTTTTCCCTATGTCTATCAAGAGAATTTATTGCTAAAGTGGGTGGTTACTTGTCTTCTAATTGGTCTCATATGTTACTCAAGACAAGGTATGGTACCCAGTTTACCATAAAAGTTGAGCCTATATTTTCTTATCATGTAGAGCCATATGTCCCATCCCCTCTCCAAGCCAATTGTCTTATCCAGGAAGAACAAGTTTTAGTTCCTGAAGAGTAGTCTCTTCCACCCTCTGTTCCAGACCTAGTGCTTGATGAATGGGAGGAAAGGCGTCATAAATTTGATCCCTATGGTGAAGAACTAGAAGCCTATGAAACTGGGCTTGGTACTTATTGCATTCTAAAAGAAGACATTATGCTTCCACACACGCTCATGAAAGAAAAATTTCAAACTGGTATATGGAAGTTATATTTTGATGGATCCAGAAGCAGAAACGGTGTAGGAGCAGGAGTGGTTCTCATTTCCCCTAAAGATGAGAAATTCTTCTTCATGCATAGGTTGCAGTTTGCATTCTCTAACAATGTGGTAGAATATGAAGCACTAGTGCATGGCTTGCTCATTATTGAGAAGAAGAAAATTAAGGCACTACAGATCTTTAGGGACACGAATTGGTCATCCACCAGGTCACCAACAAATTCCAGAAAAAGAATAATCTTCTTAAAGCTTATAAACATAGAGTTTGGGACCTACTTGAGAGATTTGATGCCCTTAATCTGTAGGTAGTCCCGCGTAGAATGAACAAAGAGGTTGACCAAATGGTCGCACTCGGTTCACAGTTTTCTCCTACTGAGGACTTTTTCAAAGGAAACACTCAGCACATTAAGATGGTGATCAAACCATCCATTCTAGATAATAACACCAAATGGTAAGTGTTTGATAGTGATGCAGACCTCCATGTTTGGTTCTTGCATGTGGATATCGACCTCCTTATCATTAGTATTCTTGCATTTTGGAAGTAATAGAAGCATCGTTTTGTGACTATTCTCTATCCTAACGTGTTTGCATTCCTTCTTGCCTCTTCTCTTGCATTGTGTATTATTGTGCTATTTCAAGTCCCCTATAGTTCCATATTTGGTTGTGTTCCACACGAACGATCCGTGAATATGTATTTCATTGTGCTACTCATGCCTAGCCTCCTTTCATGCATTCCCTATCATTCTCGCTCAAAACAGATAGTGTTCACCCCTCTTTTATGGTGTTATCACCTTTTAGTGTAGTTTACTTCATGTTATCCTTCTTTCATTAGTCCCTTGGAATTCTTAGCTTAGATTCCTCTTTTAGCACTAGGAGTAGTAGTAGCAGTAGAAATAGATAGAGGAAACAACCTTCTCTGGAGATCTGTCCCAAGCGCAAAAGGTTACACAACTTGGGGATGGTTCCATTGTGGTCTCAAACACCTCAGCTTTTCAAAGATTTGAGATGTGGGTGCACATTTGAGAAACCAACAGATGTTATTGCCCCTCAAATGCAAAATTTATCAAGTCTTCCATTCAACATTATGGACCAGATGAAGAGGACAAACATAAATGTCATGATGTGGGATCCCTGATCATTCCATCCTAGCATGACTTGTTGCATGAAGCTCTAGCAAAACTCCCGTATTTTTAACCCAACTATTCAAAAATTGCGTGCTTCTATCAACATCTACCAAGATGAGGAGAATCAAGTAAGTAAATTTGTTAAAACCCCACCCTTCTATATGTCCTTGATCATAGGAAAACATCTTTTCCATAATTGCATAATTAACTCAAGCACTAGTACTTATGTCATGCCTAAGAAGATTGTTGATGTCTTAGGTCTTAAATATACCCCCTTGACAAATGGAGTCTTGTAGCTTGATTTCTCAACTGTCACTACCCTAGGAGTAATAAAAGATCTTGAGTTAACTCTTCATGCATGCCCAAGCCTCACCATAACTCAAGATGTGTGTATTATTGACCTACCTCCTTTATTTTCCCTATGTCTATCAAGAGAATTTAATGTAAAAGTGGGCGCACTTGTCTTCTAAGTGGTCTCATATGTTACTCAAGACAAGGTATGGTACCCGGTTTACCATACAAGATGAACCTATATTTTCCTATCATGTAGATTCATATGTCCGATCCTCTCTCCAAGCCAATTGTTTAATCCAAGAAGAACCAGCTTTAGTTCCTAAAGAGCATCCTCTTCCACATTCTATTCCTGATTTAGTACTTGATGAGTGGGCAGAGAGGCGCCATAAATTTGACTCATATGCTAAAGAACTGGAAGCCTATGAAACTAGGTTTGGTACTCACTACATTCTTGAAGAAGAAGCCATGCTACCATACGTGCTCAAGAAATATGAAGAGAACACTGGTCTATAGAAGTTGTACTTTGATGGTTCCGAAGTAGAAATTATGTGGGATCGGATTCGTTCTCATTTCCCTGAAGAATGAGAAATTATTCTTCATGCACATATTATAGTTTACTTGTTCTAACAATGTGGTAGAGTATGAAGCGTTGGTGTGTGATTTGCTTATTACTGAAAAGAAAACTATTAAAGTGTTGTAGATCTTTGGGATACTGAATTAGTTATCCACCAGGTTTCCAAAAATTTCCAGGTAAAGAGTAAGCTTCCCAAAGCTTATAAACACATATCTTAGGACCTCCTTAAGACCTTTGATGCTCTAAATTTGTAGTTGGTACCACATAAAATGAATAAGGATGCTGATCAAATGGCCGTGCTTAGTTCACGGTTTGCTCCCCACCGAAGAATTTTTCAAAGGAAACACTCATCACATTAAGATGGTGATTAGACCATCCATTCTAGATAACAACACCAACTAGCAAGTGTTTGACAAAGTGACACGCAGATTGTGTATTTCATTCAAAATAAATTTGAGTTCTCATCAAGCATGCAATCTAACTTGCATGAAAACTATGGTGACTAAGTGATTCAACTAAAGTCAAATAAGTTTCCTAAAGGGTTGGTCACCTTAGAGAAAAATTTTAGCCTTGATGATGAGTTCAAGGGTGAAGAAAATTATATGCACATCATGCAAGAAGACTGCTCCCCAATCACTATTATGCATGAAAAAGAGTGTTAGTAAATTTTGTGTGCACGATGAAAAACAAGCCTTCATATCTCTCTGTTAAAAATACAAGTGATATCTTCTCATGGGAGTATGAAGACCTCAAAGGTTTTGATCCAAGTGTTTTTCAACACTCCATTGACCTTGATCCTGGTATCAAGCCCATCAAAAAGAAGCAAGTGAACAGTCAATCCAAAGATAGAGCCCCTCATGAGAAAGGAATTATCCAAACTCATTGAGGTGAAAATTATTTTTCCCATCAAGTACTCTACTTGGGTCGCGAATCTAGTTCCAATGCGCAAGAAGAATGGTGAAATCAGAATCTGTGTTGATTTCATAGATTTGAACAAGGAATCTCTAAAGGATCATTATCCTTTGCCTTCAATGGAGCATATTCTATAGACTGTGGCTGGCACACAAAGATTCTCAATGTTAGATGGGTATTCAGGTTTCAATCAGATCCTGGTCAAGGAAGAGGATCAATTCAAAACAACATTTACAACCAAGTGGGGAACATATGCATATAAAAAGATGCCCTTTGGTCTATCAAATCGTAGGTGCTACATTTCAGTGTACCATGGACATTGCCTTCAAAGGTTACATCAATGAGTTCATCTTGGTTTACCTTGATGATATAATAGTCTTCTCAAAGTAGAGCACAAATCATATGGCGCACTTGGAGAAAGTCTTTGAGAGATGTAGAAAATTTGGGGTATCCCTTAACCCTAAGAAGTCCAATTTTTCAAAGGAACAGGAGCAGGGCAAGCTCTTGGACCATATGGTTTTAAAGGATGGCATCAAAATTGATCCTGAGTGCATTTCATCCATCCTAGCTCTTTCCCTACTAGCGCACAAAAAATCCTTACAATCCTTCCTCGGTAAGATCAATTTCATTAGGTGTTTCATTCCTAACTTTGCAAGACTAGTCCAACCCATCACCTTGATGCTCAAGAAGGACATGGCCTTCAGATGGACAATAGAAGGAAGAGAAAGCTTTAACAGAATCAAGCAAGAGATTACTTGCATGCCAACACTCATCAATCTGGATTATTCAAAGGACTTCATCCTTTATGCTTATGGTGCCGATGCGAGTGTTGTTTTTGTCCTAACACAAGAAAATGAACAAGGGATAGAACAACTAATAGCTTTCTTTAGCCATATGCTTTGAAGGATTATGAATTAAAGTACAGTCACATGGAGAATCAGTCTCTTCACCATCATGCATACACTCAAGAAATTCAAAAGTATGCTCACCACAAATCATATTAAGGTGTTAGTCTCCCACTCTTCTGTCAGAGACTTCATCATGGGAGTAGAAATCAATGAGAAGAGAGCACGATGGGTGACCAAGATCATGGAATATGATATGACTATTAAAGCCACAAAACTAGTAAGAGGGAGCACACTCTACAAGCAAATTGCTAAGGATGCACACAATGATCCTGAGACTTCATTATTTCTGGATGAGGATCTCCCACATGTAGAACTTGAGTAGAATATAGATCCTGGTGTGCATGATTGGGGGAAGGATATGATCATATTCCTTTCCAAGGGCACATACCCTCTTGGCTTAAACAAGGAAAAGAGAAGACATCTGAGGTATTAATCTATCCCTTATGTTTTGATTGATGGACTTCTCTTCAAGAAAAATCTTGATGGCATGTTGTTAAGGTGTATCAATGGCGTGCGTAGACTAAAAAAGTGTTAGCAAAATTTCATGATGGATTCTCTAGTGGACACTTCTCTGCCAAAACTACAATAATGACGATCATGATGGCAGGAATCTTTTGGCCTAACCTGTTTGCAAATGCACACAAGTGGATCATGAAATGCAAGGAATGCACTTTCTTTGCAGGAAAGAAGAGATTGACAATGCTTCCCCTCCGACCTATCCAGGCGGATTAGCCTTTTGCGCAATGGGGTCTCAAATTCATAGTCATGATCAATCCACCTTTAAGCACTAGACACAAACAGATGTGTTGACAACCACGACTATTTCACCATATGGACAAGATGTCGCGCTCAAAGAATCAACCAAGTCAGTCATCCTTGACTTTCTCGAATGCATAATCACAAGGTTTGGCATTCCTCAAACCATTATCTCCGATAATGCAAAATCCTTCCTTGAGACCAGAATCACTAATTAGGCTCTAAATTTGGGCATCTATCTGAAAAATTCTTCCAACTACTACCCCCAAGGAAATTGTCTAGCAGAGTCAACAAACAAGAACCTAGTCAAAATCATGAAGTGCACAATGAATATCAGCCAAAGACATTGGCATACAAAGGTCTCATGCACGCTCTAGGTAGATAGAATCACAATAAAAAGGCAATAGGAACTTCACCTTACAATCTTGTCTATGACAAGGAGGCTACCCTTCATTTGATGCTAGAATTGAACACATTGGAGTTTTCTCGGTAGCTAGAATTTGAAGGCGTAGACCAGAGAGAAATCATAATGGCAGAGCTGGTTAATCTTGAAGAGTTAAGAAACACTTTGTCATGATCATGATCAAGTTAGAACAATATCAGCAAGCAACAAAGAAATGGTTTGTGAAAAGATTAGGCCTCAAGCTTTCAAAGTTGGGGACTTGGTCTTAAAATGGGATGTTGACAGAGCTAAACCAAGGCACTATTCAAAGTTTGATACACTTTAAAGTGGCCCGTACATCATTAGTTTGTGCAAAGAGGCTAAGTCTTTTGAGTTAACTCATCTTAATGGAGGCACGCTGCAAATCCCAGTAAATGGGATCTATCTCAAACCCTTCCACTAATTTTGCTGCATCATTTTGTATATATATTAGAGTAGTTTCAATTCCTCTAAGTGTGCTACACACACATGGTTTTTTTGTACATATTTTTTTTTCTCGTGTGCTTCCTACGTGCACTCTTCTTTTGTTTCCAAGATGCCGAAAAATTTTAGCAGCTTACGGGTTTGAGAATAGGGTCAAGAAATGATCCTCTAAGTGACTTTAGGGGTAGTTATTCAAAGTCTGCAGATCAGAATTTCATGATTACATAGTAGAATTTATGCCCAATGTATGCTCTAGGCTATTGATCTCCTTCATCTAGCAGGCAAGATGGCTCTGAAAGTCACCAAAACTATTATCCAAATAACTCTCCTAGTTATTTGGACAACTTGTATACATCTTCTGGCTCTGAGCTCTTCATTGTAAGGTTGCACATACTCAAGTTCACTTGGCACATTCCCTTGGTTGCATTTCCCCACATGCTTCCCCTTCTCCCCTTTCATTTTCCTTTTCCTCTTTGTTCCACTCCTCCCTTACACGCATCCCGTACATGTTCGGCTTCTTCCTAAAGAACTATTCACCTTGCACGCGTGCCTTGCACTTGCTTCAATCACCCAAGTCCATGGCCTTCTCATGTGTCATTCACATCATCTTGTAATAGTTGTGCCTTCACCATGTGTTATCCACCCAACAATTTTCCTTATTTCCTAGCGCATGTTGCGTGTGCCTTCCTTTTGTCTTCTTCCCACGCCTCATTCTTTTACACGCATATCTTTCTGCCCTCCCTTGCACCGTTTTGTACCAGGTTATCCTCTGACATGCTTGAGTTTGCCACACATGACAAGTCAAAGTGCATGAGAAGGGCACCAGATCCTTGCAACAAATCAACGAGTAACATGTGGCACAAATGACAAGAACATTTTCACAGTTGGTTGTCCTTTCAGTTAATCTATGCGTGCCATGTGTTTTGCATGCGCAAAACGAATCGACAAACTTCTGATAGCCGCATATTTTTCTACAGAGCTCCAATAGGCGCACACCTAGACTTGTCAAATAACTACTGACATAGGCTATAGTGCTAGACATTTAAATTCAAATTCTTGGTGGATCTGGTAGGTGAGAAATGACAAAATGTCTTTCTCGGCCATTAATGAATAGATCCGATTGCTTCAACCACTAGATTTGATATGATCCGCCCTCCTTCCTTCTCCAACACGCCGAATAGACATGGAGAAACTTATTTGACAAATTTGCATGCAGATTTATAGGCATTAAATGTAGTGCCCACTTCCCTTTGACACTGTTTAGATACTGATCCTGACTCTATTGATCATATTTTGGATATTATTATATTTTGATGTAGCAGGATGTGTATATACTAGCTCATGGATTATTATGTTTTGATTAGCATGATGGTTAGATGTTAGACTATGGATTAATATTGATCTGGATTCAGTTATTATGCTTGAGGATCATTGAGACATTTTTATTATTATGTGGATGATGATATACTAGTTGACATGGACAGGTTATTGATGTTGATTGTAAACATGTGACATTGATATTATGAATAACTCTAGTGTAGAGATCTATTTGATGATGATATAGTTGCAAATTGAATTTTAATTGATAAATTGTTAAAATCCTGATATTGTTGTGAATTGGATTTAATGTTTATATATCATTTGGATGTTCTGATATGGCCACGAGGCCGAAGGAGGTATTTTGCATTTTGCAGGTTAAAATCACAACAATGTTGGGGGACTGGAGACTAACCATATTGGAATTCAGTGTGAAATCAACAAGGTCACCATGGCAACTGTGTTTGATTTGTGTGTTTAGTTGTTAGGATTTCCCATGGGGGATTTCCATTATTGTGACCATAGGGGCATATGTGTGTTTTTATTATGTGTTCCCTTTTTAATTATTGTTGTGTGTATTTTATTTGTAATGTGCTTTTGTTTTAATTATTTAAAAGTGATAGTATAATGTGAGAGTCATATAGTTAAAATTTAATTAAATTAAATAGGATGTGGAAGGTGAAATTAAATGTTATTGTCTTGGTTGAAAATGAAATTTATTTATATATTTTATAACCATATGGTAATTAAATATATGGTTGTGTCTAAAGTTTGTAATAAATAAATGTCATAGAAATAAATGCATTTTAAAAGAGTGTGTAAGTTACCAAGTATGGGTTGTGTAAGTGAAGTGATAGATTGTGTAAGAAATTGTAAGAGGTTGTAAGAAGATTTTGGAAGGTCAGACACTCCATCTCTCTCTTGAAATTCGAATTTGAGCTTGGAGGACAAATTTGGAGGCTTGTGGGACAAGTTAAACTTGTCCCACACCTCTCAAAATCCTCCACCAACCATGTTTATTAATTTGGAGTCAAAATCAATTTATTTTATTGCATTTTGACATGATTTATTGTAAGATTTGTTTGCACTTGTCTTACAAATTTTAAATGCATTCTTTTTTTAGGATGGGAAAAAATGAAGTGTGTAAGTGGTTTGTCATTCACATTTATTGTGATTTTATTGTTTTGATGTTGATTGCTTTTGGATGAGGAAAAATGATGTGGCATCCCACTTGGAATCCACATCATCCTCTTCCACCCTCTCCCTTTAAAAATGGGAATTGCTTCCTCATTTGAGGTTGTTGAAAGTTTGTTATTGCTTCTTGGGGTGGAATTTTCTCTTGCATTGGGAGCTTGTTCTTGTGGAAGGAGCTTGGACTATTTTGCATGCTCTGCATTTGCTATTTGGGACTGATTTGTGCAACAAGGAATTTGTTGTTTGAAAGCAAATCTCCATTATGGAGAGGTAGGGTCTTGTCCCTTTATTTTGCTATTTTTTTCTTTCCCCTTCTTGCATGCAAATTATTGAATGGGTTTTTGTGGTTACATTCTTGAGGGATGGGTAGAATGCTTAGGGCATGGTGTGGAGAGAATACTATGAGGTTTATCAAAGGAGGGATAAGGGATTTGCCATTGTTATTTGTTCTTGGGAGGGAATGTTGGTTTGGGATCCACGTAGGAAAGGAAATTGCTTGCATTTCCTACTTTGGGAAGGTATAAGGGATAAATTTGGAGGAGGGATAAGGTTTATGGGATTGCTATGATTTTGGTGGTTTACTTTTGGTGGATGCCCACGATTCAACTTGGGAGGCACAAGGAGACCTCCATAGTTCTTGCTCTTGCTTGGCTTGCTTGCTTGGAGAAGGAGCCTTTGTTTTGTTTGGAATTGATTGTTGTAGTTGAGAACTACATCTTCTTGCTTTGTGTTTCTTTTTGTTTGTGAATTTATGCTTGTATGTGAAGAAGCCATGTTGCCATGAGTTGTATCATCATGCTCCATTTCAATATGGTTGGGGCTCGGGGGCCAATCGGGAAAGATGGCTTCTCTTTTCCCATTGGGTATCTTGGTTGGGTGGAGAGCGTTGCCTCTCCCCCTTCATTATTGTGATCAAGTTGAAAAGATGGAGAAATCAGCATGTTGCTGTTTGGAGCTTGGAGAAATCAGTTTTTGACAATTTTTGTTCTTGAACAAATGTCATTGTAACCTTTCCCACTTTTAAGTGGATGAGTGTATTGATATGGAAATAAGAAGTATTTAAATTGTAATTGAAAGTTGTATATGAATTGAGAAATGAAAATGATATCCTATATGTCGTATTTTGAAATGTGAAGAGTTACTTTCCTTCCTCTGTTTTTTTTTAAAAACATCTTATAGTTTGTAAGATTCAAGTTGGAATGTAAAGAATGAGTTGAATTGTACATTGTTATTGGAGATCAATGAAAGAATCATGTTCCTTGTTCAATTGCATTGTTGTGTTGTAAATTTTAAGGACTGTTATATCATGCAAATGTTGTTTTAGAAAAGAGAGTACGTATAAAGGAAACTGACAGAAATTAGATACTTTGAATTAAGTCTTAGAATTGAAATCCACTTTGCATTTTGAATGTAAGTGTGTGTTGAATCAATTGATGTCTGAGAGAGGAAATTGATATGTTTTCCCTTAATTGAAATCTGCATATTAAATTGTAAACTCGTGGAAGAAATAACTCTGTTTTAATTTGTAACTCTGGTTTTTTTAAATAATGCAACTGATGTACAGTTTAGAGTTATGACTAAAATTAAGGAATGAGACAATGAAATTAAGATGTACTAATGTATAAGAAACCTTGTGGCACTCAGCAATTAAAATGAACAACAAGATCCCCTTCAAAACTAGAAATTATACTTGCGTAATTAGAATTCTGTCAAAAGATGTAAAAATGCAAATGGGAAAGCAATCAACAAATTGAATCTTGAAAACAATCTTAAACTCACCCTAGACCAGTTCTCCATGTTCAATTTACATGTTGAGAAGAAAAGAAATCAACATTGAACAAATCTCCCAAGTTGGAAAAACTGCCAGTTTTAAAATTATAAACCCTGCAGATCTATTTCTTAAAATTGACCCTTGAAAATTCACCAAATTTTAAAATTTATGATTTTTGTGCAAAGAGGACTCGAGAGCTTTTCAAAAGTCCTCGTTTTCCTAAAATTGAGCTTCCTATCAAAAGTTATGGCCATTTGAAGTTTTACTTCAAAATGGCCATCCCAAACCAAAAATGAAATAATTCGACCTTAGAAAAATTTAAATTTTGAACTTTGGAAAAATTTCCTAAAAGTTCTGCAGCCCCACACCAATCACGTGCTGACACATGGCAGGGAGGCTGAGGATTTAGAATTGAAAACTTAACATTTTACACTTTTGGAAAAATTTCACTTTTTCTCATGGGCCCCGCACGCCCGTAGCCAATGGGGTGATGACACATGTTCTTATGGGTGCGCGGGTCTGTGCAATTCTTTTAACCTTTTAACCCCATGGGCAAAAAAATCCAAATTTCCTCCGCCGGCCCGTGGCCAATCACAAAGCGCCACGTGGCCATTTGGGCAAGTGCGGAGGCACGGAGGAAAATTTTCCTTTGGAAAATTGAGACTTTGGTTTTGGGAAAAATTTCAAATTTTTCCCGTGACCTGCTGGCCCGCACCAATCACGTTATGACACATGGCATTTGGGAAAATTTTCCCAATTTTCTCCCTAACCCCGTGGACCTCAAAGGGAAAATTTTCTCCTAAAACTCTGCCCGGCCATAACTTGAGTTTTATAAGGAGTTAGGAGGACTTCTTTATATGGTTGGAAAGGTGAGGAAATTTCCTATCCAATGATCCTAGTTTAGGAAAGTTTTGATAAATCTAAGTGTGTGAAAAATTCAGTTGAATTTCAGGGCTTGATAGAGAGTAGGCCTGGTGATAAATTTCTCCCTGAACCTTAGTAAAATTGGAACCTTATAAACTTGATATAAGATAAAAATGGAAATCTTGTGTTTGGTTAATCAGAATTTGTTCCGGAACCTATTTAGTTTCAAACTAGTGTCTTGCAACTTGGTTGTAGACTCTTCCTATAAAAAAAATTATTCCATAATTTTCCTAATTTGTTCCTTGGTCTCAAGTGGTAGTTGAAGCAGGCATTACATTAAATGCTTCTTGTTGGTGGTTGTATTTAGAATTCAGGTTTCCCTCCCTCTTCTCTTCTTATTCCATGGATTCATCTATAAATGTAAGAGTTGGGTTCATTATTAATGTTGGACACTTTGGATCATTATGCATTTTGCTAAGGACTTCATCTTTTCGTATTTTGAGTTGTAGACCTCTAGATCATGCTCTTACATGTGGATATCAGCCTCTTTCGTCATTGTAATAGAGGTGTGCATTTCTAGAAGTAATAGAAGCATCGTTTTATGACTATTCTCTGTCCTAACGTGTTTGTATTCCTTCTTCGTGCCTTTTCTTTTGCATTGTGTGCTCGTTGTGCTATTCTATGTCCCTTGCAGCTCCTTATTTAGTTGTGTTCCATGAAATTGATCTAGTAAATATGTTTTAAGTTGTGCTACATGTGCCTAGCCTTCTTTCATGCATTTCTTTTCATTTCGCTTAGAACAAATAGTGTTCATCCCTCTTTTCTGGTGTTATCGCCTTTTAGTGTAGGTTTCCTTCCA
Source organism: Taxus wallichiana var. yunnanensis (assembly GCA_018340775.1). Classification (NCBI taxonomy): domain Eukaryota; kingdom Viridiplantae; phylum Streptophyta; class Pinopsida; order Cupressales; family Taxaceae; genus Taxus; species Taxus wallichiana. Next base: position 689,451,168 of record CM031239.1, read on the forward strand.
TGTTATCCTCTTATCTCTGGTCCCTTGGCATTGTTAGCTTAGTTTTCCCTTTCAACACTAGGAGTAGCAGTAGTAGTAGAATTAGATAGAGGAACCAACCTTCTCCGGAGATTTGTCCCAAGCATGCAAGGTCCCACAACTTAGGGACGGTTCCATTATTGCACAAATGACTCAGTTCTTCCAAATCCGAGTCACAGGTGAATGTTTGAACGACTAACAATATTGTAAAGGAAAAGACTAAGTAATGTTCTAAAATGGAACTACCAATCTTCATAAAACTTTAAATTAAAGTTGTCAAAACGCGTTCTTCTATCTAGTGACCATCATGTTTTAGAGATAGATTTCCTTCCCTAGACAATGTTTGACATTGTTGACTTCTTAGCCTAGGTACCCTTATAGCCTCACTTTTGTGCCGCATTGAGGATGATGCTTTTATAAGGGGTGGGGAATGTAATGCTCATTACGGTATGCCAACAAGAGAGGGCAAAGAAACTTCTCGAAGTGATGTCTTTTCCAAGCACCCCAGGTTGGCGGTATGGAGAGGAGTTACTTCTACGAGCTACCCTAGATCGAAACCCCGTATTTGAGTGATTCTTACGTTCTCAATATAATGATAATATTAAAATAATCGTATTGTCATGTAATTTATCCATGCAACTTTTAGAACTAAATGAATTTTAAAAAATAACAAAAAGGGTATTTCTTTGAAATAAATAAATGAAATTGATATTATTAATAATAATAATAAAAAAAAATTTATTATTGGCAAATAGTTTTTTGAAAGGGACTATACCCTTGTACAAAGATGACTCAGAAGCCAGATGTGCCCAAGCGAGCAAAAGATCAAAAGGTCAAAAACAACAAGGGCGCAAGCAGGAATAGAACCTACTAAAGACAGCACTAAAACCCGCAAAGCCCAGCAAGAGAACAGCAAAAGAACAGCGCCGATGGGAACAATTACATCCAACCTAAGTGCCCCGGCGCGCACCCCCTCCACGAAAACCGCGGAAAGATTTTCTACAAACAGTGCTCCAGCCCGCCATGTTTTCGTCATCCACGTCGAGAACCTCCTCTAAATTACCATTTAAAACAGAATTTGAAACCCTCGCCTCCGAAGTCAATAATGAAATCTTTTCACTTTTACTGTCCATCTTCCTTCTGCAACGGTTCAAATCCGCATTTAAAGGTCTTTGTTTATGAGCTTTCATAGATTTACTATGTCGGTTCACTTCCCGCGTGGCAGTCTCCAAATCTGCCGTAATTAAATCTGTTTCTGACCCAGTCTCCCATTCGGAAGATTCACTATCTACCTTGTTTGACTCGTGAACAGTTTTGAATGGAATTTCCCGCGTCTTCCACGCCGTAGCAGCCTGTCCCACGCGTGCAGAGAGGTCACCATGCGAAGCCGCGAGTAGAGCCATTTCGGACTGGTTAGTTCCGCCATTGTTGCAATTTCCTGTGCGTAATGTGTCAGGGATCTCTCCTTCGAAGATCCGCACCTCCTCTCTGCTGTTTTTCCTGCCTATTTCATCCACTGTCTCCGCGGAGCACTTGCATAGTTTGGCTTGGAAGTTGACCTTCCAACATTTGGGACAGACCAAACCGTGGTCTTCAGGGATGATGTTCTGCACAAGACGGCCCGTGGGAGAAGAAAGAATGATATTCTTTGGGAGAACAGCCCCCACCTCCATGCTAACACATAGTCGTGCTCTTACAAGCCTGCTTCTAGCTTTTGTTGCAGGTTCCAAGGATATTAGCTCTCCCATTGAAGCTGCTATGCCAATAAGGACTTCGTCCTCCCAAAATTCCACTGGAAGAGCCGGCAGAGATATCCAAATGGGCAATTCCTTGATTTGAAGAGAGACCCCTGGCTTCCATCGCTTCAGATGCAGGGCAGTTCTTCCAAACATCCAAGGAGCAACGTCGAGAACCTTAATCATCTCATCTTCCTTAGAAAAATTGAACGAAGGGCGTGGTGGGAAGAGCGATGATATCAACCCAGCAGCACCACTTCCGTCCGCACCATTTGCGGACAGCATCGATATTTGGACGATAGCCTGCAAAAGCTCCAATTAGTGCAAAGGGAAACCTGGACTTGGCCTTCTCAATCACAGATTCTGGAACAGAAATGCAGTGCGCTTTCGCTTCATCATCCCAGATGGAGGAAAGGGCAGTAAACACCCCTGTGGATTGAGGGAATAGCTTGGACCTCCATGAGCAAGTTTCCATGGTCGCGAATGACCCGCGAACAATCGCGAGAATAGCATGAGCAAAGTGAATAAAGCATAATGGAGCGAAAGCTGGCAATCCTGAGCGATCTCGGAGCGAACAGCCAGCGAACAACCGCAGAACGGTTGCGAACAGCCGCGAACAGCATGCGCAACGGCGCGGAACAGTCAGTGAGCAATCTCGAGCAATCAAAACCAAATAATAATAATAAAATTAAAATTTAACATCTAAAGTAAAAACAAATAGATGAATAGAATAAAACAAAACAAATTGGAAATAAATAAAACAAATATTAAATAAGATATATTAATCCGAAGAAAGAGTTTAAAGGAAATAAATAATAAAATATACAAAAATTTTAACATAAAATAAAACCAATTTCCAATATAATAAATGGAAGATAAATATTAATTGCTTGAGAAGCGGTGAGTTTTAAGGTGGGTAGGTGGAGCTCATGAATTTTCTGCACAAAAATTTATTGTTAGAAGAATTTGGAAGCTCTCTACCAAATGCTTTTAACATGCCTCGAAGAGCATTCTCTCCTGCCACCGACAATCTAGAAGTTTTTAAGACATGTCTGGATGTTTTTTTGTCTTGAGGCATTGAAAATGGAATCATAGACAAGGCGCGGGGCATGTTTGTAAAAACGCGTCACAAAGACGTGTTCTCATGGAGTGTCATGGTTATAGGAAACACACAAAATGTGTTTTTTTGAAAAGGCCTTACAAGGAATTTAAGTAAATATCATTGGCATGTTCAAAGCCAATTCCACAACTCAAAATACGGCCACCTATGCCGCTGTCACACAAATTTTAGGTGATGGGAATTTTTAAATATTGCCCTTCAAAAATATAAAATAGTATTATTTTTACACTGTTAATCAAATATATTTAAAAATATTTTATACATATTTAATTATTTTTAAGATATATTAGCATAGTTTATATATAAATCTATAGAAAAATTACGGTCATACTCAAAATATACGCAAGTCACATGTGATACCATGTCAAATATTTGCAAGTATTTTACGGCTAAAATCATTAAAAACGTCTAAACGGCCGTCAAATTTAACCCCTAAGCTGCCCATGAACTGTTTGACGAAATTTCGGGCAGCAAACGAGCTTTGGAAGGGGATTGGAAATCCATAATAAAATAATTGAAATCAAGTGTTTTGTCAAATGTTACTGCTGAAACTCCTAATAGATATGCGAGCTAAATGTGGAAGCATTCATCATGTGCGCAAGTTGTTTGAAAAAATGGATAATGGAAATACGACTAGCAGAGAAAGATGTGTGCATTGTTTATTATCTCTTGCGAAATCATTGAATGGAGGGGAGTCAAGAATAGGATCGTAGGATATTTGACGAAATGCCTCATTGAGATGCATAATCAAGCTCCATAACCTTGACTGCTTTTTTTTGCTTCCTATAGGCATGGTTTTCTACCTTTGTCTTTAATAATTTTTGCATATTTAGTTCTTTATTTGGGCAGGCCCTATCCCTCACGTAAGTTCCCGGGAGTAGTGAGGCTACTAGCTGGTACTTTCCAGGTACTTCTAACCTGATTCACATTTATTGTTATGAATTTGTTGCACTGCAATACATCATTTCAAAGCATCATTTCAAATATTTATTGAATGCTACCATTAATTCCTTGCTACCTAAATTATATCCATTAAACTATTTACTCCACTTTTTGGCGCCATTGTTCTGTTTTTTATTATTTTTACATAAATGAATTTATTTAAGTATTGCAAAAAAGAACAACACTCATATTTCATTCAGTTTTATGGAAGTTAAAGGAGATTTCTGAAGGTGGGCTATGTGAGAAAGAACATTGCTCATGATAGGCAAAGTTTGGAAACAATCTGTACATTGCAAATCAGGTAAGAACATTACATTTTTAAAATCAGTAATAAGTTCAACTCATCTTGTTTATTAATTTATTAAGTTTTTGAACTACTTTTCCAGTCATTTACCACAACATCATTTTATAGTCATCTATCAAAGTTGAAAGGAATAAAAATTCTGGTTAGTGTTTGCAAGATTTATTTGAAACAAGGCTAATTGAAAACAAAGAAATTATAAGTTGAATGGTGATTCAGATACTTAAATCTAATATTCAAGGTAAGATTTTTCCTGAGAGAGTTTTAATTACAACAGTACAACAACATATTACGTTGTCACCCAATCTAAATGATGGAATACATTATTTTTACAAGTTATAGTCATTATAGTGTATAAAACTACGATGCCACATTCTTATGTGCCTACGGGATCTATATCAAAGTAGGTTGCTTTCCCACGTAATACGTTGTTGCGTCAACGACATGCATTTCTAAAGATTGTTTTGCACATCATAGTGTTATGAAACTATTCAAATTTGTTTCATTCAATTACTTTGAAATAATTTCAAATCCATTCCCTCCTACTATGAGTACAACAATTTAACAACATATTACGTTGTTACCCCTGATAACGATGATCTGACTCATTACTAGGCTACATAAGATACATGGTGTACTATATAAAACTATAATTTCAGATCTTAGTGTGCCTACAGGATCTATATCAAAGTAGGTGGTTTCTCAACGTAATACATTGTTTCTTTGACGACCTACATTTTTAAAGTTTGTTTTGCACTGAATAATCTATTCAAAGTTGTTTCATTCAATTAAATTGGAATATTTTCCAATTCATTCTCTCACACTTTAATTTCGACACTACGACAACGTATTACGTTGTCACCCAAACTAAATGATGGAACACGTTATTTTTACAAGCTATATTCATTATAGTTGGTGTACCTCTTAGCTCGGTAAATCCTCCTCAAGGAGCATGTCATGTTCTCATATTCATGTTCTTGTTCTTCTCTACAATCTTGCCCTCAATCTTTCTTTGTATGCATACACCTATCCTTTTTCCAATCAGCATTTAAGTCTGACTTCCAAGCATATAACCAATGACAAGTACTTTGAGTAAGGTTCTTGACTGCCCTCACTGTCCACATTTACCTTTTAATTCCTAGCTAGTAGTCCATTTATCCAACCTCAACACTCCATTTCTTCTTGAGTTCTAAAAAACACTCTCTCTTTGTCTCCATGCAAACTTGTCTTAACTCAACAACACTCTTTTATGAACCTTAAATATCCTTGAATGCATATATAAAACTTCATCTTTGTTCTCCCTTGTGGAGATAATCCTTTATGAGACTGTTATGCACCCGATTTATCATCAAACAAGGTCTTCAAATGATACCATTCAATGATCAATTCTGCCCTTCATAGGTTTTAGCCCACATGTGTACAATGTAGGATCATCAAAGTATCAAATCCTATTATTACGTTGTCACCCATACTAAATGATGGAACACACTATTTTTACAAGATATAGTCATTATAGTGTATAAAACTGCAATGCACCATTCTTATGTGCCTACAGGATCTAAATCCATTCCCTCCTACTATGAGTACAACAATTTAACAACATATTACGTTGTTACCCCTGATAACGATGATCTGACTCGTTACTAGGCTACATAAGATACATGGTGTACTATATAAAACTATAATTTCAGATATTAGTGTGCCTACATGATCTATATCAAAGTAGGTGGTTTCTCAACGTAATACGTTGTTTCTTTGACGACCTACATTTTTAAAGTTTGTTTTACACTAAATAATCTATTCAAAGTTGTTTCATTCAATTAAATTGGAATATTTTCCAATTCATTCTCTCACACTTTAATTTTGACACTACGACAATGTATTACGTTGTCACCCAAACTAAATGATGGAACACGTTATTTTTACAAGCTATATTCATTATAGTTGGTGTACCTCTTAGCTCGGTAAATCCTCCTCAAGGAGCATGTCATGTTCTCATATTCATGTTCTTGTTCTTCTCTACAATCTTGCCCTCAATCTTTCTTTGTATGCATACACCTATCTTTTTGAACAATCAACATTGAAGTCTGACTTCCAAGCATATAACCAATGACAAGTACTTTGAGTAAGGTTCTTGACTGCCCTCACTGTCCACATTTACCTTTTAATTCCTAGCTAGTAGTCCATTTATCCAACCTCAACACTTCATTTCTTCTTGAGTTCTAAAAAAACACTCTCTCTTTGTCTCCATGCAAACTGTCTTAACTCAACAACACTCTTTTATGAACCTTAAATATCCTTGAATGCATATATAAAACTTCATCTTTGTTCTCCCTTGTGGAGATAATCCTTTATGAGACTTTTAAGCACCCGATTTATCATCAAACAAGGTCTTCAAATGATACCATTCAATAATCAATTCTTCCCTTCATAGGTTTTAGCCCACATGTGTAAAATGTAGGATCATCAAAGTATCAAATCCTATTATTACGTTGTCACCCATACTAAATGATGGAACACATTATTTTTACAAGATATAGTCATTATAGTGTATAAAACTACAATGCACCATTCTTATGTGCCTACAGGATCTAAATCCATTCCCTCCTACTATGAGTACAACAATTTAACAACATATTACATTGTTACCCCGATATACGATGTTCGACTCGTTCTTAGGCTACATAAGATACATGGTGTACTATATAAAACTATAATTTCAGATATTAGTGTGCCTACATGATCTATATCAAAGTAGGTGGTTTCTCAACATAATACATTTGTTTCTTTGATCGACCTACATTTTTAAAGTTTGTTTTGCACTTTGATAATCTATTCAAAGTTGTTTCATTGAATTAAATTGGAATATTTTCCAATTCATTCTCTCACACTTTAATTTCGACACTACCACAATATTACGTTGTCACCCAAACTAAATGATGGAACACGTTATTTTTACAAGCTATATTCATTATAGTTGTATACCTCTTAGCTCAAAATCCTCCTCAAGGAGCATGTCATGTTCCTACATGATTCTTGTTCTTCTCATTTCCTCAATCTTTCTTTGTAGTATAACAATTTTTTGACAACATATTACTTGTTAACCAATGACAATACTTTGAGTAAGGTTCTTGATTACTCACTATCCACATACATAAATACATGGTAGTTAGTACTTTATAAAACTATAATTTCATATATTCTTGAGTTTGCTACTCTCTTTGTCTCCATCTATATCAAAGTAGGTGGTTTCTAACATAATATCGTTGAATGCTTATAAAACTTCATTTTTAAAGTTTTTTGTGGAGATAATCCTTTAATAATCTATTCAAAGTTGTTTATCATCAAACAAATTTGAATATAACATTCAATGATCATTCTCTCACACTTTAATTTTGCCCACACTACAATGTAGGATCATCAAAGTATCAAATCCTATTATTATGTTGTCACCCAAACTAAATGATGGAACACACTTATTTTTACAAGATATAGTCATTATAGTGTATAAAACTACAATGCACCATTCTTATGTGCCTACAGATCTAAATCCATTCCCTCTACTGAGTCTGTACAATTTAACAACATATTATTGTTACCCCCGATAACGATGATTCGACTCATTACTTAGGGCTACATAAGATACATGGTGTACTATATAAAACTATAATTTCAGATATTAGTGTGCCTACAGGATCTATATCAAAGTAGGTGGTTTCTCAACGTAATACGTTGTTTCTTTGACGACCTACATTTTTAAAGTTTGTTTTGCACTGAATAATCTATTCAAAGTTGTTTCATTGAATTAAATTGGAATATTTTCCAATTCATTCTCTCACACTTTAATTTTGACACTACCACAACGTATTACGTTGTCACCCAAACTAAATGATGGAACACGTTATTTTTACAAGCTATATTCATTATATATTATGAATGATTCCTCCAATTAGGTTGATGATAATGAATTTTTTCTAGCCTATGTTGTTTAGAGTGGTGGCATGTTTGAGACCTAAAATGATTTCCATACTTTCATATTGATGCTTGTGATGATTTGTGATACCCTTGAGAGCTATTTTTGGGTTGATTCTCTATATAAAACTATAATTTTAAATATTTCTGTAACCTTGAATAACTATATCAAAGATAGGTCTATTTCTAATATGATTTGTTTCTTTGATGACCTTTTATTAAAGTTATTTTCACCAAATAATCTATTGCATCTATAGTTTTTCTTTCATGAAAAAATTGGATAGATCAAATTACATTCTCTTCTTTTTAATTTCCTATTACCATATTCGTATACTTTTTCACCCAAAAAATGATGGAAATCATTGAGGGAAGTGCAAGATATTCATTATAGTGTTAAAGAGGAATGCACCATTTTATGTTTACATGTTTCCAATCTTCTAACCTTTTAGGTACAACAATTTAACAACATATTAGAGCCCTAATAAGATGTTCATGTGAGGGACAAAGATTGGTTTTACTATATAAAACTATAATTTAAATATTCTAGTTTTTTATAGTGATATATCAAAGTAGGTGAAATTAACGTATGGCTTGCTTCAATTTTGACCTAGATTTTTGATGTTTGTTTTCACTTTTTTGTTATAATCTTTTTTAAAATGATCCTCAATTGTTTCTTGAATTTGAACATTTGGAATATTTTCTAATATCATTTTCTCACACTTTAATATAAATATACAAATGGTTAGTTTTATTGTCTAATTGTATAGTAAATGATGGAACATTTTTTTTTTCACAAGCTTTTCATTATAGTGTATAAAACTATGCACATTCTTATGTGCCTACAAGAGACTAAATCCATTTCCTCCTACTTGTGAGTATAACAATTTAACCATATCCATGTATTACCTCGAAGGAGCGATGTTCTGACTCACATTAGATGTAGTTTGGATAAAGTGTACTAAAGATAAAACTATAATTTTAAGGGGATTTAGTGTTGCATGGGTAGAAGTTGGAAGTAGGTGGTTTTATTAAAGGGGAATGTTATTTCTTTAATGACATCCTTTCCATTTTTAAAGTTTGTTTTGCACTAAATTGGATCTATTCAAAGTTGTTTCATTGAAATGTAAATTGGATTATTTTCCAATTCATTCTCTTAATAGCACACTTTAATTCCATCATAATGTACAATGTATTACATGATCACCCAAACTAAATTATGGAAAATTGTTATTTTTTATTATGATATATTCACTTTAGTGTAGTGACATTTTTATGAGATATTGATGTAAATCCATTCATCCTACTTGAACAACAATTTAAAGAAGATATGATTTTGTTACCATAATAAGTCGATGTTTCACTTGATACTAGGATCATAAGATACATGGTGTACTATAAAAACATATAAAAACGTTTGCAGATATTAATTTTAATGCCTACGGATTCTTATGAAAGTAGAAGGAATATGCAACGTTATCACATATCTCGGATGATCATGTGATAAGTTTGTTTTGTCAATCATAATCTATTCAATGGCCAAAATTAAATTAGAAATTTTCCAATTCATTCTTTCACACTTTATTTTGATACAACCACACATATTAGTTGTGCACCTGTAAGAAATGATGGAAAAGTTATTTTTAAGCTACATATTCATTATAGATATAAAATTGCTATACACCATTCTTATGTGAAATGGTTCTAAATCCAACCTTCCTTTGATTATAAAATTTAACAACATATTATGTTGTTTCCACGATGTTCAAAATATGTTCACTGCGTAAAAGGCTACATAAGATACATGGTGTACTATATAATGATAATTTGATATATTAGTTTGCAAGATCAAATCAAAATATAGGTGTTTTGAATACCAAGATATGAAGGAATGTTGGAAGATTTGTCACTTGCATTTGTAAAGTTTTTCATGGGAATTCAAATGCTATTCAAATTTGTTTCATGTTAAATTGGAATATTTTCCAATTCCTTCTCTCACACTTTAATTTTGACATGGAATGAAGGTATTCTCTTTTACCCAAATCTTATCATGATGGAAAATATTTTTACAAAAAATATATTACATTATAGGGTATAAAATTACAATGCACCATTCTTATGTGTGCTATAGGATCTAAATCCATTCCCTTCTACTATGAGTACAACAATTTAACAACATATTACCTACATTGTTACCCCGATAATGATGTTAAGAGCTACTGACTAGTGACTCAACCCAATGATACATGGTGAATATATAAAATATAATTTAGAATATTAGTGTGAAACAAAATGCTTTCAAAGTAGATGATGGTTTCTCAACATAAATAATGTTATTATGTTGTTACTCTTTGTGAATATTGAAGAAACACATTATAAATTTAAATTATAGATATTATAGTATCTAAAACTTGTATAACCATTTTTAAAATTCTCATAAAATTCATTTTAAATACAAAGAAGTTTTGGGTGTCAACGTAATATGTTGGCATGTAAGGAAATGGATTTTTAATGTTTATTTTGTGTTATAGGATGTTATGTATCTATTCAAGGTTGTTTCATTCAAATTTTAATAATTCCCGCTTATGCCCATTAATACTTTAATTAAAATAGTTCAACAACGTCTTTTCAAATGAAAAAATATTTTATGTTTCATCCGTAATAAATGATGCAAGTTAAAATCTTTATACAAATTTTCCACTTTTTAACAGGGATATGTTTGAGACTCTTTATCGAACTTTAAAGCATGTTATACATTTAAAAAAAATCCATACGTGAGAGCATATCAATCTATACTTGATATAATACCTATCCTCCATTTGAAAAGCATCTCATCGTTGCAAAATTGGTTGCAATATACATGATATTAATCACTTATTTTTATATATTATTGGTGGAGTCAATAGTTTTTGAAAGGAAAGTGGGTTCCTACCATTTTGAAGTGGAGAAACTAAAAATAACCAATGGCTAATACCAATCCATTCAAATTATTATGTCACCTTCCATACCTCGACCCACACTTAGCATGGGTTCGTAGCAGACGGATGATACTTGTCACTATGAAGTATGGTATCAAACCCCACATTTGTGATGTGTGAATGTGGAGTGTCGAAAGAATGGGTACCTTATGTAACGTAATAATAGTGAATATGATGAAAAGAATCAAACCTTTTAAAACTTTAATGTTGGGGAAAATTAGATTTGACATTACCCTTCTTTTTCAAGATTTTCAACACTATAGTAATTTATTGTATCTAAATTCTATTAATTTTGGTTTTTATTCAAATCTTTGATTTATTATACTAATTTTAATGTTCTCCAGAAACTTTTTTTGTGCTCCAAATGTTGCATGTGGAGATGAACATGTGGTTGGCATCCTTTTGGTCAAGCATGGAATCCTCCAAACACTGTGAAGACTCTATGCATGTTTTGCAACAAGATAAACATGTTATAAATGAAGAAGATGAACACTTGAGCCTCACAAGTGAGAAGGATCGAAAATAGTAGATAACAGAATTGTTGGTCCTCTCTAAACAAGTCATTTCTTACTTTATTAGAGAATACACTTGTGGAAAAACAATCAAGGCAAGTCAATATCAATTTTGTATATTTTCTCCAGGTGATTGATTTATGTTGGTAAGAGTTTTCTCTATATCAATATCAACAGATTCGAGCACAACCATTTAGACTGTAGATGATGGATTCAACAATACACTTCATCGAGAGAGATTTTATAGAGAAGATGTTGAAGTCAAGGCACCCATGTCCAACAAATAGAAAGCTAGTTTTCCTATTGTAAAAAAGAGTCATGTATCATGACTAACATGGGAGGATGAATTAAAAAGAGTTGCAGAACGAGATAGGGAAAGGGGGCTTGCTTTGAAAGAACATGAAGATGAGACCAACATAAATGGAATTTAAGGGTAATTTTATGGAACAACTATTGTTATATAGTCTTTGTATATTTTTCCCATTTTGATAGTCCATAGTCCATAGTCCATAGGGTCATATTCCTTTTGGTCTTTTTTCAACCACAGTGTGCAATGTCTATATAATTGTGTTTGATATGCAAATCTATGAGTGCATTTTGCAAATATATATCCTTGAATCATAGACTTCTATCTTGTAATCATTCTTCCCTCATATCAATATCAATATTTTATCCTTTTCAAAAGATTACAGAGATATTATATTTTGTTTTTGTTGCAGAAATTAAATTTTATGTGTTGTAAAAATTATATTCAGTTTTTGTTGCAGAAATTATATTCATTCCCTCCTACTTTGATTAGACCGAAGTTAGAAGCAACAAGTGGATTATGTCCACCAAAGTTACCCTTGAGAAATGATGAACAAACACATTATTAGTTTACAAGATATGCTCATTATAATATCTAAAACTGTGATACCATCTTTTTATGCTCCTACATGATCTATACCAAAGTAGGTTGTTTCTCAACGTAATACGTTGTTGCCTCAACGAAATGGATTTTTAATGTTTATTTTGTTTTATAATGTTATGTATCTATTCAAGGTTGTTTCATTCAATTACTTTGGAATAATTTCCCACTTATGCCCTTCTACTTTAATTAAAATAGTTCAAAAACAAGTTCCCATAACGTAATAAATGGAGAAGGGCATCTTGTTTCCAATAATTTAAATGATCCATAGTTTCAATCTTTATACAAATTTGCCACTTTTTAAAGGATATCCATTTATCTCTTTATCAGAGTTACCCTAATCATGTCTATACATTTTTTAACAAATCCATACGTGAAGCGTGAAGCATGTTTATGATATATATACCTTCAGAAAATTTAGAGGCCTACATAAAATTTGCAGATTTGTGAAATTGGCTGCAATGTTTACATGGTATTAATGGTCTTCTTGAGATACCTTCAGAAATCCACATTCATTCATTCACTCATTCATCCACTAGTGGAGAGAAAATACTATAATATTTTTGGTTCTATTTTACACTTGACCATGCATCTCATTATCTGGTCAATCATCTTCTTACACAACTGTAAACATCTATTCTATTATAGAGCATGGTCACTAATACATCTCCGCTATTTCTGGATCTAAACCCTCAATTCATAAGACTGAATTGCTAACAAATTTTTGTTGCAAATAATGTTTACTATTTATCATGTTAGCTTCCTTCTAAAACATGTTACAACCAATTCACCAAGATAATTATCCAACAAATTAATTTCTAGCTTCACACTAGCTTTCAACACTATAATTTAACCACTTGTGTTTAACCATGCCGATTTAACACATAAAACTCTTAAGCTTGTGTTCTATGTATGGCATAGCTGGGGCTAGATATATATTCAATGTTTGAATTTACCTACAGCTGTGCTAAAACACCATTAATGATACATGATTTCAGTCCTTTTCAATCAAATTGAATGCTCTCTTTGAGAGTTTAATTTGCTTTTCTTTCAATTTTAACAACTAGGTTGAAGATGAGGACCCTCTGTCTCAACAAATTAGACCAGATTTAGTGGATGAATATATGAAAGAGATTAAGAATTTTCCTCTATTTTATGAAAGAGATTTAGAATTTGTCTCACTTATACGACTTCTATCGGCGTATTAAGATTATATATAAAATGTTTCTATTATATATATATATATATATATATATAATATTTTCATAGACAAAAAAGAAAATTGTTATTATGAAGATTTATGGACAAATATTTGTTACATAATAGTTTTGTGACAAAAATGACTACATAATAATTTTGAAACAAAGACGTATAAAATTGGATGTTATATTAATGAAAGTAGCCAAACTCCTTACATTTTACAAGTCATGTCAAAAGTAGGAGCCAAAAGAGGATTTTGGCATAAAATTGGCACTACATATGCATCTTACATTATTTTCTCATTCAAGGAGAAAAACCATAACATTAAACTTGATTTTTTCTTTGACATAACTGAGTATCTTGGCAAGTATTTTACAAATAATGATACAATTGATTATAATATCAAAACTTCAACAAATTAAAGTTGAGAGCTCTTCAAATTTCTCTGTTGCTTGTTAACAACAATGGAGTTTCGTGCTTCGATCCATCCTTGAATTTTTCTTTTATTTCCTTTAATCTCATCCGGCGTAAGGTGTGTGTGAACTGATGCAACACTCTTGATACCCTTTAATCTCTTTCCCTGATATGTTTACAAACAATGGGCATATCAGTAAATAAAACTATGCAAACGTAAATGATAAAATAAGTTTATCAAAATTATAAATAAGATATTGTGTGGTCACCTGTTGTTGGGAAGAATGGATCCTTTCTTAAAGTTGCATCTCAGTATCACCTTCACTATTACATTTCTACAAAAATGAAGGATTATTGATGCAAATTATTTCCTACATTAACTCGAAGAAAAAACACAAAAATATTTAAATGTTTTTATATTTGACTCCTAGAAGAAATTAACAATGTAAATCTTAGTTTACGTTACTTACCAAATCAGATGAAGCATGAACCATATTATGTATGGATTGCATGGAATCAAGAATATTGGATAAGATTTTTACGTTTCTTACCACAAGGTTATTTGGTTGTTCCTCTTCATTCTACAAACAATCAATTCATATAAATACTATATAATACAATTAAAGAACATGATTGTTAGAAAGAAAGAAAATTATAAGTAAAATGATATTGGGGTAAGGGAAGCTCCTGTAACAGCTGCAACAGTCAAGTAAGGGAAGCCAAGTTGGTATGAAAAGTACATAGTTTCATCTTGAATAATATGTTTCCATCATCTAAAATATTATAGGGAAAATGCAAACCAGTTTTGAAAGATAAATACATAGAGGAATACTGCATAAGAATGTAATGGAAGGAAATGTATAGGGAAGTAGGAAGAAATTTAAACATTAGACTAGAAAGGAAAATCCTATAGTTTTCTTCTTTTCCTTGTGTCACCTATGCATGGTAAAATCTGAATATGAGCTCTCACAATTCTATTGAATACTGAAATAAATAATGCATCATTGATATAGTCAATCAATTGGAAAAAAATAATGTACATCAAAACATAGTTTTACCTCAATTGCAACATTGTCATCTGAATATTCATTCATTCGCTGCAAACATGACATAATGGATAAGTATACTTATACTGGATATAAAATCAATCAAATGTGCTAAAAACACAATAACATCAATAAAAATACAAATTAACACACCTTTGTCTCTTTTCCATCCTCTTTCTGGTTAATTGCCTTCAAGCAATCTTTAA
Organism: Taxus wallichiana var. yunnanensis; assembly: GCA_018340775.1. Lineage (NCBI taxonomy): Eukaryota > Viridiplantae > Streptophyta > Pinopsida > Cupressales > Taxaceae > Taxus > Taxus wallichiana. The sequence continues at coordinate 689,466,517 of CM031239.1, forward strand.
ACCAGATGCAATATGTCTTCTTCGATTCACCAACAGTATCTGCTCCAATATGTGGAAAATGCAATGGAGCGTCATCTACATATGAATCTTCTATGCATATGACAATGCAATCCCTTTCTAAAGATCGTCCATGGCATTTTGTTCCTAGTTTAGTTGCATGAATTTTAGCAATGCCAACCTTTTTTACATGGTCAGGCTCTAGGAACATAAAAACTTCTTCTCCTATTGTGAATTCATAGGCAACCATGTCCTTCACCTCATTCTTTGGTTTGCCCAGTTCCACCTCAACAAATTTTGGAAAATCAGTCACCTCAATCAATGGATCGGCCATATTTTTTCCCTTATGATCCTCTTTGTTGATTTTTTCTTTATCATGCATATCATTTCCCTCACTTTCCTTTGTTCTAAAGGAAATAGGTGTTATTTGTATCGGTGGTTCATGTACCCATGCACTTGAAGTGTATGCTTCAACATTATTCTCTTCCTCATCACCCTGAAGCGGTAAAACCCAATTTTTCAAGTGCAACAACATAATAATTAATTGTAAATAAAAGATGTAGGTATAAATGCCAAATTAGCAATATGATTAAGTTAGAAGCACTTAAAATATATAGAAAACACAACTATTTATATTAGTAATTTACAACCGTACCTTGTTTTCCATTGGATTGTTGTTTACATTCTTTTTTCATATCAGATTTTCCCCATCAACATCAGTTGAATCCTATTCATGCATTCAAGTCATGAAACGTGTTAGAATCACATTTACACAAGATTTCAACATGTTAATGAATGAAAAATGACACTTTATTATTCCAACAATGCTACTAATGTTTTTAATGAAAGCATGTTTCCTTACATGATCAACATTAATGGATTCTTCTTGGATAATATCCTGTACAAATGAAAAGTTAATTTAAAACAACATAAAAAAATGTGAATAAACAAAATTAAAATAATTTTAAATTTAAATTATAATAAAAATGGTAAATACCTTGTCCTTTTGTCCATTTAGTTCAGAATTTGTACAATCGGTTTTCATCAAATCCATTTTATATTGCAGCGTTGAAAGGGTTTTTTTCCTTCTTTCCTCCCTCTTTTCTACACTATCATACTCCTCTACAAGCTTGGAAATCATATCTTTAGCTTGTTGGCTAAGGGATGAAAAAAATTGCACCTTTTCTTCCCGACAATAACGCTCAATTAACCTAGATTTGTACATATATTTAGAATTATTCAAGTGCCAGTCAACATTTCACTTTTCAACCATTTTTGTACTTTTTTTTTGTTTTCCTTTTATACTTCATGGTCACACATTTACCCGGCTTACACCTATGTAATGGAGGGAGTCCATTGTGATCATGGAGGCGGTGATAGTTGATGTCTTTCAAATGCCATTTTATTCCTTGCATTTCATAGTTGCAGCAAGGAAAGACCATGCATTTGAATCTGTCCCTCTTTCCAATTTCTTTTATAATTTTACACTGCTGCAAATACTAATTAACATCCAATAATTAAATAGTTTATGAGTAACAATTTATGTGTAGGAAAATCCTATAACTCTTTAGTTGAAATTATTATGCAAATGTAAAAATATATGGACACTAAAAGAACAACAAATTGGAAAATCCTAATAAATCTAAGACATGCTAACATAAGTTGAATACTTGAATAAAAGTGTTTTATTCATGCAAAACAAAAATTCTAAATAACACTACTTACTGATCTTTGATGTTTGCACTCATTGGATGCTTTATGGCTCGGACTAGGCACCCAATCTTCATCTTCATCATCCTCCTCTACTTCATAATCTTCGTCATTCTGATCACTATTGTCATCTATGTTTAGTTCCATGTCAAATTCTTCTTCAACATGACTATCCTTACCCTTTTCCTTTTCAAAATCTGAATTCTCTCTTGTTTGATCAACAAATGCTTTTTCTTCTTCAATGTTTTCATCGTTAATCTATGTTTATGTTACAAAAACAAACACTATGTTGTCATAAATAAGCATTTGATAACACATAATCCACTACAAAAATTATATTTCAATAAAAAACAAACAGTCACATTTCCTTACCCATTTCAAAAAGGCCATTGCAACACGTGTTGTCATTCTTTTTGTTTGTGGTTGATTTTTTCCACAACCACTATCTTCATTCATTTGATTTGATTTCTTTGAGGTTAAAAAATTAAAATTTAAAATTAATACATAATATATGGTCATGCATAATCAAAATAAACAATATTGATGAAAAAACATTGTTAAAAGTTTCATCAATACCTTTTCCGTTACTTGCGATTCAATTTTTTGAATGTCGTCCAATGTTTCAATATTTATTGCACTTGGCCTATAGTTGCATAAGAAGATGGTGTAGAAGAAAATCAACTTAATTTCAATAACAATATAATGAATTCTATAATTACAAAATAAATAACATAATGAAAAGACGAGAAATGAAGCATCCCATCCATAGATATTGAAACTACCTAAATAACCCATCTGCACCATTCACTCTCTTTACGTTCCAAATCTGACCATACATAATATATATACCCAAAGTCTTATTTTTTTACCTTACAATTTTTTTTTCTTGTTCAATTTTCTTCATGTGGACTCCATTGTTAACCCTCTGCAAAAAAGAAGCAATCAAAAACACATTGTGATTATCTTGCAACAAGTGTTATATGATCCTTAATCAAGATACTTGTTGATTAAATGTTAAATATTCGTTCTTAAGGAAGTTGAGCATATTGGGTGTCAAACTTGGAGTTTATCTCCCATTAAAAGAAATGGAATACAAAGCATGAACACCTTTTACATAAGAAAATTTTGTCCCTAACAAAATTTCAATAATGCTCACGCATAAAAAAAATTTCAATAATGTTGCTAATGTCTAATCATAACATATAAATCTGATTTAGGTGAAAATTATTGCCTTCGCCATATAAAAAAAACATGGCATTGAAGTGAGTACATCTTTACCACTTTTGTGTTCTTCATAATATTAAAGAGAATAATGGTTAGAAGAAGCTTGTGAACTTGCATGAGGGATAGGGACAACGCATCAGAATTTGTTATTCGTTTCTTTTTCGTCTAACAATGGTTTTCTGTTGTTCCAATCGCATTTTCCTTTGAGATGATTAGGAGAATACTGGCTAAATTTCCACATTTCCCTCTCACAGGCTATAATTATGAGCAATATATAACTTACTGTTGTAAAAATCCCACAAAAAAGCAATCTACATAAACAAATTCTATCCTGTAATGTTTTTGTTTGTTCAAATCCAGGTTTGATTGGCTTTCCACCAATTGTTATACATTTCTTGAAGGAAGATGAAGACAAGAGGCAACAGCAGTTGAGATGCAACTCTTGAAGGTGGTATTTTTGGGTGCCTATTTCTACACTCAGTTTTAGCAGACACCATGAATTGTCTTTGATTTCATGTTTCCTTAGTCTTTATATTCTGGATTGTCAAATTGAACTGCAATTATTGAGTTTCTAGGATATTACTGGAATCCAGGACTAGTATTATGTTTTTGTACAAAGGGATGACACTATCAAAGATTCAAAACAATATCCTCCTTCAAACTTCATGAACAATATCATCGACTTCAAAAATGGTGGATAGATTCGAGTGAAAGACAAGGGCATGTGGGTTGGATGCAGCCCTTCAATTGAGCGGCACAGTAATTGTCACAGATGAATACCCGTTAAAATATCACATATGAATATATTAGAATATCAGACATGAATATTGCAGGATTTGAGATGATCTTTCTTGCACCACGAGTTTATATACAAAATTCCAGGATTTTCTGATACCGAAACATGAGCTCCAGAAATTGGATCAAGAAAATGAATCTCAAAAAAAGAATATAAGTTCGAAGAGCAAAGGCCAAGAAGAGAACCAAACCTTCAAATGCGGGTAGTTTTCCAATCACATCAAGGGATGAATTCAATAAAAAAAGTGCTCGTTTGGGCCAAATCCAAAACTTGTGCAGATAAGACAACCTTCTGTAAGTATTGGTCCATATGACAAAGATAACATTAACCTGGCGGTAGAAATACAGGCAGAGATCAAAAAAGGGCATCAACTTGCAGGAGATGTAGAAGATTCCTCCAAAAGACTTCTTTGTTTACAATCAGCGAATGAGATTCCTAAGATTGAATCCCAAAAGTATCTTGAAAATAACAATGGATCTGAAAAACTTGTCCATATGATGCAAGATGTTGGAACAATTAGTGCTGAAATCATTAAAAAGAAGTGCACGTTAGCAGAGCAGGAGCAGGTGTGTCCTGTATTGAGCAGACAAACCGAGAGAAGTTTACAGAAAGAATGCTCTTCTGAATGTAACAACTTTCAAGAAGAAGGCGACAACAGACACATAATTTATTTCTCAGCTATGCAGCAACAGACAGAGAGCCTTGCAGATGGATCCTACAATTTCTTGATGGAGAAAATATAATGCTAAAAATGAATTTTCTAATGTGTCTAGTTCAATGCAAGTGGAAATGACCTTGTTGCAACAGGAAGTGTAACCTAAATCTGATCTAGTTCAGGTTCTTGAGAAACAAATTGAAAATCTTCAACAAGCACTTCGAGAGTCTCAATATGAGAATGGAACTATAAAAAACAAATACCAAAGATCGATTGAGGAGCTTGATGGTTCCAAATCCATTATAAATTCAAAGACTATAGGGGTAGAAGTTGCACATGCACAACAAGAAAATTAGAAACTGAGAAAATAACTTTCAGCAAAAGTCACTGAGCTTAGAAACCTTCAAATTATGTTTTCTAGCTTAGGTAAGGAGAAAGAAGTCATGATAGCAGAGTTGGCATTGAAAGTCGGATATTAGTTGACATGGAAAAACATCGATGAATGATGTGAAAGAGCTAAACAAAAATTGTCAAACAAGTTAATATCTTATGCTAAAGAGTATAAATCCATAAACTTGGCATCGTTAGAAGAATCTTTATCCATAATAAAATAAGGCAAAGGAAGATATTTTATTTTGGAGGTTGAGTAGTTTTAGTGCAAATCTTGCAATATATTTTGTGGTTAGCAATCATGTATTTTAAAATTCGCTATTCTATGATTGCACATAGACTACTATGATTTACTTAGAGATCAAATTTGCATGGTGGCCTCAAATATCACATATATATATAGGTGCTAATCTATTTTATTATAGTAATAATATATTTGATTTTATTAAGGAGCTGTATATAGACCTCTTCCTCAAATAATTGTCAATAGATTTCTCACTAAGCATAAAATATATGATTAAACATTATATTTATAATAATTATAGACTTTTATCCAAAATAAATAAAATAAAACAAAATAATTCCAATAGGTACTTCGTATAAATTCTTAAAAATAATACTTTTTTTTTGAAGAACAATTTTCCGTATTGTAGGTATCTATGTAACCTTAAATAGTAAGGGTTACTACCGTAAAAATCAACATATGCGTACAAAATTTGAGAGGAAAAGCATCTTTAAAATCGACAAAAGAGAGGTAAACATCAAGATAAATCTATCACAATCGACTCCACCTACTTACTTTGAAAATTGGAGAGGTAAGTAAACATGAAGAAAAGACCTATCACAATCTAACACCACATACTTACCGAGAGGCGAGAGAAATGAAGGAGAAAGAATAGAGATTGTATATCTCATATTATTCTATTCAACATAGAGCTCACGTACAGTATTTATAGGAAAGAAATTGTACTGGACTCCCCTAAATGAATGGAGAGGTTACACAACAGAAGGAGAGAATAATGGAATACTAGAAGGAGAAGATAAAGGGATAGAATAGACACCTAAAAAATATAAGTTATCCAACGTATGCTAACATTCCCCCCCTTATTACATTATTCTTGCAAATGTGACCTCTGAAAGATTCAAATTTCACTTTGCCAAGGGATTTAGTGAGAATGTCAGCAACTTGTGCTTCAGTAGGATAGTACTGGAGCTGAATTTGATGGTTCAAGATGTGCTCTCGAATGAAATGGCACTATTACAAGGAGGGGTGTTTTGAGACAATAATAGAGACAATAATTGACCAAATTGTCTCAAATAGAGACAATAAAAAAATTGTGTATTGTCTCTATTATTGTCTCAAAGCGGGTGTCTCTAATATTGTCTCTAATTATTGTCTCTTTAGAGACAATATACATTGATACATATTTTGTCTCTCTAGAGACAATATCATTATTGTCTCCTAGAGACAATAATGAATACTAATTTTGTGTCTCTCTGTGAGACAATACTAATTTCAATTTTTATTGTCTCTCTAGAGACAATACAAATTTAAAGAATGAAAAATATGAATTTCAAGAATAAATAATAACCAAATATTATTTAGTGCAATCAATGGCTACATATCGTCTATGATGTCAGAGTGGACTAGTAATTAATATTATAAATTAAGAACAATTTGATTTGAATCTTGTGCCCAACAAATGGGTCAAACATTTTATTAATATCAAATAAAATAAAATACAAAAGGGTGTCTAAATGTTGTTAACCCTTGAAATACAATGATAAAATACAAAAGGGTGCCTATATGCTGTTAACCCTTGACATACAATATTCACACCACCTCTCCACCACCAACTTCAAGCGATCCCTTTGCTTCCCTAGTGTTACTTCGACAATATTTTCTTAACTTTTATTTTGAGGAACTGCCTCTCCGCCGACAGTTGTCATCTTCATGTTCTTTCCATATTCTTCAAAATACCTACAGGGACATTATACAAATTTAAATAAAGCACATTTTTGAGATAATTATAGGAAGCAAGTGAATTCATAAATGTTGCAACACCGCAAAATAATTTGAGAAAACTAGTTCATAGTTAAGGAACAAAACTAACTTTTGAAACATCTCCTCAATAACAGAGGGTGGAATTCTTGCAACAAATATTCATGTAATCTTCTTGGAAGAAGATTTCCTTTCCCCCTACAAAAATCATGTTTAATATAAAAGAGCATATCGTATTCTAATATAAATTAAAGATAACAATTGTACAAATTGTAAAAAGGGTGATCCAGTTTTTGGCACACTAAGTTCCTCCCATGGGCATTAAAACAGATGCTCATACAATTCAAGTTATACAGAGTGACCAATTCCAAGAGTAATACCATCAACTTTCATATACTCTAGCATAAAATGCTAAAGCGATTAAACTTACATCAAAAGTTCTTCCAAAGGAAACATCATTATCTATTCTTAGCAAATGAAAGTACAAATTTGCATAAAAATAAAGGCCACAAAACAACATTAATGCCTCAAAAGAATAATAACATATAGTCTATTTTTGACACACCGATTTGAAATCAACTACTCATGATTGACATAGAGAAATAGCAAATGGTGAAATAAACAAATCTAGAATTGGGAATTCAAAGAGTAGTGAATGCCATCAAATTTTTCCAATAGATGAGGATGATATTTCTTTCAGCATTAAGTCAACAGGTAGCTTGAAGCATAACACCATAATACCAATTATCAATCCTTTGAATACACTGAACTAGTTATTTGCATAGCACCGTGATAGTTGACCACAAAAGCTAGCTTATAAAGTCAATGAAATTTTGTTCTAAAGCCCACAAAGATGATTTCTTCAACATTTACTTGCTTAATGATAGTACTTGTTCCTCCAAGACAATTCTGGTGTAATCACAATTGCTATCATAACATGATCTGGTATAATAGATCTTTTTATTTGAAACAACAAACAATTTCTGATTTCAACTTTCACCCCTTGTGCATTGCAAGTTGGCTCTCAGCCTTGGGGAAACATATCCAACCACTAGTCATGACCTCTAAAACTTATGCACTAATTTGTGCTAATGCAACCCAGAATAGACTTTTGCTTAACTACGTAGTCATCAGTTTCATCTTACAAGTGATGAGAAACAATCTCAAGCCAAAAATCCAAGAGGGCATTCAACCGAGGAGACATAAGAAGATATCACGATGAGATCATTTAAACATTTTTGACAACATCGTTGTATCCATTTAACAACATTTTATGTCGATGACACCATTAGGTCAAAGTCAAAGTGGATCCAAACCTTGATTTTCTCACTCCTATCCAACCTAATTAAGATGCATGTTTTACTTGCTTAAGTTGATAGACCTAGCTGCTTAAGTTTCCAATTACTAAATTAGCCTAGGACAGACTCGGCGAAAAACCTACATGACATTATAGTGCTTGACTTACATAAATTTATAAGAAAATGAATGACCTATTCAATTTAAATCCCATATTCCTAGCACAAACATTGAAGTAAAATATACTCGACCAACAAGTTGACATTTTTACAGCATTGACAAGTTATGACATCAACATTAGCTCTACAACAATTTGACTATTTTGACTTGAAATTGCAGTGTTGATAAGAATAGCAACACTGACTTTTCTGGCAGCAATTGGACCGAAAAGGACAAAATTATATTTTCATATTTGACTGATCAATTGACTACTATAAAAAGAATAAGAACCATGTCATTAGTTTTAACTAAATGTTTACTTTAATACAAACTATTGAATATTGTACTAGCACCGTTGACATTCACTGAATGGTGCGGTTAAATACTTGTTCCTAGAAGGGACAAAACTATTTCCAATGAAAAGTGAGACATCTATGCTATTTGGATACAATAGCCCACAATAGCAGATCAGTTCTTTGGATACAATAGCCCAAAGTTGATATGTGGGGTGTGTTCTTGTATACAAAACTGTGTTTTCTGTGCATGTCATTCTTTGGATAACTGAACTAAGGATTTTGTGAAGTAGCAACTCTTGTCAAGAGGTAAGCTTGGTATAAAGGTTTAATTGATTTGTAATAACATTCTTGGAGTTCTTAGAACGTCTTAAAGTTAATAAAGATGACAAACTCAGGAGATTGTCCTTTGGCGGACTGTACCTGTCCTAGAGGATCTATGAATGAAATTCTTGCTTAAGTTGCACAAAGAACTCTTAAAACTAGTCATTAGAAGGAGTATGATGGTAACTGGTGTACTTAGAGAAAATGAAAGCTCACGAGAACTGTTAGTTTAGTGCGATCTTTGTAATAATGGTTACATTTATTGTATTACATCGACATATCGGTAATACATAATTGTGGTGTGGCATAATGTAAGTATTAAATAAGGGTTTGTAGAATAGTTGTAATAATGAATCCTCAATGTGTATAAATACTAAGGATCATATGAGGCATTAGCCCTGAGTTTGTGTAAATGTTAACTTGTCCTTTAGCATGCCTCATGGAGGCTCTCAACCGTCACATATTTGATATTTGTGATTGGTATGTGTGATATAATAGACAAAAGTGCTCATGGACATTTCTAGTTTAGTGCAGCCTTTGTTAGACAATAATATAATTGTTATGTTTAATGTACTATGACAAGTTGGGAATATATAACCGATAGTATGTCATAATGTAAGTATTAATCAATGGATTGTAGAATAAATGTAATTACAAACCTCAATGCATATAAATACTTAAAGGGCATTATCCTGATTTTCTGTACATTGTTGCTTAAACTTTTGGCATGCCTCGTATAAGTTTCCAATCATCATGCATTGTATTCACTGCATGTGATACAATCACCATCATCTATCTGTTTGTATAATGCATTCATAGTCAGTGGATGAGACTTACTTCAATTATCATTTCCCTCCAATACAATTCCTTTATAAGAAATAGTTGTGCTTAGATTATTACATGTTTTACTTGCTTCCCAGATCCTATTGCATAATCTTTCAAGTCTATTTCTGACTAGAAAAGGCCTTGAGGTTATTTGGGACAATGTTTACCCTAAGTACATTTGAAAGTTATTTCTTCTCTTAGGCGACTTGACTCCAGTCTAGCTTCTTATTCTGAGTTCCTTCTTAATATCTTGGATGGTGCCATCATTCTCTTGGATACCTTTGACATCAAGGTCTGCATAGCCTTGATTCCCCCACTGGCAAGATCAGAATTCTTACACTGTTATTTTGGGTAAAGGTTAATGTTGGATGGAGAACGCGGTATATTACTATTTGATTCATGGTTTATCATGCGGAGAGAGAAAGGAGGGGAATCACTCTTTGGCTCATGTACTAAGAATAAATGTTCATAGTTTAATCTATTTTAAGGGTCATGCACAAGTGGCATTTCCTAGAGGATAGAAAAACAGGGCATCCAAAGTAGATCAAATAACTTATTTCAAGAATCTATGCCTATTAGCAATTTTAGGCATAAATCAAAACTTTCTCATACTTTAGATTCCTTGCCTTCAACTAGGGCAAGTAGGTTTGTAGAACCAACTTCACTATAGATTGTATCATAGATTATAAAGAGAGTTCTAAGTGAATGCTAGAATGTAAACACTCTTGTAAGACCTCCGGGATGTAAACTTATTTAAACACCGATCTTTTCATTTAATCTACAATAACTCAATTTTTCATTCTTACACTTAATTCCATGGATTTTATTTTCATTAATGAAAAAAAGAAAATATCTTGTTCTATTGGCATTGCACTTTAAACAAGTATATGCACTCAGACACATGCAATGATGAACACACAATTTATTATGCATATTGATTTGCAACTATGCTTAACCATCCCATGGAGCATCCTTCCCTACACCATGCATAGTTGCATGTACAAATTTTTGCACCATAATCTTGAGAACAAGCTTACATGCTTGCCAAGTGCAAAGGGATCAAAAAAGGGAAAAGACATACCTGTAGGATGCTCAAAGCTTTCATGTTGAGCATTCCTGACCAAAAATTCAATACCCCACACCAAGCTGCCAAGAAAATTACAACATATGGGATAAATAAAAATTAGAAACTACTAAAATAACTAGTGGAAAAATCAGAAACTAGTGAAATAACTTGGACCAATCTTCAAATCACAATTCTAGAAGTTAATCCTTGTCTAAAGACCTGAGTCACATTCCAACAATCTAAAGATCAAAAATTCTGTATGCCAACATAGAAGTGTAGCATTTCAAAAATCTTCTATCACATACGAAAATACACATTTCAAAATTTGAAAAAATGGCTAGTCGTAAAGTATATGAAATTACGAAACCGAAAAGCATGGTATACAAAGAAGAAGTGATTAGTCAAAGGATTAAGCAACGTCTGATGAATGTTGAATAGATTGATTCAAAGAGATTAAACAACGCAACTAAAATAAAAAAATACATAAAATTAGAACACTATCTATACAAGAGCCTATTAGGATGTCCATCATTCTATCACAAATTTAATCTTGTTTGTTTAATTCAATATAGCCTATATTTTCTAAAGGATCTTCATTAGAAAACACCTATAGGAAATAGTAACATGCAATCATTACAGCTAAATCACAATTAACTCCACCAAATAGGGTCGATTGAAACTACACTAACAATTTAAAACCACTATACTATAAGTTTGGGCTACTTGAGATTGCAAAAGACAAGCTCACGACATGGTTACCTATTTAAAGAGTTAAGTGCATTTGGTAGCGGGAGAGCTTCTTGATTCCTAAAAACTGCATTGGCTACAAATACAAGCAAAATAGAAAAAAACTACAAATTCTGAAGTTTCTAATGGATACGCACAAATTCCATGAATGGAATTAGAATGATTAGAATGGATATAATTCCCGTGTACTACGTAAAGAAGTTCCGTCTCAAAGGAAATGTTGGTCCTTGCCCTACCAATGAAGAGGACCACCGAATGGATGAACATGACTCCGGTATTATTTGTTGGTACATTGTGTATCCATACCTTATTTTTAGCTCCACCTTATTTGCTAGTACATTATGATGGTAAATTGGCAGATTTAAAGCCTAATTCCACAACTTTTTCCAGTATCCTACCTGTCTATGCCAAAATGGGGGATTTGGATCCGAGTTGCAGGCAGGAAGATCTGGACAACTGTTTTTAGGTTCTGACCCCTTAAAAAATACGCTAGACCCATTAATGGGAGTGAGGAGCTCAACAAGTAGTCTCAAAAATCCTAGCAGATTGAAAATTTTGATCTAAGATTTTGTATAAATATTAAGTGGCATAAATTTTAAATATATTGTTCACATTGTAGATCAAAGAACTAAAAATTTCACAGAAAACAATAGCAATCAAAATTATTTTTCTTGCTACTAATAATAGTGCAAAACAAGGGAAAGAAATATCATGAAACAACAACGATGCATATTCTCCCGATGTGTTCTCCCGATGAATCATCATTTTTATAGAGGGGACCTTAGAAGCAACCTGGCACCAAATCTCATTGACTGCTCCATCTGGGTCGTCGTATTCGAAATATTTTTTTACCTGGCCAGCAGAATGAGCCTTTAAGTTCTAAGCTTCAGCAATTAAACATGGCATACCATTGACAAGTTATAAACTCATAAGGAAACCATATAATACATGCATGATGACTGATACTATTGTTGCCTCTGTTGAAACTAAACTAAAGCAGACAAAAGCCAGATGATCCAGAGGCCAAAAACAACACAGAAAAGTCTTTTGATATTCTATGCAAGAAAATAGCAATTCTCTGAAGCTATGGAGCTACAACAAATGCATATAGTGGATGTCATAGACTAGGCTCGAAGAGACAAAACAAAACATAGTATAATCAAGAAAAGGCAACACCTAGGGTCCACTTGTAAATCTTTCCCAACTACCCCACTACGACATCCATGTCACATAATTGAGAACAATGAAGTAATTTAAAAGCTTGTAGAATTTAGGGTAAGCAGAATTATTATGAGAAATTGTAATAGAGTTTGTTCCTGTAATTGTAATTGCAATTGTAAATGTTCCTTGTTTGATAATGTTTAAGTGGTCTTAACAAGCATGTGAAAAAATTACAATCGCAACTTTTGTAAATCATTTCCAACACGAACCATCATAACAAGATAATCCAAATTAATGATCACGATTCACAACCACCCTTTGTCAATGCATAATAGGGCTGGAGAATGCATTCAAGTGTGCATAATGCAAATAGTAATATTTATGTCAATGAGATCACAAAGTTAATGTAGTTTCTATCAAATAATTAGAACCAACTGCATCAATTAATGTTATGCTACATACCACTTGCTACACCCCTCTAGCTGCATCATGAAATGTTGCATGGTATATAGCTCGACAAGCAAGTTCACCAGCTTCTTCCACGGGCATATCCCAACGGTAACTACGTATGCAACCATGAGACAACAGAAGTTAGTGCATGTATAACATCAAACAATGAACGCTGGAAAACAAGCTGAATAAAAGGCTGGGCAGACATACCCACTATCCAAGATACCATAGGCATATGTAGAACTAGATCCGATAGAGAAACGCATCCCCTTTAGTCTTCCTCCTTCACTGTCTACAAATTTCCAAAGTGGCATGTAATGGTGTTGGTGTCAAGCCTTTTGGGTGTTATTTAGCTTGTAATTGTTATCTATGTGATGCCCATAAATAACAAGTAATTTCCGAGAGTTGCATTTCCCTATAATGGGATCTTGTTCCACAATACTCTCCTTCTCAAGCTTTTTCCCATTGTAGGCCATATATTATAGAGAAGTTCACATGACCTTGTCCATATGTAAACTACATATTTTTAATAAATTTTGGGTGATCATACTCTAGTGCAAAAATAATTCCTAAGAATAGATCAATTGTCTAGCTAAAGGCCACACACAACCTCTAGGAGATTAAGTTGTAATGCTAATCATATTTCTGCAAAACATCCATAAAATTAGGACATTGCAAATAAAATAATACCAAATTCTGGAATTTTGAAATCACCAATCAAAGGCAAAATTTTGAGCAGATTAACCGCATAAACTAGAAAAAGACTGATGCCAAAGAAGGAACGAAAGTTTTTATTAAGGCTAATCGAGAATGGATTGATATCCTCTTCCTTTGGCTCGAAGGGATTTCTATTGACACTAAATCAGGTTGTTAAAGGAAAATTTGGGCATCAAGTAAACCTAAACAACACCCGCGTCCCAGTCTCATTCTAGTCAAACAGTGTTTTGTTAAATCACCTCACCAAATCTCATAAACAAATGCCCATCTGTGCTCCCTCTAACATCTTTGTCCTTACCATATTCATAAACTCAACAACCACTGCATTTTCGTTAGTAAAACATGCCATAAAACAAAGTGCCTAACCCCAAAACCAAACCCTCGCCATTTCTGAGCACAATCATCAGAAATCTGCAATAAAACTTTACCATAAATATTGAACCCGAAACCAGGTCAAGCAGGAATAGGGGCATCATCAATAACGGCCAAGGCATCATCAAAGATATAAAATGCAGACCCGTAAACAAAAACAGGGCAAACAAATTGGATTAATGACGAATACCTTGTGCCTAGCCTCCTTCAGATACCTGCTCAGCCTAAGATCTGCACCAGTTGCTTGCTATTGGCGTGCCTAATGCATGCAAAGAATGAAATCACCTATGCCATCTCCCGCCTAGTGAATTTTTCCCACAAATTACCTATGCCAAATTCATTTGCCCGCATTTTTCCAGCTTTGCAAATCACCACTTGACTGTAGACAGTGTATGAAGTGGCCTCTCAAAATTGTGCTTTTTTTGTTTTGGTTTTTTCCACTACCTGAAAGATTTTCCTGCAGTGAAATCTTTCTCTTTTTTGGTTTGTTTGTTCAGGGCATGGCTTGGTAGGTTGGTTTGGTGTGGAATGTTGTTGATTGCTGGCATTTTTCCTATTTTGGGTTGGGGCATGTGATCTGAGTGGAGGTTTTCAAATTCTAGTTTGATTGTTTAAGAAAATATCCCCACTGATTCACTTTTCATCCCTGTACAAAAGAAAAGTCCCTGTTGTGTACTATTTATATAGTATCTGAGAAGATTTTAGTGCTCAATAAGTAAAGATTCTGCCACAGATTTGCTGGCACAAAATAATAATGTCAGGAAATAAAAACTACTGTGATGGGTATCGTTAAAATTACATTGTTTATAATGGGTTTATCTTTTGTAATCTTGTATTTGTTGTATTTCACAATGTTGGTTTAATAATAATTATATGAATTGTAAAACGTTACATAGAAATATGTTTACAGTTTTAATCACAGTAGATTCCAATAGGATCTGAGACCCACTTCACAACAGAAAAGAGTGATCTCTAAACCAGTAGAAAAATGTTTTTCTTGATATTGAAGACACAATTTAGAACAACATTGTCAGTCTCACCAGCAAATATTTTTGATACAGAAAGAAATCCTGTATGCTTGACAGTGAACTATAAAGTCAAAATTTTCACAGATTTCTTTAAAAAAACTTTCAATGCAGTGATAGATTTGCAAGCCAGAGGTAAAAGGCTGGGCATACCTACCATCAGGATTTTCTCATCTATCTAGAAAGGAATACCTACTTGGGTTTTGATAGTTTATAGAATGGACATGTTGTTGCAGGTTGCACAGGTGCTTTTAACTTTGCCCTTTTCATTCTCTCAACTGGGAATGGTGTCTGGCATCCTCTTCCAAATATTCTACGGTCTGATGGGCAGCTGGATAGCGTACCTCATCAGCGTTCTATACGTGGAGTACCGTACAAGAAAAGAAAAGGAGAACTACAGTTTCAGAAATCACGTTATTCAGGTAACAGAAAAGAAAACCAATAACCACTTATAAAGAACACTGTTTGCAACATGGTCAAACAGTATTGAATGCCTAAGTTGGAAGGTGCAGATTGTAGATGATGCGTTGAAGTTCAGGACGGAAGATTGAAGAAAGTATGTTTGTTACAGGTTTCTGATGGAGAATTTTTTTAATGCAGGATTTTCATTAATCGGTTCATCGAATTTACCGTTTAAGCAGTACTGCACACTTTGGCAGCTCAGTCTCAAAATTGAAGATTTTGTCAATCAAATGTTCTTCTTCCCAACTGGAGGGTAATTTTATTTAGATTCCATGTATTGTTGTGTTTTGAGATATTGTGCTCATTAGGGTTACAAGTGGGGTTAATCACTGTATCACAAGCTTAGGCATTTTCTCCTTATTCTAACGGTTATTTTCTCAGGATAGTGCTAGTATTATTCAAAGTTTGTTATGCCTTCACCTAGATGACATACCTATCATACAATGACTGCTAGTGACGTGCCTTCTTTAGATACTATATTAAGTTTCATTTTGTAGCGAGTTTATTATATTGGGTTGCATGTATATGATTTTGTTTGGTGCAAATAGCTAGATGATTTGATGCACGAACCTGATGTGCTATATACTGTACTGGGTGCAGAAATGGCATCATCGTCTTCCGGTTCTCCCTGTGCGGCGTGCAAATTTCTTCAAGAAAATGCACGGAAAAGTGTGTGTTTGCACCATACTTTCCACCAGACCAGCCACTGAAGTTTGCCAATGTTCACAGAATTTTCGGCGAAAGCAACATAACAAAGCTGCTAAAAGAGTTGCCACAACATCAGAGGGAAGTTGCCGTGAATACCCTAGCATTCGAAGCAGATGCCAGACTAAAAGATCATGTGTATGGGTTGGTGGGAACCATCTGCATTCTTCAGAGGCAGGTGCACCATTTGCAATGTGAGTTGGTGGCTGCCCACGCCAATCTCGCTCGCTACACTAGTGGTGGCACTATTTTGAATCCTAGCTCCTTGATTCAACAAGGGAATTCTTTCGACATGCAAAGAGGAATAGGCATGGCTATACATGGATCGGTTCCAGACATGGGAATGGCTATGCAGGGAATGAGAATGGGAATGGCCATGCAGGGAACAGGTATGGGCATGGGAATGGGAATGAGTGAGGCGTCACATTCCATACAACAACAAGACGTTTATGAAGAACAACTGATTAGAGAACAATTAGTGGAACTAGCAAGAGTGGGAGGAGGTTCTTATGAGGTAGTGCTAGCAGCACTTGGAAGTAGTACCGGCCCAATCACTCCTAGTGGAGAAATGGTGTTTAATCACATGTTGCCCCCTGGTAGTGATGGCACTAACCGGAGAAGCAGCGGAGGAAAATTGGGACATTTATCTCCTCATTAATGTTTTCTGCTTAATTTTATTGCGAGAGGTGTCCTGCAGCATCAAACACATGAGAAGATGCGATTTAGAGTCGATGATGAAGCAACTGAAACTTGCACTCTGGGATCTGCAGGATGCCTTGCATTCTCACCCAAAGCTCTTAATTCATTCAAGAAGATGGTCCACTAAAAATACTTGGAAAAAGGAAGCATAGAAGGAGAATATGTAAAATTTGGTTTCGATACAAACAAGAAAGTTTTGAGAAGATTGATGTCATGGCACGGTGAAAAACATGATAGGAATAGTGAGACACAAACACAACCTCATAGTCATACTCTTCCACAGTGCGCTAATTGTATTATTAATGAGAAACCAATGTCAAAACACAGTGTTGAGTTTGCAGAGGCACTTTCATTGGCTACGTTTGCATGCCTATTGGTGGAAATTGTAGCGAGGCTTCAGCATGTGGTCGAGGTGGTGGATGAGCTTGCAAGGCTGGCAAACTTCAACCCCTGCAATCCTTACTCGAAACAAGAAGCTGCAAAGAATAATCCTCCTCCTCCTAATTATACCCCTAAACCCAGCTTGAGAAGATCAGCTGAAATACATGTTTCAAACAGCTTCCCTGAGTGATTTTCTCTTCCTGCATGCCCTCTATCATAAATGTTTCTGAAAGCTTATAAAAATGGCACTGTAAGTATTGGAAGCATAATGCTGTTTTAACTTGTACTCAATTACTCACTGAGAAAGTATTATCATGAAAAGGACGTTGATAAGGAATTAAGGGTTCTGACTTAATTTGAGTAGAGTTGAAAGCAGGGCTGATACAAATTCCATGACACCAAAATAAACATCAGTGTCCTATTTCCTTTCCACAAAGTGTGCAAAAAATTCATTGATCTATGGCAAGGTGACAATAGTCCATTGATTTTAAATTAGTTTTTATGGCTATATTGGACTAAAGGCCCATCATACAAACTTGACACATTGTGAATGGATGAATAGATGGACATTCTGATATGCATCTGTTCTGAGCATTTCCTCATGGTACAAGACATACTGCAAAAATCAGGGGGCATTCCGAGAGCCGCAGGTTGCCTGAAGTTGCATCAGTCAAGCTGGCAGACCTTCCAACAAGACAATTGTAATCCATCTAGCTGCATGTTATATGGTTGTTTCAGGCATACAGACGTTCCATATTTTAAATTTATAAAGGATTCCCGTGGCCAGGAATACGAGGATTATAATGATCAAATGATGATAGTGGCAGCTTGGAAATGGAATATGTTGTTATTGATGATGGAACTTTACATAATGTATGATTACTTTCTTAGTTGAGGTAAAAGCTGTTGTATTATTGATATATGATTGCAATGATGTTTATATTGGTGAATAGATAATATTACCACGTAATAAAAAAACAATAGACATTCTACAATGGATGAATAAAACGAAGAGGATGTGATGATTTTAGATGATATATTATTGGTCTCCATGAGTATTCCTCCGCAAACTTACAGAGGTCTTACGCTAAAACATATTTTTTGTGATTCCAGTCTACAGAGAGACAGTCAAATATATAAGGATAACAATGCCGGTTGTTAATCTACGAAGCAATTGGGTACTTTTGATCTGGATCTCTTATAAATCCTTTCCAGTTACTCCAACAAAGTCGTTGACAATGTCGGTATTCTAATAGATATCTTGGGCAGTGCAATGATCTTAATACATGTAGGTTGGAGGGAAATTAGCGTTCATCTAGAGCATACTTATTGTGTTGATAAGAATAGCATTAGCTTTTGTGATACAACACCCTTATAGAGAATTGGATCATCGGAGATGACTGTAACTTCTTATTGGATTGCTCAAAAACACAAGGGGAAATTGCCACACAGCACAGGATAGAGAAGATTTGTAGAAGTTTGCTACAGACATTAGGATGTTTATTTTCCAAATAGGAAGAAAGGTAGCCTTCAATGCAGAGTGACTTGACAAATTCTTAGAATCAACTAAATGGTTGAGCACCAATTACATGCCGATGTCAGAAGTGATGGACAAAGGAGGTCAATCAAGAGATAACTAGATGCATGTACAATCTCCAAGACCAAGATTAAAGAGATTGGAAATGAGGTAGTCTCAAAATGCCACGAAAGCTCCAGGCAACTACCCAAACAAAAGAGTAGAATTGCATCAATGATAAGATACAAAAGGAGACAATAGCAAATTTGGGTTTAGGTAACCAGATAGAGTTAGAGTTCGTACTAGGGTGTTCAAAGAGAATTAAATCTTCCAAATGAAGATTATTTCGTAGAATATTATGGGGGCTGCACCCCACAGAAGAAGAGGCTACTCATAAGAAAATTGTAAAAGAAAATTGTAAAAGAAAACCGAGCCATTATTATCCTACAAGAAATGAAGTGAAGTAAATAGATGCTTTAGCATCAGAGCCTATCATTATGGCAATGCATGGAAATAGTGGGAGCAGAAGCAGAAGGTTTATCCAAAGAATCAGAAATAGTTTGGGACCATGGAGAGGTTTCATGCCATTGTATGGATTCCAATACTAATTGATACACATGCCATATAAAAAGTACTAAGTCTAATCTATCTTTTTTCAAACCAATTTCTATGGCCCAAATAGTACAAGACAAGGAAAACCTACTGGGACAAGCTTTTGTGATGCAACACCCTTATAGAGAATTGGATCATCGGAGATGACCGTAACTTCTTATTGGATTGCTCAAAAACACAAGGGGAAATTTCCACACAGCACGTGATAGAGAATATTTGTAGAAGTTTGCTACCGACATTAGGATGATTTATTTTCCAAATAGGCAGAAAGGTAGCCTTGATGCGGAGCGACTTGAAAAATTCTTAGGAACAACTACATGCTTTGATGTCGAAGTGATGGACAAAGGAGGACCAGAAAATGACCTGCCACCATTGCATTGTTAGGTCCCCAACTATAAAGAGTCCCTTTAAATTTGAATAGATATGGTTAGGCCACCCAGACTTTGCTGATTCCGAGTCAAAAGACATGATCTAAAATGTTTTTTTTTTTTTGGGAAGATGAAGAAGTCAAGGCAGGCTTGCAAAATTTGGAAGGAAGTTTTCAACAAAACTTTTAAATAGGAGATCTTTAAATCCCAAATGGAAGAGAGAGAAAAAATTCCAACAAGAGGCCTTCAATGAGAAACTTAAAAATAAGATGAAGAAACAACTCAAAATCTTGATAGTGGCTACTGAAGTGAGGACATCTTCCAGTAGTAAAAGCCAAGGATAAGATGGTTAAAAGAAGGGATGGCAAATTCTTTAATCGAGCTTTGTAGGATGATGAGACAGACAAGCTATATTAGGAGATGGGAAATACACAATTGAACTATGGTCTAAAATCCAAGGAAATTAGATGGGTAGTTGTAAGATACTTCAAGCATATTCTTTTCAAAGACAACATAGATTGAAATTCTTGTTGTATCTGAATTGGGTCAGTAATCTTACTATGTGATAGGCTTCGTAAATAGTTTATGAAATTTTCCTTGTATAACTTGAGATGGGTCAAATGGCATGATGGTTTTATGGGATTCTGATATGGGCCCTAATCTCTAATGCCGAAGACTCCTATTTTTTACATTAACCTCATTCTATTTTGGATTGGTTGCTTCAATCCATGATAAAGGTGGATTGCCGTGCCGGTTTTGCTGCTCATTGGTAATTGGCGTGATGGTTGTTTCTGATATGGGATCCCCCAATCTTGTCCTGATTGAGGCTTTCTTGGATTGGCTGCTTTGTGACGATGTGTGTGCTTCTGCACAAGCGAAAAGTTTTGAAAAGTTTCTGCCTCTAAAGGTGGCCATCTCGATATCTCTATTCAGCTTGGTTAGGAGGTATTCCCTGACATGGTGTTTAAAATACAGTCTTGTTATTCCTCCATGGTTGAGGGTGACTTTGGTCTTTCTGAAACTGTATATCATCCATTGTTTTTGCAGATCAGGGCCCTACCCTAGTTATACCATCTTCATACAAACAAAAGCCGCTGCATTTTCATTAGTAAAACACACCATAAAACAAACCGCCCAACCCCAAAACCAAACCCTCGCCATTTCTGAGCACAATCATAAGAAATCTGCAATAAAACTTTACCAGAAATATTGAACCCGAAACTAGGTCAAGCATGAATAGGGGGCATCATCAAAAATGGCCAAGGCATCATCAAAGATATAAAATGCAGACCCGTAAAGAAAAACAGGGAAAACAAATTGGATTGATGAATACCTAGTGCTCAGCCTCCTTCGGATACCTGCTCGGCCTAAGATCCGCACCAGTTTCTTGCTATTGGCGTGCCTAATGCATGCAGACAATGAAATCAGCTATATTGCCATCTCCCGCCCAGTACTGAAGTTTTCCCGCATATTACCTATGCTCATTTGCCCGCATTTTTCCCCCTTTGCATGAAATCGCCACATAGCTGGAATATGCAAAAAAACATTAATTAAAAAATGTTATATTAAAGGGACGTGTCACATTTTAGGAAGGGTATTAGAGACAAAAGTATAAGAGTGTATTAATTAGAGACAAAAATATATTTTTGTCTCTAATTAATGTCTCAATACACCCCCCCTTGTAGTAGTGTGGCGATCAATTTCAATATGCTTTATTCGTTCATGAAAGACTGGATTTTGCATGAGCTTCAACACACTCTGATTGTCGTAATAGAGAATAGGTGACTATTTTTCAGGAATTCCCAGGTCATCCATAATGCGACGTATCCATATCACTTCGCACATAGCTCCTCGTGCGGCACGATATTCTGCCTCTGTGGATGAGATAGAAACAACATTCTGCTTCTTGCTTATCCACGAGATAGGTCCAGATCCGAGATGAAATATGTATCCTGTAGTTGACTTCCTATCATCAACAGATCTAGCGTGGTCCGAGTCGACATATCCCTGTAAGAAGAATTGATCATTCTTTTTATATTCCAGACCATAATTAGTTGTTCCTCGGACATATCTCAAAACATGCTTTGCTACATTCCAGTGACATTTCTTTGGCTCCTGCATGAACCTGGAAAGATAGCTGACAACATAAGCATAGAGATTTGGTCTAGTATATGTCAAATAGATGAGCCCTCCAACAAATTTCCTGTAGAGAGTAGCATCTACTTGAGGTGAGTCCTGGAATCTTGAAAGTTGCAAGCCTTTTTCCATGGGAGTGGATATAGGTTTACAGTCAGACATTCTATACTTTTCCAGGAGTTTCTTGGCGTACTTTGTCTGGGAGACAAAAATGTGATGCTCCTTTTGCCATATCTCCAAGCCAAGACAGTAATGTAGTAGCCCCAAATCTGTCATGTTGAAGGTTCTTTTGAGATCATTCTTTACAATATCAACCTAATCTTCTGAACTACCAGTGATCACAAGATCATCTACATAAACAACCAGAATGAAAATTTCTTTGCCTACCTTCTTTATATACAAATTTTAATATGAGGGGCTACGAGTGAACCCATGTTGCAAAAGGTGATCGTTGATCTTGATATACCATGCCCTGGGAGCTTGTTTCATTCCGTAAAGAGATTTGATGAGACGACATAACTTTTTAGGCTGATTTTCATCAACAAATCCTTCAGGTTGGGTCATGTATACTTCTTCTTTTAGATCACCATTTAGGAAAGCACTCTTGACGTCCATCTGCTGAAGTCTCCATCCTTTCTTGTGCTGCAAGTGCGCAAACTACTCTGATGGTCTTCATCTTCGCAGTGGGTGCAAAGGTTTCTTCATAGTCGATGCCTTCTTTCTGAGCATATCCTTTGACTACAATTCGTGCTTTATGTTTGTCGATGGATCCATCTGCCTTATATTTTGTCTTGAAAACCCATTTACAGCCTATGGGTTTCTTTCCTATAGGCAGATCGACAAGTTCCCATGTCTGATTTTTCATGAGCGAGTCATATTTTGTATCCATAGCTTCCTTCCACTGAGTTTGACTGAGTGCTTCACGAACATTATCTGGCTCGAGCTATTCATCAGTGAACTCATGAGTGTAAATTTTACCTCATTTCTTGTTTGACTCCTTGTTTTGACTCCGGATGATGTATCTGGGAGTTGTTGCAAATGTGAGTCCTTGATAGTGCTTTGTACCCACTTCGGATGAGAACTTGACTGCTTTTGAGAAGAACTGTGTCGTTGCCGTGAGGATTGATGTGGAGTCACATTCTGCAGTTCTCCAAGGTCAACAAATAGTTCTCCTGGCAGCATTTCTTTTCTCTGAGTAGTCTCCTCCAGCTCATCATCTGATTCAGAGACTAATCGGTGAGATGTGTTTGGAAGTGGATCTTCTGTTGATACTATTGAGTCAAAGGATGACTCGTCACAAACCACATCCCGAATCTCGTATATTTTCTTTGTCTCAGGATCCATGAGACGATATGCCTTCGAGGTAGTACTGTAGCCAAGAAGGATACACGGGAGTGTTTTTGGCTCTACCTTCTTTCTCTTCTGAGCTGGGACATGCATGTATGCTGTGCAACCAAACTGAGAGGCGAGAGAAATGAAGGAGAAAGAATAGAGATTGTATATCTCATATTATTTTATTCAACATAGAGCTCACGTACAGTATTTATAGGAAAGAAATTGTACTAGACTCCCCTAAATGAATGGAGAGGTTACACAATAGAAGGAGAGAATAATGGAATACTAGAAGGAGAAGATAAAGGGATAGAATAGACACCTAAAAAATAAACATCAAGATAAATCTATCACAATTTGACTCCACCTACTTACTTTGAAAATTGGAGAGGTAAGTAAACATGAAGAAAATACCTATCACAATCTAACACCACATACTTACAATCATATTTATAAATTATAAACCACTACCAATAAAATATTGTTGGCAACATATGACACAACGTTGGGCTGTATTTGTTGATAGGCCCGGGGGTTAAGTGCAATCTTAATGCCTGCTACTTTTTCAGTGTGGACCACATCAAGATATCAGTATGGATTATTGGGCATACAACTTGCTTCAGCTCTTCCCGACACACACATCTAATCTAGTCAAAAGTTGAGACTTGAGACTCTCTTCTTTCAAACCACGTATTACACTCAGTGTCAGCAGATGGGAGATTGAGCGAGCTCCACTTGTTTTTAAGACCAAGTAAGGACAATGATTCATTTGGAAAACATGCTTTTCCTTTTTTCTCCTCCATTTCAAACTCCTCATTTTAAACTACAGTTACACCCAGATGCATGGTATTTACCACATCTACCAAATAGTTATGAATTTGGCCAAGTGTAATGTAGCTTCTACTACCAAATTTGGCCAAGGGCAATGCAGTTTGAATGTTTATGAAGAGTGGTGATATTAGAGCCTCTTGGTATGTGGTGCACGAATAATTGGTCTACTTGACTTAGTGAATCAAGGTACTAAGGAATATTTATTCTGTCAAAGTTGATCTGATTTCATCCCTTATTTGGGTGTTTCAGATTGATCAACAAGTTGAGGATGATTAGCTATGGAGGCAAGGGAAATCTTCAGAGATTTGAGTTTCTTTTTGCACAGTGGTAACATTCTAGCATGAGCTTCTTCTTCTGACCAAGAGTTGAAATGTCTTGGAACTAAAATCTATTGCCCAGTCTCATTCAAAAATATCCTACTATGGTGGTCTTGTTTTGGCTTGGAATATTAGCATTGATCTATGGGCATGGAGGTGAGGGTGGTGAAGATCATGTATCAGTATTGGGTGACCCTGGTATGAAGAGTGAACGATTGAGAGTGGCACTTGAAGGATGGAATCAATGCAATGAAGTCGAGCAAAAGCTCCTGGCATGGGAAGCCCTCGGTATGCAGATTTAGATTGTGCTTCTACACCAGGTTTGCATTTGCTATACACAAATTTCTAGAAATATTATTCAATAAGTTCACAACTGTCCTTGTTAGCTTTGGAGTTTCATTGATGTGAGAGAATTAAGCTTTACACCAATATAGTTTTTTAGGTTGGGTACTACTTTAAGTACATGTCTCAGTATGTGATATGATTTTGCAGGATTCAACTCCATAGTTTCATTCCAATCTATATTGTGAACCACTACTCATGAAATATGGGTCAATGTAAATTTTATCAAAACTATAAAATTGATCCCCAAAGAAATCGATGTAATTTTTCACAAAATTATAAAATTGATTCCCAAAAAATTCAAATAACGTGTTCCATCATTTAATTTGCGTGAGGGATAGGGACAGCGGTTAATAATATCCAAACACTATAAAAAGCATGACTGGTTTGTTGAGCTCTCCTTAGAATCTGAAAATGGGGAAGGGCAGCTACATGAATGGTTTGTTGGGGAGGAATAATAGACCAGAAGAAGGAGAAAGGAAGAGAGACTCACCATCATTACCTCCTCCTCCAGCAGCCTGGGTGGATAAATTCAAAACATGGCTCCCACAATTCTTATGCAAGAAATGTCTCAAATAAGGAGAATGGTATCCTCTATCTTCTTTGAAGGATGATTTCAGAGCAAGCTGTGGCATAGAATTAGACTATGTTTCTCTGGGCTACGTGGACAACGGTCAATTCTAGTGTTTTTTAATTATTTAATGTCAAAGTATTGTCCATCAAGAGTTACAAAATATATATCTCTCTTTTAAATTAAATTAAGATTAAATCCTAACGCCTTTCAATCCAGCCATTGAAAATTTTAGCTTACATTCTAGATATTTGAGAGTTTCCCCGGATAAATTGTATTTTGCCCGCACAATATCTATCAAGAGTGTCCCTAAATTTCTATAACACTGAAAGACATTTGTGCAATGGAAACGTGGGTCCCTTTTTCTGTTAAATATCTGATGAATAAGTTAAAATGGATAGTTCCATAATCAAATAAACGTAAAGTTTCAAACTCTACACAGAAACTACAAACCACCCCAAATTATTGGAAAAAAGCCTCAGAATGACAAAAAAGAGCAGGACGTGTTTAGATAGACGTTTTAGAGAAGAAGCCTGCTAGAAAAGCATGACTAACGAGCTGCAAATATTTCTGGACACTTCAACGCATTTCATCAAACAGTTTGGCGATAATATAAATAGAACTATGTATTGTTCAGTCTAAATTAACAATTCATATTCTTATCTTGTTTGCAGAACCTTTAAACGTAATCACAATCATGCTCATTTTCTACTAATTTCACTGTAAACAAATTCACTCCCCTAATTGTGGTGGTCCACAACTGCACAATACTAAGCCACGACAGTCTCAAACTGCCGAGGGTGAAAAAGAGCTACAGAATGGTGATATGAATATGGGGAGATCCAGCTGCCTAGTACATCCATAAGATGATATGTCAATGGTAATTACAACTGAGGAGAAGTGCAGGGTGATCCCAACTGAAGAGTGTCCTTCGTTTTCTTGGCTCGAAAGATCGTGTAAAGAACTGGATTTGATGAAGAAACAAGAGGAGATGGTTTATCAATCTGAGAATCCCTAGACTAGCCGAATAATATCTTAATATTCATTATTTCTTGATATTTCATCAAACAGTTGGCGACCTTTGAGTTCTGCAAAGGTTTTCTTCATATGAGAAGTATCATAACCAATACATAGTTCTATTTATATTAATAGCTGGAAGCATTTCAAGCCCAACACCTAGCAGCACCGTAGTTGGTGTCCTGTTATGATCTAATGCCCTTAATACAAGAGCACATTCAAAAATCAAATCGTAGATTTTATCAGTTGTACGTGGTTAGCAGTAGGTGTTCAAAACCACAAAGCATGTAAAACCAGTAAACAGCAGTCAATACTTACCTACAAACGCTTTCATAAAATGAAATAACAAAAATGCGAGCCTAAGGGGTTTGTGCATTCAAAACCACAAAGCATGTAAAACCACAAATCAGAGAAGCACAGAATAGCATGTAAAAGAGAAGCACAGAATAGCATGTAAAACCATGTAAACCCACCTCTGAAATCCGTTCTTTGGAGCAAACAGGGGAAGCACCTGGGAGGACGTCAACTCTGGAGGAACTGTATATTTTTAATGCAGTTTTCTATCAACGTGTTCAGAAACTGTGAAGGAACTGGTGGAGAGGCCTATGTGATCAAAGTTGTGCAGCAGAGATCCTTGTCTGAAACAGCTCAAATCAGGGGCATGGAAACCGCATGGAAACCACTCAAACAGGGGGCTATGGCGGGTAATCTCTTTCTTCATAAAGACGGAGCTATGATTTTTGAAAATGGAACCGTGTGACAGGTGCACAGGATTTGACAGGAGTCGCTGATATGATGGCCAAAAAACTGCCAATAATTATTAGTTTGTTGGATGGGAATGGAGACGTAGTTGGACAGAAATGAAAATGAAGACGGATGTAAACGGCCTCATATCGGTCAAACGCCACGTAGACCGCTGTGCCACATCACAACTCCTTGCGAACTTGCGTGAGGGATAGGGACTTCGCTTTATTTGCAATGAAATAAAAACAAATACCCATGGAATATATTACCTTTGTTTATTTTTTAAAAAAATGAAATTGTAGGGGAAAATATAGTAAAATTTCACATCATGTTTATGTAACCCGATTTATACTTAAACCAACAACCGTGCTTACAACCACAACTTTATACATTGTTAAACCTAGGCTATTGGAATTAGGTGTTTGTTTCCCTTGTGTTGGTGTGAGTTAGATGAGTCTTCAACTAAAACAACCATTTTGTTACCTTATAAAGTTAGATAAACACAATTTTCAAGACTCGCAAAATGTCCTCTCGAACCTCGAAAATGAGAAGTCAAGTTTTATTTGAGTACCTTGTCATCATGGGATTCCATAACAACTATCACAATGCCCTAAATTGATCATGTGATCATTTGGTGTAGCGCGTTAGGAGTCTCGTCGACCCTATTTGTAGCATTAGGTAGTTGCTTTAAAATTTAAAAGTTGGGTTTCGTTTTGGCTTGTCATTTGGACCCTAAGAAAATAAATGGTTACCCTCCTTCGTAAAAATCTACTATTTTTACATGAAAACTTCTTTCAACCCTTATTTTAAAGAAAAACACCTCCTTATTTTGTTTTGCAAAGGGGTTTTGTAGGCCTTTGGATGTTATTTGACCAGGTCAAAACTAGTCTAAATCCGACTGGTGGCTCCAAAAAACTAGTCGTTATTTGTAAACTATTCACCAATTCTAAGTTTCGTTAACTCATGTGAATTCTCGGTATACGGAGAGCGTGTAATAATTTCCCGGTTTTGCGTTTGTCATTGAAGTCAATTTTTGAACATCGTTTCTTAGCCGTTGAGCTAAAATTGGACGTTTTCGTAAACTAGTAAGAAAATGTGAAAGAGGGTTGTAAGACCGTTGTCAAGTCAAGTAACCGATGAGAAACTTGTAGAAATTTATAAATGAATGTATGGAACCCTTTTTGTGTTTTGTTTTAGGAGATTTGATTATCAAAAAAATAGTGTTGTTCTCTCTCCTCTCTCTTCCTTCTCTCTTTCTTTTTCCTCCCTTAGTTAAGAAATGAAGTGAAATGAAATGAATATATATCTCTAACTTTATATCTCTCTTGTTGTGTGAAGTATTATGATTATGTGAATGGAAAACTAAAAACATAAATTATACTAGATTTAGGTAGATGTCATGCTAGCAGTTGTGTTGACCATGCAATGGTTGCATGTATCGATACACGGAGAAAGCGAAGTGTACTAGTGATTTCATAATAACATGTTATTTGGAAAAATGTAATTGTATAGGTTATATTAGTAATATTGTTATATATCTAGATTTTTATTATTGAATTTTTTAATGAGTATGAGTCATTATTGGTTTGGGGTGTTTGGGAATTGGCCATTAGATCATGGGTGTTAAACTGAATCAGGATTATGTATTGTAAAAAGGTTGGATGTTTGTGTTAACTGTAAATGAATTTTACCTTGCATAATGTGTTTCGATGTGTAGTTAATGATTAAATCTCTTGTGTATTGTACTACTTTCTTGGAATTGTAGGAAAGGAGACCAAATTACACCAAACTCATAGTAAAATTCTTGTGTTTATTTCCCTCCTTGTATGACCACTTTTATAATGTAGAAGACTAAAAATTTAGGTTGATCGGAGACCCTTGTACTTGACGACATCTCCTAGCTTAAGGGAAATAAGAAATCAAAATTCAAGTTACCGTAATGCCTCGTAAACTTAGTGACATTTTCGTGAAACCTATTCAATAAGAATGATAATGGTTAGATATTGTCTTAAGTATGTGGCCTTCCTCCTAGGACTATATTCATGCATCGTGTAACAAGGAAAATAGGTTCCCTTAAGTTAGTGCCTCGTGTGAATCCGATTTAATATTTAATTCAAACCCTCTTGAGCCGGCATGCCAGTAAATGAAAAGTTTTAGGTGACAAGTTTGAAGCTGCTCTTGAAGGAGATTTTGAGGATTGTTTTATGGATGAATTCCATTCCTTATTGCAGTTATCAATATGGTTTTTATAACGCAATATTACGAGTTAAGTGTGGAAAATGACAATATTGTAACTAACACTTGAGCTTGAAAGAGTATTCATGGGATGTTGTTCTAGAAGAAAAGTGAAATTCAATTCTTTCTTGTAACTTGATTAAGCCTTCTTATGTTTTGAGAAAAGGAACTCATGACGTGCAAGCTTAAATATGATCCCAAATCAATTACTAAAGTATAGATAAAAAGAGAGAATCGCGGTCCTTAGTCCTTTAAACTATATAATTTTCTCCTCTTATTTTAACACTAGTTCCTATTGCGAGATGAAGGTATGATGAAAAACTAAGTAAACATGCCCTTTATAAATGAACCCTAGGGAGAAGGACTAGTAACCTCGTGTGTGTACAACTGTCTCTTTTAACAAATGAGTTATACTAATTAATTGCAATAAGGTACATGACCCAGATTAAGTGAAAACCATTTAAAGTTAAATGTTAAACGATATAAAGGAAATTTGTCCTTAAGACAATAGGAAAATGTAAGTTCACATGTTATGTGCTTTTCAAATCCTTAAGATTAATTATTGAACATGGTTGAAATAAATATGTAATCATATAAGTGTTGTGTCGTGGGTAGTGCCATTCTTAAGTTGTATTCTAGTTGGATCTTTGTTTGTCCTTTGTCGTTTGGAAATGTAGTTATGATGTGCATTATGTGTTTCATGTGGTTATGTTTTCTTGTGGTTGGGGTGAGATTTCATCATTGTTTATTGGAAGAATAAGGTGTAGCTAGTGAAGGGAAGAGTACATGAAATGTATGTTTGTTTTGGAGGAAACAAACGAATTCATGACTAGTCTTAGTGGAAGGATAAGCACATTTTTAATGGAAGGATAAGAGGCCTATTAAAATTGATGTGGTGTGTATGCTTTGGAGGAACCAAAGGCTAGACAAGATTCCTTCTTGGAGTGATAAGGGGTAGTTGCAATGATGACCTCTCCCCATGTAAGACTCTTAGGTAGGCTTGGTTATGTGTGGCGTCTTTCATTGTGAATCCAATCACTTCTCATCTTTTTGAGTACGTATAGGTCCATGTTTATATAACATGTTTTGTGTGATGTTGAGTTATCCTAAGTGATCGCATGTCATGTCGTGTATTGAGTAATGAAAATTTAAAAAAAGATCTGGTATTCTCACCGTTGTATTTATATCCTTGTTTTTATGGGTGTTACAACATACAAATACACTTTGAAAAATGTTAGTTACTTTTAGTGGTTAGGGGACCTGCCTCAGTCAAATCCCTAACCCTTTAAGGATATAAAAGACATTTTATTGTAGAAAAATAAGAAAACAATGCATGAAATCGAATGGTATAAGCGACTCATTTGAAAAGTAGTCTCGAATGCAATTCACTAAAAATCCCACGAAGGTTGCGGTCGATCACGGACACGACTGAAATCTCCATCGAAAATTATCCAAACGAGTGATGTTGCATGAGTTATACTAGTCCTTTTTGATTTTCCCACATTTCTC
This sequence comes from Taxus wallichiana var. yunnanensis, assembly GCA_018340775.1. NCBI lineage: Eukaryota > Viridiplantae > Streptophyta > Pinopsida > Cupressales > Taxaceae > Taxus > Taxus wallichiana. The sequence goes on from CM031239.1 coordinate 689,497,503, forward strand.
CAAAATCTACAATACTGAAATTTATGAGCAAAGAAGTAAAAACTCAAGTATGGGCTCAAGTGCACAAAGAGTCAAGCAGTTGGAATGATAGGAGTGAGTGGTGTTTTTATAATTTTTAAGTGCATAGGGGATTGTGACACATCTGGGTGTGATAAGCATAGATGGATGAGATGATAAGAGTCCATAGTACATTCATGCAAATGGGTAAGTGAGATGAACAAAAATAACGTGTGAGTGGGTTAGGGTTAGTAAATGAGTGATGAAGTGTCTTTTATCGCCATTGTGTGGGATTTTATATTATTTGGTTTTGTGGGATTACTTGATTTTTAAAGATTATTTTGTTTTATGATGTTTGTTGGTAGTTTTGAATAAGAAACCTTAATATGCGCAAGGTGCATTTTCTAATTTTATAGTCAATCGTATGTGTACACACACATAACTATAAAATTCGATATTAAAGAAATAGTGAAATATTGTTTTCTAATATCAACAATTTATAGTATATTATTAATATTTAATATATTATCAATAAACAAGTCTTATCAATAATTATTAAAATATAAATACCCAAATAACTTTATAACATATTATCATTAATCAATAAACACACAAATACAATAAAACCATATATACTAATTAATTACGTCAATAACTAATAAACATACAATAAGAAATATAACGAACAATAAATATTAATATCATTTTATAACAAACTTTTAGATCACAAACTTCGCTAGATCCATAAACATTCCATAGTCACATTTTCTACGAGACTATTAAGTTTTAACTACAATCTTACGACCATACCGATATACAATATGTGACAAGTTAGAGAGGAGATAAACTCTGATACCAAAAGGTCAGAATTTGCTCATACATAAGCTTTTTTGAGATCTGTCTGTAAAGAATGTCTCGTTTGTTCAATATTCACCTGCGTACAACTCCCATCTGAAGTACACTGTCCACCCATAATAATAAGAACAAAATTATTCAGAAAAATTAAAAAATACCTAGCAGTCCTAAAGAAAACGTAGCATATTAATGCATTTGATCATTGATAACTTACATTAGTGGCATGGAATGAAAGGAGGACAATGCAGTCGCCTGTGTAGGTATCTGCACTCTGTATTTCCAAATCCTGAGCTTCAATCACTTGGTATATCTTCCACAGATTTCTTGGCATTTTAAAGCTTGTAATTCTTATAATCACTTCATCGCTATACATCTCCACTTCCACATTAAAATTATGATCTCTGCCAGGCGAAGGCGATGACGAACTCGACGTCTGGCAGTTTTTCTTCATGCCCAGTAATTGCTCTCTCTTTTTCTTGAGGTCTTGCACTTGTTGGTGCAGTTTCTTGATGTATTCGATGGTTTCTTCGATTAAACAGTACCTTAACACCTGAGACAATAGCAAAGTTTATTTGAAAATGGCTAAGAAAATATGAATTCAGTGACGCCCTAAGCCATTGATTGAGCAGTTATACGCACCTTGGTATTGGGGATTGGCAGTATGGATGTGAGTGTTGAAAGAAATTGCTTCATTCGTTTTCTTCTCATCTTTTCAGATAAGACTATGCTTTGATTTCTTTTTCTTTTCTTTGCTACTGCACTGTCCAAAGCATGCCCGGAGGCGTCATGGAAATGGTGGGGAGGAATGATCTGAGTGTTTTCACATTCTATCAATTTTATGTAAAGATTATCCAAATCAGAGTCAGGCGAAAACTGAGGAATGATCTGAGTGCCTTTACATTCTTTTCTTTCAATTCCGTAAGGCTCTGAAAAAGATTATCCCAATCAGAATCGCGAGAAAACTGAGAAATAATCTGAGTGCTACCACCTTCTTTGCTCTCAGTCTCATTGGGCTCGATAAAAAAATTATCGACCCAATCAATATCAGGTGAAAACTGAGAAATGATCCGAGTTCCTTCACCTTCTGTATTCTCAATCTCATCGTGCTCTATAAAACTATCCCAATCAAAAACGGGTGAAAACTGAGAAATGATCCGAGTGCTTTCTCCTTCTCCGCTCTCAATATTATCGTACTCTGTAAAAAGGTTATTCCAGTTAAACTCAGGCCAAAACTCAGGAATGAGAGTAGAATCCATGGATTGGAAGAACAAATGCATACGCATTTGACAATTGCCAAAATCAAAGAATACAAAACCAATCACTTGTATTTAAGCACAAGTGGCCATAGAAATAATATCTAATACAGCAAGAGATGACGTTCAGATTCCAACTAGGCCTTCAATTTTGAGTGGGAGAGGATGCTTGCGACAGCTATCTAAATTTTAGAAAGTTATCACTTATCACTTAGAAAAAATTGAGCAACCGTTAAAAAAATATACCAAAGGTTAATTTTTCAACCTGTTCGTCACCTTCCGTAGCATTTCTACGTATACATTTTGTCTTCACATGAAGAAATTTTTCTACCTTAAATTTTGTCTACGGTCAAATTACTGAGGTGGGAAGTGAAATATCTACATACACCATCACTTATTATGTATGTATGAATGATAAATATGGGGATTATTTCTATTATATATTTTGTCTTAATGTAAAGAAATTTTCTCTCTTGAGTCAAATTACTTAATATCAACATACACCATCACTTATTATATGTGTATGTATGATAAATACAAGGAATATTTGTATATTTTTAAAAGTTTTTTGAATTGTAATTTTTATTATTAATCATAATAGTGAATATATTATTGGTGTAAATAATATATATAACTAAAATATATTTAATTATTAATAAATATATATTATGGAGTATTTATTTCACTAAATAATTCAAGAGGAGATCATATTTTATCTTTAAAAATACAAATCTGTACAAATTATACTAATAAAATATGTTGAATAATCAAAATACAAAATTGTGTATATTTTTTCTAATTGAAATAAACTTTATTTCAATCCAACCATAATATTTTTTCATAATCCCTCCATTGTTATATAGCTCTACATCCATACTAACAATTTGTTGTGGAAGGCAAAAGTGAATTCAACCCACGATAGTTTTCCTTGGCTAATAACAACTTTTTTGTCTTGAGCACTTATAATATTCCCTTCAAATAGTATCACGGTTTGTAAATTAGAAACATTCTTAAGATATTGATGGAATGAATCCAAGAGGGTCTACTAGGTAAGAAGTGCCCATACGCAATTAGAGACTTCCCCATTGGATGCGTACATGTTGAAATTGACCTCAACATCCCTCTACAACACTATCAAAATATTGCTGCTAGAAACGACGTGCCACAAAATTCAAAGGATGATTTTGTGCCCAAGTCCAAAATCAACCATGATGCACCACATGATTTGGAGGATGCACACCCAAAGAGGTCGTCGTAGAGAAATGAAAGTAAGGTGTCGTCTCGCCTTGCCATATAGTTTTTCCATCCTATCTAGCTCCATATTCTTTCTAACATATTTGTTCATGGATAGTCTTCCCCATTCTAACGAAAACCATTTTCCTATTATACCTTATTTCTGCAATCGTATACTTTGGACTTGTCATATGCACTCTAAATTTTACATGTTTGTTATGTGATGTTAGTAAGCAACTATGCACACATGTTGCCTTCTTGTATTTTTCTCTCGTAAATTTGACTTCACTTTTGATGCTCAAATTCCTACATATATCATGATAGTGTAATTGTATTTTTAATAAGAAGAAGTTTGCACGCATGTTTTCATATTAGAATGTTACACATTATATGATTGTTTATGGTGATTTGATGGCCCTATAGTCTTGCTACTTTTTCTCCTACACCTTTAACATTGACATTTCATATTATATGTGAAAGAATAGGTGAAATCCATAAATCTCCTCAATTTAATCTCACTTCAAAATGCTAGAAGTTGTTGCAAGTAATAAGAAATAATAGAAACATATTAGTGTTGATAAATCAATTATATGAACTTGATATCAACATGCTTATTTAATTTACAAATAGAAGTGGTTTATATATAGAAAAAGAAAGAGTTGTGGTCCAAATTTATTTATGGCTATATGATAACCAACACAACAACCTCCACATGAATAGGAACACATGAGGCAAGTTATCAAGCTATGAGTTTAACTTGTCCTAATCTAAGCCTAGGAGGTGTGCAAAGTAGAAGCTTAAATAAAGCTAAGTAAACTTAACATAAAATGTGAATATATAAATATCGAACTAACACCCTCGCTTAAGTTATACTTAATGAATTTAAAAATAAAAAAGAAAGGGGTCCCAACAACTAGGCTTGATGAATGTACAATAAATACACCATGGAAAAATTGAGATACAAAACAAATGAATCTCATAAAACGAGAATAAGTACTATGAAGAATATATTGGATGGGATGGAATCCATCACTAAAAAAGCACTACATGAGATGAAATTCATCACTAAAGAATATGCAAGAAGTGCAAGTGAACAGAATGGTGAAGAACTCAAATCTCTACAAGTGGTTTGAATCACTACTTAATCACTAAAGAAGACAAGGTGACATTATATACACCATAATAGCTCCAAAGAGATTGTCAATCTATCGAATGAGGTAATTGAAGTACAAAAGAGTACACCAAGAATGTCATCAACTACTTGAAGTAGATGATGTGATGTGTTAAGGGTAAGTAATAGGACACACACCTTAAGAAATAGTATGACTATAACCACCCATATTGTTGAATGGGTGGAGTGGATTAATAATATATATGCACAAGTGGTTTAACTCTAGTACTCAAACACCAAATTATGAAAAAAATGGGTATGCTAGAAAATGATCGCTAAAAGGATAAGGTTTGAGTATCAAGGTGTCAAATAATATAGAAAAGGTGCCTCTCACAAATAAAATGACACTAATAGTGATGGGAATACATAAAAAATAAGAAAAGCATGTGAAAAAAACACCACACACATGAAGGTAGACTAGGTTGTGAATATCTATCCTCGTGGAATTTTATAACTTACTTGTAAATATAAATCCCAAAAGAACTAAATAAGATAGTAAGAAATTGTATACACCAGAATATCTCAAAGAAAGGATCTTTTTAACTATAGAAGGAATGCCAAATCAACATGATATTTTCTCCAAAAAAAAAGAAGTGTTACTAGGTTGAATGAAAAATGTGTTGCTAATGTATTTTATTGGTAGAGGATTCGTGACTATAGATCCTATACAAAGAATGATGACAATGCTACTATGATTGATCTGATATCCATTTTAGATGAATATGAATGGTAGATGAAGATTCTTACATGTAATCTGGTGTGATGTGCAAAAATAGTACATGTGAGGAATCATTTTGTAGATGTGTCATGAATCTCATGTGTGAATGAAATGGTATCTATTCTCTCATTCCTAAGAAGGTGAGCAGAAGGACTCACTTGTCACTCAATATCCATAGAAAAGATGGAGTGAACAAAAAAATGAGTGTGCATGAAGTATAAATGATGAAATTCATTTGTTATATACCAAATTGCATTGCAAGAAATCCATTGAATAGGTTAGATGGGGGAATTTATTCCTTGCAAATGTCTACCTATATTTCCACCAAAAAGACCGATGGGAAAAAGAGTATGGAATTCAAAACGAGTAGTTTTATTCTCAAAAGAGTCAAACAAAATGGTGGATGTATTTGAAATGTTGGTTTTTATGGTGATTTTTGATTAGTTGTTATAATGCTAAAATACAAAAATCTCTAAATAAAGTAGGGTTTACTAATACCTATGCTGATAAAGGTAATGTCCAGATGGTTGGATACGACAATCTAAAAGACTCCTTTCGCCAAGTGAGGAGACTTGCACATAAATACAAATATACAAGACCAATATGAGATAAGGATGTAGCGAGTTGCTCGATGAATGCCAATCTTAGGAATCCAAAGGGCTTCCTCGAAGGGTGTCAAATTGTGTTGTATAATTAAGTGATTTGATAATGATAATAAGATAATGATAGTATAACTTATAATTCAAGAGGGGTAGAGAGATCCCTCTTTGTGTTGTAGGTGTCCCATGATAGGATGTGGCGAGCTCGAAGTCTAGGAAATAATCAAACCAAGCTTGTTTTTTTGTGTCATGTATTTCACGTATCACTTCGAGTTGATCTTCGATTTCTGGTATGAGTGCGATGACACATAGGATAAGCGCATGTGATATGTCAAACTTCTCCCACACAAAATGTTTTTGGATGATAAGGAGATCGTATATGCTTATGATGGGGTGTGAAACAACTGGAACAATCATCTACAAAGAATGCATCTTGTAAGAAAACAAATTAGGCCAAGATAAAGTGATGAAGATGTGATAATTACTAAAATGAATAAATTGACAAAGATCAACGGTGATCGGGAATTGACGTAACTCATAGACAAAAGGCTAATTTTGATAAAATAAGATAAAACAGTTGTAATTGATATAAAGTAAATTTTGATAATGCTAAGATGGTCTAAGGGGTTGTAGAAATGGGAAAGATTTAGAAAAAGAATTTAAATGTATTTAAAGAACTAATGGGATGTAAAGGGGATCAATACACCAATCGCAAATGATAAGGGATTGACAACGATTACTTACAAAATTGCAAATATTCTAAAATTTGACCAAATGATTAAATGGGGGACTGAAAAATAAAGTGGCTATAGAGGATGATGTAAATGACTGATTGTAGAATATGATCAATACACAATACTATTGAAAAATATAAATAAAAGAATACTAACATTGTTGAATGATTATGAGGATGATAGAGCTCCAAAAGGTTGACTGATGATTTGACAAAAATTCTCCAAAGGAATAGTGGCATAGTGTTGATATCTCTTAGCATCATGATGTTGTGTGGAAAATTGAAAATATAATGTGATCCTATATGTTTGTGTAACCTGTCTAACTATGAAAAATGTAGGAGGGTGGTTTTAATAGGATCGACGATGTCTGCAACGATCACCGAAAATCATGGATCACTGTCGATATGTCTGAAGATGTTAAAAACCAAGTAAGGAAAGATGAAAATGGTTAAAATCACTACCCATATGAGGGTTAAGGTTTCTTTATAAGTGGTGGGAGGTTATGAATCCAAGTAGGAAGAGGTTAGGGGGTTAGTATGGGTAGGATAAATTAGGCTAGGTTGGTTTTAGGTGGTTAGGGGAGGGTAAATAAGATTCTACGTGGTAAAATAATATTTACGATGGTAAATTCAATTATAAAGATGATGGACTTAGGATAGTGATAATGATAACAATGATCATGTAATTAATATGTGTCCGGGTCACCTAGGGGTGAAAAAGCGGTGTCTATATTTTTCCCCTTTTGTTGAGATATATGTAGGAATAAGATGTAAGAAAAAAATTAGTGTGAAGGTGAACCAATTTTAAGATAAGATATTGTTGGACCCCCTCAATCCAATGGATAACTTTTTTGGTCATTGGATTGAAAAGAGTTAGATTAGTCAGTGTAGGTTTCCTTAAAGATGCTCCGAGGCTTGACTGTAGTTTGAATGACCATGTCAAAAGGGTTTAAAGAGAAGGTAGTGGTCTTGGAAACACTTAGAAGGTGACATTATACAACCTTTGGAGGGTGACACTAATGTGGACAAATTAAAGATGTGTCCTTTAGGAAGACCATGTACTAGAGAGTTTTTTCTTTCCAACTTTAACTTAATAAAATGAAATAACAAAAACAAACTGATCTCATAAAATGGTGAGGTTTACTGATACCCGCGATGTTGGATGTTAATATTTTGGATAAATCTCCTTCCTCATTCGCTGATGAAGAAACCTACAAAGAAAATAATGTTGAACAAAATGAATTAGATAAATGGATAAACGAGTTGTTTGGCAAAGGCCGATTCTAGGAATCCAAAGGGACTTCCTTAGAGGATGTCAACTCGCTTTGATACAATTAAATAGATTGAAAAACATAATGATAAAGATACATGATAGAGAAAGATAAATAGATAAAGGAGAAGAACCTTTATAACTCAAGGTTGAAAGGTAAGTCTTGTGCAACTTCAAATGTAGCCCAAGAAAGGGTGGATGTAATCTGAACGAAATCAAAGTAATTGTACTAAAAGTCTTCTATCTCTTGTTGGATCTCATGGAGGAATTTGAACTAATATTCAACATCTTCAATGTCGTGGAAAAAACATATTTCACACAAAGTGTAATCTTGTGAGGGATGTTGTATTGTTCCCAAAAGACAGGTTGTTTGACTATTGGAAGGTCATAGATGCTGGTAATAGGATGGGACCGACCATGTAATGCCATCTAAAGTAAAGCCATACTTGCAGAGAACAAGTTAAATCCAAAATATTGATAAAAGTTATGACTAAACTGATGAATTAATCAACAAATGAATTTTATAGGGATCGCTAGAAATCCAGAGGAATCGCAGGTGATCGAAAAAAATAGTGGGAGATTCAAGAAATCATTGGCATTACTATAAAATGATAAAATTTCATAAAAACTACAAACAAAGATTTCAAATGATGATTTTTGATTTTTTTACAATTTAAAGATGAAATGTAAATAACAAAACAAGATAAATAAATACCTTTTGTTGTGGAAACAGGATGAAAGATGTCTCCAAACATCTAATGGAGCTTGTTGGAGTTGATGGCCAGTTGTTGAGCTTGATGGGAGATGCTTGATGAAAAATCTATCAAAATGATGTGTTTATAAGAGCTCAAGTTGAAGTCATTGATGATCTCTAGGATGGCTGAGATTCATTATTGAATCAAAAAAAGAGAAAATATGAGTAAAAGGTTTATGAAGATCCCTAAGAAAGGAGTAAAAACTCCTATTTATAATCGCTAGTGATAGGTTACGATTGCTAGTGATATGGGATTTTTGGTAAAATGTTTAGGAAGTGGTTGGAACCACTTCCCAAATAGGATTTTTGGGTAAATGAAGAGGGAAATTGATTTGAGGAGGTTATGGATGAGTTGTGGAGGTTAAGATGTGAGAATAAAATATATTTGAGTAGTTTTAAGATGGTTATTTTTAAAGTGGTTAGGTGGTTTAGGATGTGTAAATGGTAATTTATGAGAGTGTAAAATTGTTTTTATAGAGGTGTGGAAAGGGTGACTTAGGATAATGAATTTTAGATAGGTTTTAGATTAAATAATGTGTGTTTAAGATGAAGTAGGTAGGTTGATGAAAACTCGGTGTCTATATTTGCCCCTTTTTGTCAAGTAGTTCATGACAATCAAATTGTTGGACAAAAATGGTGTGAGATAAAGTTTGTTTTGTGTTTGTATGGGTGACCCCCTCAAACTAGGGGTTATTGTGATACAGTAAAATGATAATCAATTTGATTTATTTGATTGGATGGGTTTGACATGTGTGTTTCATTTTAAGCTTCCCAAGACGAGGTATCAAAACAAGATGGATACCACCATAGAATCAAGTGATAAGGGAACCAAAGGGTTCATGTCCTATAGACATTTGATTTGTAGGGATAACTAAAATATTATAGACTCAAGTGATATGGGGAACCAAAGGGTTTGTATCCTATAAACGTATAGCTTACAAGGCGTCAAGGTCATAAAATTATTCTTGTGAAGGATGTCTAGTTTTGGGGTCCTCAAAATGAGGCACATTGTTGAAGGATGTAATAATGTGGTTAAAAATAATTGTCGGCATTGAAAAATGATGGTTTATGATATAAAATGATGGGTCGCTAACAATTTTTATGAATCACAAGTGATTAAGGAGAATCACCGATGATTAAGGTAAATCGTCAACTATTATAGGAATCGTCGGCGATTCTGTGTGTGGCGTATATAAATAATCAATTTCCTTAAGAAAATTTTCATTCGCAATTCGTGAGTTTGTGAGATCTAAGGAGATTAATTAAGTATTAGAGAGTTATAATTGACCAATGATAGCTACGGGACCATTTAGATGACAGAGGAGGCCCACTCAAGGTGAGGTATGTACCCTTGTTTTGTCATTTTGTGTGTTTTTCAGTTTTTTTAATTTTTTTCTTTCTTTAATGTCCATATAAGGGAATGTTTTTGAAATTGTCGGGATCACCAAATTTTTATGGATCACTGGAGATTTGTATGGATTGTTAGCAACTTAGGCTAAATCATTAGTGATTGATGTTTTTGGTAGAAATTTCATAAGATTTTGATGGAGACATGTTATAATCCATGTTTTTGTGTTTCATGGATGTAGGTGAAGGCTAAGTTAACTATCAGAGATAGGATTCTAGTGATTTTAGTGGAGGTGAGTGAGGATATGTCGGATGGGGATTGAGCACATGTAGTTGATGTGGGTTTTATGGGGATGCCTCGTTATAGATGCATCCATAGACACAAAGGGTTTTTGTTAGCATTGATGGAGAGGTGAGTGTTGGTGTGTGTGACATGCCTAGTCATCATCCACATCACCTGGTGAGTCATCTCACCTTGCAAGAGTCATAGGTCTTAGGAAGTCAAATGAAAAGTGTCAGATTCTGTCATAGAATTTGTCATTGTCATTTCGTCAGTGCATCATAGGACTTACATTCCTTATTTAGAATTGTAAATCCTCCTTTAGTGGCGTCATATGCATCAGTCACGTCATATGCGTCAGTGGCATCATTGATATTCTTTCCTTGTTTAGGCATGGGGGTTACACAGTACCCCTATTTGTACTTCCTTTTTTCAATCTATGAGAATGAGCAGACATGTTTTCTTATTTAAATTTTCTTTTCATTGATTCAAATCTTGCTTATTGTGTGGAGCTTGACATTACCATCAGAGTGCAACTTCATTGTGGTACATTGTTTTTGACTTCGGTTCTCACGAATCCCTCTTTCATGGTATCAGAGCTGGTTTCGGTAAAAAATGCACTCTTTGTTTATCAAGTTTTTATTACTTCTGGTTTCTTCTTATTTCCTCATGCAAGTTTTTTCGATTATTATTTTGGAATTGTATTGCTCACCTTGTATTGAGGTTTTAACAGTTGAAATTTTGAGGTATTTTTGGTTGGTTTTATCTATCATTGTTGCTAAGTTCATTTGGAATTGTCTCTTTCATGGTGAGCACATTTTTACTCCGGCGTGGACCTGTGGTTGCTTCTTGGAGTGTTTGATGTTCATGGGTTTTCAACATTCAGGGGGTTGCATGCTATTTTAAAGGTGTTTTACAGCTTCAGGTTTCATATTAGAAGTTTTGGTGTTGGTTTAAAGTGTGTGTGTCTTTGGGATTTTTGAAGCTGGTTTAAGGCCCTGCTCGGCCCAAGCTCACCTATGTGCACTCAATTTCCACACACTGCTCTCTACTACACCATTTTGGCTCAACTCACCTTTGCATCACTTCCAGCTGGGGTTGTTTTTTGTGTGCTTTAACCACGCGAGTTGTGTGAGGTTTGGTCTTCGACTCACCTATTACTCGTTCCTTCATTGGTTGATTCCGTGTTTGTGTTCATGTCTAGCTCTCGCACTAGAGCTTCAGATCCAACTTGGGCCTCATTATTGTCATGGATTTTCTCGCATCTCCCGGATCCTATTTGCCTACCCCGAGGTCTACACACCAATTTTTCTAGTTTGTGCTTGTTCGCTATGATCGGCTCTGGTTTCCACTTGCTGATTGGGCTAGGATGTGTTTTTGGCTACTCTTGTTACTCTTGGATTCTGCATTGGAGTGCCTTAGTTTACACTAGGATTTTTTTAGTCTGAACCAGCTAGCCAGTGGACTCGGTTTCACTACCTCATCATCTAGTTCATTGGGTTCCATGCCATTTCCTGCTATCGAGATTTCCCGTGGATGGTTTCGAGCTTGGACTGTGAATCTCTAGTGATCAGCTCATTTTTTTCCATTTTCTTCCCGGTTCTCATGCTCCCATATATATGGCTTCCCTAGCTTGGCTTCTTTCTCATGCATTCACCTTCGGTTCTACCTGGTTTGGTTCTCGAGCTCTATTCTTGGTCTCACATCCCTCCTGTTGCTAGTTCATTCCACGTCCCCCGTTCTCACCGATTGTTTGATTGTTCAATGACCCCAACCCATTATACTCCTACGACATTTACTCGACACGTCTCCCGTGGGTTCATTATCTTCCCGACTCGTAACTCGTGGTTGTTCGGTGGTTACAAAGATGTCTTTAGCTCTGTACACAACTACACTCCATGTGGCCTTAGCTCAAATTGACCTTCAGCCAGCACATGGGATCTACCTACGTATCCAACTCAGTTTTCTGTGGAGCTCGTGAGCTTGCAATCACATTTTGGGTTGACTCCCGTCCCGGTGGTCTCCACTACCATTTACCTTGTGCCCAAGTTTATGGGATCTCTACCCATGATGAAACGGTTCTATGCATATAACGTTAACCTTGCTTTCGACTTTGTCACTCACCACAATCTACTCCTTCTCTACTGCCGTGTCGGTTACACTGCAGACCTCTATTTATGCTCATACCTCTATGCACGGTGGTTACAATCAACACGTGGCTTAGCTAAGGATATACCATTCCACCACGTGACTTAACTCGGGTGCTACAATCCACACTGTTGCTTACCATATAATTCAAGCACTTTCACCAACTTTGTCCTAGCTCGTTCATATCTCTATCCTTCTTAGAATCAATTATTTGAAGGTAAAATCAATCTCACCTTTAATATTTTAAGGTGTAAAACATTTAATTGGCATTGTAATTCATTGTAGATATCTCTTTTCTTGTTTTAATATCCTTCCTTTGAGTGTCGAAGACAGAGGGTGAGGTCTGGGGTTGATAGGAGGCTAATCCCCCCTCGCAACTAAAATAAACCCTATATAAAATTTGATGTATTTTCCAATGAGCATACATACGACACCCTTTTTATGTGTTTAGGGCCCTTTTTTAATCCGTTTACAGGTTTTTTAGCATTTTTCCATTAGTTACGGGAATTGTTTTTTGCTATAACTTTTGATTCGTTGCTCGGTTTTGAGCACTTCTTTAGTCAAAGTTGTATGTTTTTTCACACTCTAGTCAATGGGATTATTAATTTTGTAAATGAACTATTATATAAAGTGCTACATTCTAGTGGGTGTCTTTGTATTACTTAATTCAGCTGATCTTGAGCTTTGTTCTATCCCTTTTATTGCTTGTGGACTTGTGATTGCGTCTGCCATAGTATTACGATAATAGTTTTGTGACAAAAATGACTACGTAATAATTTTGAAACAAAGATGTATAAAATTGGATGTTATATTAATGAAAGTAGCCAAACTCCTTACATTTTACAAGTCATGTCAAAAGTAGGAGCCAAAAGAGGGTTTTGGCATAAAACTAGCACTACATATGTATGTGACATAATTTTATCATTCAAGGAGAAAACCCGTAACATTAAACATGATTTTTCCTTTGACATAACTTAGAATCTTGGCAAGTATTTTACAAATAATGATACAATTGATTATCATATCGAACTTCAACAAATTAAAGTTGAGAGCTCTTCAATTTTCTCTGCTTTCTTGCTAACAAAAATGGAGTTTCGTGCTTCAATCCATCCATAAAATTTTCTTTCATTTCCTTTAATATCATTACGCGTAAGGTGTGTGTGAACTGAAACAACACTCTTAATACCCTTTAATCTCTTTCCCTGATATGTTTACAAACAATGGGCATATCAATAAATAAAACTATGCAAACGTAAATAATAAAATAAGTTTATCAAAATTATAAATAAGATATTGTGTGGTCACCTGTTGTTGAGAAGAATGGATCCTTTCTGAAAGTTGCATTTCAGTATCACCTTCACTACTACGTTTCTACAAAAATGAAGGATTATTGATGCAAATTATTTCCTACATTAACTCGAAGAAAAACACAAAAATATTTAAATGTTTTTATATTTGACTCCTAGAAGAAATTAACAATGTAAATCTTAGTTTATGTTACTTACCAAATTAGATGAAGCATGAACCATATTATGTATGGATTGCATGGAATCAAGAATATTAGATAAGATTTTCACGTTTCTTACCACAAGGTTATTTCATTGTTCCTCTTCATTCTACAAACAATCAATTCATATAAATACTATATAATACAATTAAATAACATGATTGTTAGGAAGAAAGAAAATTATAAGTAAAATGATATTGGGGTAAGGGAAGCTCCTGTAATAGCTGCAACAATCAAGTAAGGGAAGCCAAGTTGGTATGCAAAGTACATAGTTTCATCTTGAATAATATGTTTTCATCATCTAAAATATTATAGGGAAAATGCAAACTAGTTTTGAAAGATAAATACATAGAGGAATACTGCATAAGAATGTAATGGAAGGAAATGTATAGGGAAGTAGGAAGAAATTTAAACATTAGACTAGAAAGGAAAATCCTACAGTTTTCTTCTTTTCCTTATGTCACCTATGCATGGTAAAATCAATATGAGTCATCACAATTCTATCAATATTGAAATAAATAATGCATCATTGATATAGTCAATCAATTGGAAAAAAATAATGTACATCAAAACATAGTTTTATCTCAATTACAACATTGTCATTTGAATATTCATTCATCCACTGCAAGCATGACATAGTGGATAAGTATACTTATACTAGATATAAAATCAATCAAATGTGCTAAAAAAAAATAACATCAATAAAAATACAAATTAACACACGTTTGTCTCTTTTCCATCCTCTTTCTCGGTTAATTTCCTTGAAGCAATCTTTAACCCAGATGCAATATGTCTTCTTCGATTCACCAACAAGATCTACTCCAATATGTGGAAAATGCAACGGAGTGTCATCTACATATGAATCTTCTATGCATATGACAATGCAATCCCTTTCTAAAGATTGTCCATGGCATTTTGTTCCATGTTTAGTTGCATGAATTTTAGCAATACCAACCTTTTTTACATGGTCATGCTCTAGGAACATAAAAACTTCTTCTCCTATTATGAATTCATAGGCAGCCATGTCCTTCACCTCATTCTTTGGTTTGCCTAGTTCCACCTCAACAAATTTTGGAAAATCAGTTACCTCAATCAATGGATCGGCCATATTTTTTCCCTTATGATCCTCTTTGTTGATTTTTTCTTTATCATGCATATCATTTCCCTCACTTTCCTTTGTTCTAAAGGAAATAGGTGTTATTTGTATCGATGGTTCATGTACCCATGCACTTGAAGTGTATGCTTCAACATTATTTTGTTCCTCAT
This sequence comes from Taxus wallichiana var. yunnanensis, assembly GCA_018340775.1. Taxonomy (NCBI): domain Eukaryota; kingdom Viridiplantae; phylum Streptophyta; class Pinopsida; order Cupressales; family Taxaceae; genus Taxus; species Taxus wallichiana. The sequence continues at coordinate 689,512,634 of CM031239.1, forward strand.
CACCCTAAAGCGGTAAAACCCAATTTTTCAAGTGCAAGAACATAATAATTAATTGTAAATAAAAGATGTAGGTATAAATGCCAAATTATCAATATGATTAAGTTAGAAGCACTTAAAATATATAGAAAACACAACTATTTATAGTAGTAATTTACAACCGTACCTTGTTTTCCATCGATTGTTGTTTATATTCTTTTTTCGTATCGTATTCTCCCCATCTACATCAGTTGAATCCTATTCATGCATTTAAGTCATGAAACGTGTTAGAATCACATTTACACAATATTTCAACATGTTAATGAATGAAAAATGACACTTTATTATTCCAACAATGTCTAATGTGTTTAATGAAAGCATGTTTCCTTACATGATCAACATGAATGGATTCTTCTCGGATAATATCATGTACAAATGAAAAGTTAATCTAAAACAACATAAAAAGCAATGTGAATAAACAAAATTAAAACAATTTTCAATTTAAATTATAATAAAAATGGTAAATACCTTGTCCTTTTGTCCATTTAGTTTAGAATTAAATGACAAATGGTTTTCATAAAATCCATTTTATATTGCAGTACGAAAGGGTTTTTTGCCTTCTTTGCTCCCTCTTTTCTACACTATCATACTCCTCTACAAGCTTGGAAATCATATCTTTATCTTGTTGGCTAAGGGATGAAAAAAATTGCACCTTTTCTTCCCGACAATAACGCTCAATTAACCTAGATTTGTACATATATTTAGAATTATTCAAGTACTAGTCAACATTTCACTTTTCAACCATATTTTGTACTATTTTTTTGTTTTCCTTTTATACTTCCTGGTCGCACATTTACCCATCTTATGCCTATGTAATGGAGGGATTCCATTGTGATCATGGAGGCGGTGATAGTTGATGTCTTTCAAATGCCATTTTATTCCTTGCATTTCATAGTTGCAGCAAGGAAAGACCATGCATTTGAATCTGTCCCTCTTTCCAATTTCTTTTATAATTTTACACTCGCTGCAAATACTAATTAACATGCAATAATTAAATAGTTTATGAGTAACAATTTATGTGTAGGAAAATCCTATAACTCTTTAGTTGAAATTATTATGCAAATGTAAAACTATATGGACACTAAAAAAACAACAAATTGGAAAATCCTAATAAATCTAAGACATGCTAACATAAGTTGAATACTTGAATAAAAAAATTATTCATGCAAAACAAAAATTCTAAATGACACTACTTACTAATCTTTGATGTTTGCAAGTTCATTGATGCTTTATGGCTTAGACTAGGCACCCAATCTTCATCCTCATCATCCTCCTCTACTTCATAATCTTCGTCATTCTCGATATCTATTGTCATCTATATTTAGTTCCATGTCAAATTCTTATTCAACATGACTATCCTTATCCTTTTCCTTTTCAAAATCTGAATTCTCTCTTGTTTGATCAACAAATTCTTTTTCATCTTCAATGTTTTCATCGTTAATCTATGTTTAGTTACAAAACAAACACTATGTTGTCGAAATAAGCATTTGATAACACATAATCCACTACAAAAATTATATTTCAATAAAAATAAACATTCACATTTCCTTACCCATTTCAGAAAGGCCATTACAACACGTGTTGTCATTCTTTTTGTTTTTGGTTGATTTTTTCCACAACCACTATCTTCATTCATTAAAACAAAATTTCAATAATGTTGCTAATGTCTAATCACGCATAACAGATTTAGGTGAAAATTATTGCTATATAAAAATTGGCATTGAAGTGAATACATCTTTACCACTTTTGTGTTCTTCATAATATTAAAGATAATAATGGTTAGAAGAAGTTTGCGAACTTACATGAGGGATAGGGACGAGAGCATCGAATTTGTTATTCGCTTTTTTTCGTCTAACAATGGTTTTCTGTTGTTCCAATCGCATTTTCCTTTGAGATGATTATGAGAATACTAGCTAAATTTCCACATTTCCATCTCACGAGCTATATTTATGAGCAATATATAGCTTCTTGTTGTAAAAATCCCATAAAAAACAATCTACATAAACAAATTCTATCCTCGTAATGTTTCGCTTTTTCAAATCCAGTTTGATTGGCTTTCCACCGGTTGTTATACATTTCTTGAAGGAAGATGAAGACAAGAGGCGCATGAGTTGAAATGAAACTCTTGAAGGTGGTATTTTTGGGTGCCTATTTCTACACTCGCTTTAGCAGAAACTATCAATTGTCTTTGATTTCATGTTTCTTTAGTCTTTATATTCTAGATTGTCAAGCTGAACTACAATTATTGAGTTTCTAGGATATTACTAGAATTTGGGACTAGTATTATGTTTTTGTATGAAGGGATGACACTGTCAAAGATTCAAAACAATATCCTCCTTCAAACTTCATGAATAATATCGTCGACTTCCAGAAAATGGTGGACTCGATTCAAGTGAAGACAAGGGCACATGGGTTGGATGCAGCCCTTCAATTGTGCGGAATGTAATTGTCACGTATGAATACCGTTAAAATATCACATATGAATATATTATAATATCAAACATGAATATTGTGAGATTTGAGATGATCTTTCTTTCACCACGAGTTTATATACGAAATTCTAGGATTTTTTTATACCAAAACACGAGCTCCGTAAATTGGATCAGAAAATGCATCTCAGAAAAAGAATATAAGTTCGAAGAGAAAAGGCCAAGAAAGAGAACCAGAACCTTCAAATGTAGGTAGTTTTCCAATCACATCAAGGGATGAATTCAGTAGAACAAAGTGCTCGTTTCAAGCCAAATCCAAAACTTGTGCAAATAAGACAACCTTTTGTAAGTATTGGTCCATATGACAAAGATAACATTAACTGGTAGCAGAAATACAGAAGAGATCAAAAAGGACATCAACTTGTAGGAGATGTAGAAGATTCCTCCAAAAGACTTCTTTGTTTACAATCGGTGAATGAGATTCCTAAGATTGAATCCCAAAAGTATCTTGAAAATAACAATGGATCTGAAAAACTTGTCCATATGATGCAAGATGTTGGAACAGCTTAGTGCTGAAATCATTAAAAAGAAGTGCACGTTAGCAGGGCGCAGAGCATGTGTGTCCCGTATTGAGCGTAAAAACCGAGAGAAGTTTACGTAAAGAATGCTCTTCTCGAATGTAACAACTTTCAAGAAGAAGGCGACAACAGACACATAATTTATTTCTCAGCTATGCAAAGAACAGACAGAGAGCCTCATGCAGATGGATCCTACAATTTCTTGATGGAGAAAATATAATGCTAAAAATGAATTTTCTAATGTGTCTAGTTCAATGCAAGTGGAAATGACCTTGTTGCAACAGAAGTGTAACCTAAATCTGATCTAGTTCGGGTTCTTGAGAAACAAATTGAAAATCTTCAACAAGCACTTCGAGAGTCTCAATATGAGAATGGAACTATAAAAAACAAATACCAAAGATCTATTGAGGAGCTTGATGGTTCCAAATCCATTATAAAGTCAAAGACTATAGGGGTAGAAGTTGCACATGCACAACAAGAAAATTAGAAACGAGAAAAGAACTTTCAAAAAAGTCACCGAGCTTAAAACCTTCAAATTATGTTTTCTAGCTTAGGTAAGGAGAAAGAAGTCATGATAGCAGAGTTGGAACCGAAAGTCGGGATATTGGTGACATGGAAGAACATCTCGAATGACGTGAAAGAGCTAAACAAAACATTGTCAAACAAGTTAATATCTTATGCTAAAGAATATAAATCCATAAACTTGGCATCGTTAGAAGAATCTTTATCCATAATAAAATAAGGCAAAGGAAGATATTTTATTTTGGAGGTCGAGTAGTTTTAGTTCAAATCTTGCAATATATTTTGTGGTTAGCAATCATGTATTTTAAAATTCGCTATTCTATGATTGCACATAGACTACTATGATTTACTTAGAGAGATCAAATTTGCATGGTGGCCTCAAATTTCATTTAAAGTGATATATATATATATATATATATATATATATATATATATATATATAGTGCTAATCTATTTTATTATAGTAATAATATATTTGATTTTATTAAGGAGCTGTATATAGACCTCTTCCTAAAATAATTGTCAACGATTTCTTGATGGCGCTCAAGCAATGTTTTATTGATTGCTATATCAGATAATACAAAGATCACGCCTTTATATAGGCTGTGGGAAGGAGGCGCGTAGGAGAAACAGTTACATAACTGTTTACTAACAAATACAAACAAAAATGTATTAATGCGCTAACATTCCCCCTTAATACATTGCTCTTACAAATGTACCCCTAAAAAATCAAACTTCACCTTGAGCGAGAGGCTTGGTGAGAATATCTCGCAACTTTGAAAATTAGTACGGTAGTCTTGAGCTGAATTTGGTGGTTCAAGACTTGTTCACGAATGTAGTGACATTCGACCTCAATATGCTTTGTTCGCTCATGGAAAACAGGATTCTTCACAAGCTTCAACACACCTTGATTGTCGCAGTGAATGATGGGAGGTTTCTCTTCAGGAATCCCTATATCTGCAAGAATGCGACGTAACCAAATTGCTTCGCATGTAGCTCCTTGTGCAGCGCGGTATTCAGCCTCAGTGGATGAGAGAGCAACAATAGTTTGCTTCTTGCTAATCCACGAGATAGGTCTAGATCCGAGATGAAAAACATATCTTGAAGTGGATTTCCTGTCATCAACGGATCCTGCATAGTCCGAGTCTGTATATCCCTATAAGAAGAACTGAGTGTTCTTTTGATACTCCAGACCAAAGTCAACTGTACCTCGGACATATCTCAACACATGCTTTGCTGCTATCCAATGACATTTCTTCGGCTCCTGCATAAATCTGGCGAGATAGCTCACTACAAAGCAAAGATCTGTCCGGTATAAGTCAAGTAAATGAGACTCCCCACAAGCTGCCTGTAGTGAGTGCCATCTACCTGCGGTGAATCCTGGAATCTAGATAATTGCAAACCTTTTTCCATAGGTGTGGACATTGGTTTACAATCTAACATTCCATACTTTTCCAGGAGTGTCTTGGCATATTTCATCTGGGAGACGAAGATATGATTCTTCTTCTGCCATATCTCTAAGCCAAGACAATAGTGAAGTAGCCCCAAATCAGTCATGTCGAAGGATTTCTTCATATCATTCTTTACATCATCTACAAGATTGTCAGAACTTCCTGTGATCACAAGATCATCTACGTACAAAACTAGAATGACAATCTCTATTCCTACCTTCTTGATATACAAATTTGTATCTGAGGGGCTACGAGTGAATCCATGCTGCAATAGGTGATCATCAATTTTTATATACCATGCCCTAGGTGCTTGTTTGAGTCCATAAAGTGACTTTATCAGACGACATACCTTGTGTGGTTGATGCTCGTCTACAAACCCTTCAGGTTAGGCCATGTACACTTCTTCTTGTAGATCACCGTTTAGAAAAGCACTCTTGACATCCATCTGCTGAAGTTTCCATCCATTTTGTGTTGCCAGTGCACAGACAACTCTGATGGTTTTGATCTTCGCAGTGGGTGCAAAGGTCTCGTCATAGTCAATTCCTTCTTGTTGAGCATAACCCTTTACAACAAGTCGTGCTTTGTGTTTGTTGATTGAACCATCTGCCTTATATTTTGTTTTGAAAATCCATTTGCAGCCAATGGATTTCTTACCGGAGGCAGATCGACAAGTTCCCACGTCTCGATTCTCGAATCGTGGAATCATATTCAAAGATCCATAGCCTTTGCTTCCACCGTGGTTGATCTAATGCCTCACGAATGCTGTCGTTCAAGGTCTCAACAACCGAACTCATGAGTGCAAAATTTACCTCATGTCTAGCTTGACTTCATGTTCTAACTCC